>CM040128.1:49416510-49795052 GCA_022559845.1 Amorphophallus konjac
GTAACTTACCAGGAGCGACAGCTCATGTTGAGCGACGGCCAGTTGCCGCCTAGTCTCTGACAGCTGGGCGCGCGAGCCGCCGATGCCACGCGTGTCCCCAGCTTGGGGAAGCCCCGCGTAACTCTCTCTCTGCCGCCGCAGGAAGTCGGCACTGTCCTGCACCAGTACACCCCCTTGCTGTCCAGGGAGACGTACGGGCCAGTCCTCGAGCCTCGCCTTGCCGCGACTCTCCTTCCTGACGCGGCTCGGCTCGTCCGCACTCGCCCACTCATCGGCCAGGCCCAGGGTCCTTGCCATGTCCTGCACCAAGAAAGGGGTCCCATATCAGTCAAAAGGAACGCGTCCCCTGTCTAGGACGCGTCCATCATTTGAGTGCAACACTCGCCGAACCCTTTTCTCCTCGCCCGACTCGCTTCAAAACCCAAAATGAATTAAAAGAGGAAGAGATCGGAGGACCTACCGGACCGTGTTCACCTCCTCCCACGCCCTCGGGCCCCTCGGGTCCCTCGGGGGCCCGAAGCGGCCCTTCCTCCTCCATGGACGTCGTTCCGTGCTCGGGCGCGTCCCTCCTTGGGCGAGGATTTCCTCGTCCCTCTCCACCTTCACCACGGTCGGGCCCACCGAACTCCATCGATCAAAAGAGGAGGAAGACGAAAAAGGGGCAAGCGAGTTTCGGCGGAAGGCGGGCTCGTTTGCGGGTAAGGCACGGGAGAAGAAAGGCCACCCGACGCTTTAAATTTAAAATCAAGGATTAAGACGCGTCCTCGCGCCTGGACGCGCCCAAAAGGGGGGAAAGGAAACAAAATCCCCCCGTGCAAAACATAGTTCCCCGCTGCTCAGGGCAAGGTCTCGCGAAGCGTGCCTCAAGGGACAACTCAGTGCAAAAAAGAAAGTGTGGGAGAGAGAAGTACACACAACAAAAAAGCCATTTCCATTTCATATAATAGCCGAAAGTACATCATACAGTGAGAAGGGTGACGTGTACAAGTAACTCTCTAACTCTCACCGTCACCCTCCTGGTCATCTCCTTCCTCCCTCCTCTGACGGAGATCCCTAGGGGGCCTCCGCGACCTCTGTGAACCCTGAGAAGCCGTGCTCGCCTCGCCCTGCGGTGGCACTCCAGCCTCGAAGGCGCGACGACGCTCCTCGGCCGAAGAAACCAGGTAGCTGCCCATGGAAAAAGAACCAGACTGACGAAGTCGCGCCCCGCGTTCCTTCGCCCTCTGGTACCGCTCCTCGCTCTCCCGAAGCCTCCCCTCCGCCGTGCCAAGACTCAATCGGAGCTCCAGCAGCTGGGCCTCTAGAGCCCTCCTCTCGGTCTGATCCCGCTGTCGCTCCTCCCTCTCTCTCTCTCTATCCCTCTCCCTCTCTCTCTCCACGCTCTCCCTATCCCTCTCCCTCTCCTCTCTCTCCCTCATCGCCTCTCTCCTCGACAGCTCGAGGGCGATCCGCAGATCCACTACGTCGCGAGGAAGCTCCTCAGCCTCCCGTCGCCGCTCCTCCTCTAGCTCCGCAATCCGGACGTCACGCTCTGCCACCCGGGCATCGCGCTCCTGCTCAGCACGAACAGCACGCGCCAGGGCCTATCGGATCTCGGCCACCTGTCAAGACACGCATGCACCGTAAGAGAACAGTGATAGAAGGAAAGTAGCTGGAAAAGGGTCGCGGCCAAGCAAGCACTCACTCGAGCCTCGCGGTCACGCTCGGCCTCCTCAGCCCGAGCCACCGCGTACGCCAGCTGCTCCTGGAGGGCAGAAACCTCCGGAGGAGGGCCTCGCGAACTGGAACCCGCTCCACCAGCCATCGCGGCTGCCGCTGTCTGGTGGGCCCGCTGAAACACGGGGCAAACGTCAGTCAAAGGCTAAGCATCAAAAATCCAGGTCACAAAAAATGCATTGCATAAACTCACCAGGATCTCCAACTCCTGTCGGATGGCCACCAACTGTCGCCTGGCGTCCGCCAACTGGGCCCGCAGGTCGGCAATCATGGTATCACGAGCATCCTGCATTACACATAAGTTAGTATCCCATGCATACATATAGAAAAGTGGAGCAGTTTCATTTCACTTACCCCTGCCATACCACCCAAGGAGAGGCGGTCCCCGTACGTAGCTCGGTACCGTCTCATGTAGTCTGTGCTATCCTGTACGTGGGACACTACTGGGACCCCGCCCTGCTGCCAGTCCTGGTACTGTGCTGGGAAGCGCGTACGCCAGTCCACGATCTTCGCCTTCCCCTTGGTCTTCCGCCCAATGCGGGCCGGCGCATCTACGTCTACCCACTCCTGGGCCAGCCCCAACGTCCTCATGACCAGTCTAAGCCGCAGCGGCTCAATCTCATTCAGGCAATGGACCCACACGTCCCGCCTGAAGCGAGGAAGACCCGCTACAACCCAGGGCTGGCCAGCATCGCCCATGCCCAAGTAGGGCCTCCACACCACCTGCATCACCATACATACATCATGTTAGTTACCATTCAGTCACATGCATAAACACAAAAAAATCATGCGCATCATACCATGGCCTCGGGATACTCGCTCAGCTCTCGACGAAGTGACGCCAGCTGGTAGCCGTGGGGTGCTGCAACCACGACCGGCCTCCACTGCCGCGCCAGAGGCACGGCCCTCCTGTTCCCATGCCTAGCCCTCCCCATCGGGAAATAGTAATAGCTCCACACCTGCATCCATCATACATCATTAGTACAATAATTGCATATTTAACTGTGAGAATGCATAAATAAAATGTTTATTTGGAGGAAAGGTGCGAAGCCGCTGACTGTCGTCTCCTTCTCCGAAGTCTGGGAGAGATCGGCAATCAGATGGGCAAGCAGAGCCGCTCCCCACGCATAGTGCCCCACTCTGTCCAGATCCGCCAAGAGCCCGAGGAAACGGCAGTGGATGCCATCCCCCTTCGTCCCCAGCAGAAGGCGGCCCAGGAAGAAGAAAAGAAACCTCCGAAGGTCTAGATCCACCAGCTCCCTCTCGCTCGGATCTGGGTGAAAGCTGCACGAGCATCCCCCTCCAGTCGAGCCAAGAACTCCGCTCCAGTCTCGCTAACCCGCTGGCGCGGGTCGACGAATCCGAGCGCCTCCATGATCTCCACTCGGCCGACTACCCTGCTGTCTCTATCAGTCACGCTCGTCTCTAACCACAGCAGGTCCAGGGCACTCTCTCGGTAGTCGGGGTAGGTGACCCCGCTGACTGCCTCTCCGTCAACTCGTAGCCCGGTGATCCGAGCCACGTCCTCCAGTGACGGCACCATGTGCCCCCAGGGCATCAGAAACGCCCGGCTCGGTGCGTGCCACCGCTCCCTCAGTGCCTGGATAAGAGGAAGGTCGAGCCGGAAGGGCTCGATCCTAAGGAAAGCTCCAAAGCCCATGGCGTCCACACGCGCCCTCTGGAAATCCGGCAGCCCACGGTATGCTGCCACCACCAAGGACCAGCTGATCCGGCCCTTCATCACGCCCTGCAAACCACAAAACCAACAAAGAACACATCAGCATCATGAACAGTAATCAACAATAACACTGTATATACTATTTTATTTTATTTTTAAAAAAAAAATACATATATATATTTTTGGAGGCGTCCAGACCCCTGGACGCCTCCTTCCTATTTTCTTTATTCCTTTTTCGAAAAAAATCAAAAAAAAACAAAAATAAAAAATATATATATAATATATATATAATTATGGAGGCGTCCTATGTCTTGGACGCCTCCTTATTTTTTAAATTTATTTTATTATTTACGAAAATTAATAAATAAATAAAAACAAAACAAAAAGAAAACATGGAGGCGTCCAGGTCCCTGGACGCCTCCTTCTCTCACTACCCGCCTCTCTCTCACAACCTCTCGTACACCCGTTTTAGCCTATTGAACCACAGAGTGAGGATTCCGAGGTACTTACCGGGTCGTGATCATCCTCTCCCGCGTCACCAGCATCCGCAGCAGCCTCCGCGGCCAGGAGAGGCACCTCCATCCCCTCCTCCGCAACAATCTCCTCTGCTGCAGCCTCCTCGGCATCATCCCTCAACCTCCTCGCACGACGAGCCAGTCGTTTTCGCTTCCCTGGAACCTGGCTCGATCCTCCTCGCTCCATGGGGACTAAGAATAGGTCGTCTGGGTGACTGGGTCGTCAGATTGAACAGTAAATGAGCAAAAGGGGGGGGAGCCCTTAAATAGGAATTTCTTTTTTTGGAGCGTCCTGGCGCCTGGACGCCCCCATTTTTTTATTTTTTTCAAAATTTAAAAAATTTTTGGGGCGTCCAGGCGCCTGGACGCCCCCAAAACAAAAATAAAAATAAAAAATAAAATAAAAATTTGGGGCATCCAGGCGCCTGGACGCCCCCAAAACAAAAATAAAAATAAAAAATAAAATAAAAATTTGGGGCGTCCAGACGCCTGGACGCCCCTAAAACAAAAAATTAAATAAAATAAAAAAATAATAGTTGGGACGTCCAGGACCCTGGACGCCCCCAAAACAAAAAAATAAAATAAAAATAAAATAAAAATTACGGGCGTCCAGATAGTTGGACGCCCCCAAAACAAAAAAAAAATTAAATAAAAATAATAGGGGCGTCCAGGCCCCTGGACGCCCCCCATAATAAAAAAAATTTTTCAAACAAAAAATATATAATATATTTATATAAGAATATGTATATAATCCAAACAAAATAAAAAACACAAAGAAAAAGAAAAACCATAAAAAAAGATAATAATTAAGGGGACGGGGGTCCGAAACATCCAAATGCCAAATTTTATTCCATTAGAAAAGCAGAGTGAACTACATCAGGGGCTTAGGCGCTTTAGGCCTTAACTTCCCCAGTTCGGTTACATAAGCCCTCCACGGCTCGCATTCTTCCACCACGCGCGCTAACGCCTTTCCCGCAACACTTGTCTTCCAGGGTGCTTTAATGGCCTTCGCTTCCTTCGCGTCCGCTTCAGTACCCAACTCCCTCTTCTTCAAGGGAACGATGCCAGTCGGTGGCGGGAACGAATGGCGTGGGATGCCAATCTGCAGGCAGCACCGATGCGCGTTGTAAAGAACAAACTCGGTCGCGCCGATCAGTTGAAGATCGACTTCGGGAGAAGGCCTCATGAGGAGATCAAGCGAAAGCAAACATGCCGGTGCGCAAGTGAAGAAGCCTTGTGTCACGGTGCGGAAGTGAGACCGCCAGTCTTCACGTTTCTTCAGCCACGGAACGCGGTTCACTACAGTACCACCAAAGCCTAACACGTCGGCTATGTGGTGAAGCGGGCTTTGTTGGAAGAGCTTCGAAGCGGTTGGCATTCCCCCGCGGTGGTCGAATTTGAAATGCAAATCCAGCCAGCAATTCAAGACAAGTGCACAACCAAATGGAGGCTTACCCAGGCTCGAGGCAGTAAGACCGCTGTAAAGATAGGCGAGGACGGCGGGTCCCACCCTCTTTCCACGCCAGATCCCGCAGATAGCACCCAGTTGGTCTTCCTCCACCATGTTGTCGGTATAAGGGAACAAGAGAGCACCCGCCAGACAAATGGTGAACCCCTTCATGATTCCCTCCAAATAGTCATCGTCTGGTGACCCTCTCAGGGCGTTCATGACCCACTCCGCAAGCTTTTGGAGATCGATCCCCTTCTGAGTACGGACCTTTCTAGCTGCGTCGGGCGGCATGAAGCTTCCAAGGACGCTTTCAGAAGTACCCCGTGTTAGCATCCGCATAGCCTTCACCTTCCCGTCGCTCTTGAATTTCTTCAAACCAAGCAGAAGTTCCACCTCCTCGAGGAGGATGGTCACCTCGAAGGTCGGGAAGATAAAAGTGTGGGTCTGGGGATGCCAGATCTCCACTAGCGCGCCCATAGCCGCCCAGTCCATACGAATCTTCTCGTAATGCTTGGCGTGAATAAGGAGCCCCTGCAGATGCCACTTCGAGAGTATGGCCCTCATGCCAATGGAGATATTGGAAGTCAGCTTTGAAAGCCACGGCAGCTTGGAAAACTTCCTCGGGCCTGGGAAGAGTGGATATGGCTGGAAAGAAGAAGAAATGAAGGAAGTAAGAAGAAGGTTCACATGCAGAAATTTGAAAAGAGTCAGCCTACCATATGCGACATGATCGTCCCACTCAGATGACCCTCGAGGTCGGAAAGTCGCCTAATCTCGCTGCTAGGCTTGCTCCTCTTCATAACACGGGAAGACTCTCCTTCCATCCTGAAGATCTCTAGATTCTCCTCTCCTTCCTCTCCTGAGCTTCCAAAATCCACCTTGGTGCATTTGAATGAACTTGCCTAAGGGGAGTTCTTATAGGAAGGGAAGGGTGCTACAGGACAGAACATGTCACATCAGTGGTCATTGTCAAGATTTTGTCTGGATCTCCTTTGAACTGTGGTGCGATTCTGCTACCTTTTGATGTTGCTAACCTTTGCTGGCATGTGCAGGTTTTACTAACGGACATCTTTGTCCTATCTCCTGTCCCACCTTTCATTGGTTGGTCCCACCATGTCATGCATCATAATATATGATACATACGCTACTAGAACATGTCAAGGACCTTGCGGCCCGAACGAATCTGGGATTTGAGTTCCCCTTCAACAAAAACGGTGATGATCCCGGAAGAGTTTGGGTTGTACGGATAGGCCGTCAATTTGTGATAGAATGGGGACGACGGTTCCATTCAGTGAGTTGGTACGCGGATAAACGGGCCCCAGCCCAGTATCAGCTCACCGGGTCGGTATCCTGACCCGTTCTTCACAAGTTGACAATATTATCCTTGGCTATTTTCTATTTTAGTTTGTTTTGAATTTTTCTTTAAACCCAGCATGCATTCATATAGGACTTTGATTTATTGCGGAAGATCATTCAAGCGATTCGATTGTGAAAGCCGTTGTGTTTCAATTCCTACAAATATGAGATATTCCACTCTGAATGAAATACTGAGTTTCTTTGAGACAGCCCCGACGCTGCTCTTCCAAAGGAGACCCTTGTTTGGACAGACCCTCAGATATTCCTTTACCTTTTTTTTTTTGACCCACCTTGGCCGCAGCACTTCCACATTGGCTGGTAAACGCTCCCCAAAGGTGAAACCTCCGGTTTATGACCCAGGTACTTCCACACCGAGAAGTTGGTCCCTTTTTGTTTCGTGCCTGAGCGCACATCTCACCCTCCCTTATTTGATCTCCGTCCAAGCAATCGTCAATATTTGAAAGACCTCTTCAAGGTCGTCTCATTGAAACTCAGGAAAGATTCCAAACAGTAATGTCAAAAGCGTGTCTCATCACACCTTGGCATCAACTTATCAGTCCGCTCCCACTTCATTCCACTCCACTTCGATACCATTCCACTACGTGTCGCTCCCTTGCAAAGCAGACGCCAAGGCGGGGCAGCTGTAGACACGCCATTCTTGACGTCTCTTGAGAAAGTCTCATATTACTATACAACGCCCCGCAACGGCTTACGCATTTGAATCACTCGAGTGCTTCCTTTTCTTGGATCTTCTTCTGCCTTTTTCGGCAACCGGAATCGTTTCGTCACGGCATTCGGACGGCATCAACACCCGTCGACGCATCAGAAGGTTCCGGAACCCAGAAGGTTCTGCCGGGCGGCCGCCGTTTGAGGACCCGGGTCGATTTTAATGGGGGCGTCCAGGCCCCTGGACGCCCCCATATTTTTAATTTCTTTTTTATTTATTTATTTTCTCAGGGCCCTAAACAAAATAAAAAATATATATATTGATGGAGGCGTCCAGGCCTCTGGACGCCTCCAAAAAAAATAATAATAATAATAATCTTTTTGGCATATAAAACACAAAAAAATAAAATAAAAAAAAATACATATTAATGGAGGCGTCCAGGCCCCTGGACGCCTCCATAAAAAACAAATATAAAAATTCAAAATGCCAGCCCTGTCATAAAAGACAAAAAAATAATAAAAATATATATATTTTGGAGGCGTCCAGGCCCCTGGACGCCTCCATAAACTCCCTCACGGGCGCCGCCCACCGAACGACGGTTTGTCGTGTGTGAAAAAGCCAAATTTAGAGACGTCCAGCTGGCTGGACGCGTCCATTTCTGAATCACGAGGCGCCGCTCACAAAACCACGCGTTGTGCCAAACCGCGTGCGGCCGTCGTCGGTTTTCGGTGGACCTGTTAGAGGCGTCCGGGACCTTGGACGCCCCCATAAAAGTATTCTAAAAAAATCAATAAAAATAGAATAAAATATTATTTCGGCCCTGATGGAGGTGTCCAGGGTCCTGGACGCCTCCACCTTCCGGAACTCTATAAATAGAGGCCCACCCCCTCAGTTCTAGGGAGCTAAGCAGTGATCCGATAGGCTGCCGGAGCCCAGAGGCTACGGAGTCATTTTTCTAACCCGTGGGATCTTTTGTAGGTGGAGGTTCTGCCGGCTTCTCGGGTGCCCACGCTCGCGAGAGGGAGGTCGTCTTCATCCAACGCGCTTCTACGTCGTCCCCACGCTGCCGGAGCTCCGCCGGATTTCACCCTCGGCTCATCCAATAAGCCTTTTCTTCCCCTTTTTCTCCATAGTCCTTTACATTCATCATATTGCATCATCTATTCCCCTTCACAAGGGGGGCCTCTTCTCTTATACTTCTTACATCCATCATCTCATTTTCCTCCTACTCGAGTCCGAGAGGGGTTTAAAAGATAACACCAACCAGGTGTGTGTCTTGCCATCATTTCGTTATTTTTATCGCAAGGATTCGAATACTACACCTCCATCTTTCTAATCCACTTGTCATTTATTTGTCGTTGTCTTGCAAGGGTACCCGAGGAAAGCCCTCTCCGTCGGCCGGCCGGAAGGAGAGGAAGAAGCAACCCGCCATCTCCCGCTCTTGAGGTAGGCGCGATCACCTTCTTATTTTGGGGTCTTTTGGCCCCTGGCGATCACATCTTATCATCGAGGCCGCGGCGAGTCACTTCCCCAATGGCCGTTTAAATTTCTGTTTCCTATATTCTCTTTATATTTTGTTATATATTCTGCTTATATCATCGAGGCCGCGGCGAGTCACATCCCCAATGGCCGTTTAAATTTTTGTTCTTATATTCTCTTTATATTCTGTTATATTCTGCTCATATCATCGAGGCCGCGGCGAGTCACATCCCCAATGGCCGTTTAAATTTTCGTTCTTATATTCTCTTTATATTCTGTTATATTCTGCTCATATCATCGAGGCCGCGGCGAGTCACTTCCACAATGGCCGTTTAAATTTCTGTTCTCATATTTTCTCTATATTCTGTTATATTCTGTTCATATTCTCGAGGCCGCGGCGAGTAACTTCCCCAATGGCCGTTTCAATTCTTGTTATTTAATTTTTGCATCATTCCCGTCCCCCCGAGGTCGCGGCGAGTCACTTCCCGCTATGGCCGTTTAATCCCCATATTTTGCTATATCATACTTGTTCCGCTCGTCCCGCCGGAGCAATCTCCCGTGGTGGCCCCTTCTCTCTTCCATCTCATCTCTGTATTGCAGCAAACAAAACAAACAAAAAAGAAGGAGCCCGCGCGCTCTCCGCTTCTTCCTCTTCCCCGCTCTACTCCGAACCGCGTGACGTCGCTCACATCGGGCTCCGCCTTCTTCTTTCCCTTGTCCATGGTGGCTTGGGGAGCTTGGTTCGGCTTCTCCAGATACAAATTGGCGTCTGAGAGATGGCATTCGAACACCTCAAAAGGGTGAAGGTCAGCAAAGATCCTCTCCTCCTTCCCGTTGTCGGGATACTTGATGCATTGATGCAGTGTAGACAGCACTACCCTGTTTTGGTGTAGCTAAGGCCGGCCGAGCAATGCTTTGTAGGAGGTGTTGGAGTTAATCACATGAAACTGGACCTTAGTTGTGAAATCACCGAGAGAGAGGTTAAACTCTGCAATCCCCATGGGGACCTCGCACTTCTGGTTGAAGCCAGCAATCTTAACATTCTTGACCTCGATCAAGTGTACGTCAAGTAATATTTTTGGTATATCCGGTAGGGGAGTATGTTCACTGCCGCCCCGGGGTCAATCAATACTCTGTTGATGGGATGCCCATTCAGCTGCCCCCTCATGTATAGTGGCCTGTTGTGACTGCAGGTAGGTATGAGCATATCTTCTTCTATAAAAGCCACAGCTACCTCGGGTGACAGTTCTGCAAGACAGGCTTCCACATATGGTGGTGTATGGAGCGCTGCGATGACCGCCGTGTCTCTTCATCTAGGGACATGATCTCCCAGACGGTCAACCTGGCTGGGATCTTCTTCAGGTGCTTGACTATTCTATTGCTAGCTCGGACCTCGAGCAACTTCATCTCTTCGGCTCTACTGCGCCTGCCCCCAGTCTGGGCCTGGGGAGCCGACTCAGTGGGTGTTTCCTCCACCGGGTCAGGTATCACTTGAGCTTGCGGAGCCTGTTGGGTCACTTCCTTCTCTTGCATGAACTCGGCAAGGTTCGGGATGTTGTCTGGTTTTCCCCTTGACCGAGAAGGGATTGCTACCAGCGGGCCCGAGAGGCTACTTGCTTCTTTGGTCCGCTGAGACTCGCGGGGGCATGACTGCCTTTCCCCTTGAGTCGTGAGAAACTCAATAAATGAAGGGATATTCTGGCCGACCGGCTCTCCGGGGTAGAGACCCGAGGGAGGGGGAATCTCCATGCCTTGGACCCTAGGTTCAGGGATATGATATGGTTGTTCTCCCCTGAGCAAGATGTTATGGTTGGCCTGAGGAGGGCGTCCCCACTTCCTTCCCGACCTAGTAGCATGCTGGGAGGTGGATGCTTCGGCCTGATTCACTTCTGACGGCTCAACGGGGGACTCTTACTCTTGTTCCCCCACGGAGAGGGCAGTGTCAAATAATGCTGAGAGGGTGTTGCAAGAAAGAACAACGCCGCTCCTCTTCTTGTTCATGTGCCTTCTCTACTTCTTTTTCTTCTTTTCTTCAGTGACTGGCAACTGGCCTTGGGGAGGTTCACCCCATAAAAGAGGCTCTTCCTTCGCCTCGGCTTCTGCCCCAGGAGCTAGTTCAAGTGACTCGAATTCCTTCCAGGGGACATACTCCTTCAGCTCCACAGGCTGGATTTCGGGATGTTCATAATCTTCGAGCCCATCAATAATGGCATGGAGTCTTTCCACCGCAGGACTGGTTTCTTTGAGTACCCGCATCGGGATGTGCTTTTTCTTGTTGTGAGTGGGGCGCCTCATGACTAGCCGGGGGGCTGTGTCATGCCAAACAGGCGTCACTGGTGGCGGTGCTGGTCGGGGCGTGACACCCCTTATGTGAACCTCCGGCTCGGGCCGGGGAACTTGTCTTCTTCTTCTATTCCTCGCTGGCGCAGCTTGCCAACCTCCTTGATCTTGAGCTGGCGCCATGACAAAGACTTCATAAGTGGCCTTTGTGCTTGCCTCCGCCTATTCTTCAGGTAGCTGCTGGTATAGAGACACCATGTTGACACTAGTACCGAGGCTCGGCACCTCGTGCGGCTGCGGAGGATCTATCTTGCGCTACCCCATGTCCAGTTCTCCCTTCTTGATTAAGGACTCAATGACATCCTTGAAGATGTAACACTCCTCGATAGTGTGCCCCAACATCTGGTGGTACGGATAGAAACGAGGATCATCCTTCTTCTTCATGTCACCAGGCCTCTTCAGTTCTGGCAGCGTGATTTTGTTGTACATGGTGGCCCATTCAAACAAGATCCGGGACTTATATCAGGGAAAAGAATAAAACTTATTCCTCATCTTCTCCCGCAGGGAGGGACCTTCCCACCGCTCAGTAGACCTGGCTGGAGGAAGATTGGCCGTCTCCTTGGCTTTCTCTGTCTGTTTCTCAAAATCTTCGAAGTCCAATGTGTGGACTTCTGGCGGTATCGGTCTCTTTTCGGCCTGCCTGGCCCTCTGGCTTGAGGTGGCTGGGGTAGAGGAGTATCGAGCAAGGAACGCCTCGATCTCTGCTACTATGTTGTTTAGACGGTCAAATGACCGCACCTCAGCGCTGATCATCCTTTCAAGGATTTCCTTCTTCAGGTTCTGTTTACAAATTTGCACTGCACCTGATGCGGGGGACGTCTACATCTCATACTGAGATTTCTCCACCTCTTTATGTAGTCGAGAGCTGACTTATCATTTCTTTGTCTCGTGGCATAGAGTTCTGCCACAGTTACTTCCCGCTCAGCTATATAGAACCTTTCTTTGAATTTCTTCTGCATGTCGGGCTAGTTTGCAATGGACCCGACAGGCAAGCTCGAATACCACTCAAAAGCAAGCCGAGTAAGTGTCGAGCCGAAGAATTTGAGGAGGTAGGCCTCATCTGTAGCTAGATCACCCATAACATTCACATAGTAGGCAATGTGCTCTCTGGGAGACCCTTGCCCATTAAACTTCTCAAATTTCGGCGGCTTGGTGATGCCGGCCGGCAGCCTCCTGGCAGCGTAGTGTGCTGGATAGGGTACTCGATACACATCAAAGGGCGTGTGATCACTATCGCTCCTTTCCGCCAACTTCATGTCTATCATCTGTTCCAGCATCAGTCTGTTCACCGTCGCCGGGTCCACCAGGTTCGGGTAAAAATGAGCTGGTTGCGCCAGTGGCATTGTTAACACTGTCGCCTGAGGTGCAACGGTGGATCCCTGGAACGGCAGGTTCTGTGGCGGGGCGAGAGTTGCATGCTGTGGCTGGTGCAGGGGTATGCCCCGGTGTAGCTGGGGACCGGTGGAGACACCGTCGCCTGTGGAGAAGCTTCTGAGGCCTGGACGTTGCCTCCAGGGGTCTCTGGTAATGCTTCGGTTTGCCCGGATGTCGAGGGTTAAGCAGCTCTGTCGGTCAACTGCTTCCTTAGCAACTCGATCTCTCTTTGATATTGCTGCATCATAAGTAATACAGCTGGGTCACTCATGGAGAGGCTAGGGGTGCCCCCTCTTTCTTCGGCTGGTGTCTCCTCGGACGACGTGGATGGTCCTCCCGTGGTGCCTTCAGTAATGACATTGGCAGCCAGGGCCATTGACGATTCCCCATAGTCAGTTCCTTCAGTGTGAGCTTGTGTCTTCTCGGTTGCTGCTTTCCCTCTTATGGTGAGAGGCCCTGGCCTTGCCGCAAGCCTGGCCATTTCTTCGGGTTCGGTCGGTAAGGCCCCATACCGGCCAAATACTCCTGCCATGTTACAGGTATATACCCTTAGGTCCCTGCCTCTTCCTATCGCTCTTCTCGACGGCCTGCCTGGGAAGACCAATCTGTCAAAGACCGACCCCCGCGGCCTCACCTCTTCCCTCAGCGGGGACTGATAGCGCTCCCCAGAGCAGGTCCTCGACTCGGCACTAGGCACGGGTTAGATTTCTTCTTCTTCAAATGCGGAGGCCACTGCCCCCAGTAGTCTTTGGCGACCCAGGGGAGTGCTCTCCGGACCCCGCAAGTAGTTTCCCATGGCCTGCTCCACCCCTTCCCAGTCTTGACCGGGGTGATCCGGTGATGTTGCCCGGTCGACAGCAACGGGCATGTGGATTGCAAGCTCCGCACAGGCAGTCTAATGGTGACGTCGGTGGTGTCGACGGCGGGTGTTCTCCGGTGGGGCCAGTGTGGCCGATGCCGTCTGATAGACGGGGGCCGATGTCTCTACCCGGTCTGCTTGTTGAGCCCTTGCCGGGCGAAAGGTGCTGGACCCTGCTTGGGTTGGTGAAGCAAACCGGGCTGCCTTGGGGACCCATGCGCGCTTGGCTTTATTTGGCCCAGCGGCCGGCTGATGCTGTGGTGCTGTGGCTAGAGTTGCGGGCGTCATCCTGCCCTTCATCTTTTCCAGTGGCTGGAAGGAGTTGCGCACTGGTACGGCGGGGATGACGCGCTCCGGGATCATCTCGGAGCGTGGTTCAGTGAGGTGGACCCGGACGGTCCCGATAACAGCAGACTTGCCGGTGCTGGAGACCCGGCATCGGGGTGATGTAGTGGCATGGTTCCTCCGGAGCCTCCTCTGATGAGAAGCCGAGCCCGGGCGGGACGGGCCGGCGGTTTGCTGCACATGGTGCACGTTGCAGCTCAGCATCCTCGTGGGGACGGTCTCGGGGGATTCGGCCATTGGTCGGCCGGAAGTAGCTTTGATGGCTCCCCGGATGGGGGCGTTGCTTTCGATCCCGTCAGACGCCTCCACGTCCAGCAGGTTCGTGAAGGCCACTCCCAAAAAGTTGGGGAAGCCAACTGAGGGAGGGAAGCTCCCGAAGGTGAGAGGGACGGCCAAGTAGCCATTCCTAACATGGCTTTCGACGGGTTGCTGGCCGAAAGCGAGGGCCATCTTGACGTGCAACCTGCATTTACAACTCACAGAATTAGTATCACAAGAAGGGGGCCGTGGAGCTCTTAGTTTCGGCAAAGAGATGAAGGGTGATCTTGTCCCACCGGGCGTGCCAGACTTGTGGATGCACTTTTTTATTCGAATTGTTGTTGGTTATTTGTCAATTGGGTTTATTAAGTGCGTGGGCGTGCCAGTCACAAAGTGACGATTTATTTAGGCTCCAAAGAGCCACGGGTGCGCTCGATCTGACTCAGTCAGGCGATTGTGTGGTTCGGGTCGGGACTGAGACCCGTTGTGCCATAAAGGTCACAACGTCATTTACATCCCCTCGGAGAGGGGAATACCCTTGATTAATTTCTGGAAATAAGGGCTCCATGACCGAAAGAAACACTAATTAATGCAGGAAGGAAATGGTAGCCGGACAATGCAGTAAGCCCGTGGTGAGGGCATGAACACTCAGATTATGTCGGTCGCCGATGGACCACTCCATGTTTGGACAAAAGTTCATTCGGAAAACAAGACGGTAACGGGGATGAATCCGTGCAAATGTCTGCCGAGGGGCGGCAAATTTAATACAGGGGAAAAAGCCAAATCCCTGTGAGGGAGGGGACCCTGATGAGATATTGGCCCGAGGTAAGGCCGGGCGGTCACCGTGACGAGAGAGACGACTCCCGAGGGTGACACTCGGCTTACAAGAGCATCATTAATATTCCCAGGTTCGGAATCCAAGAAGGAGAGATGAGGGCCACATCGTTATGTTCGTGAGTTACCTTGGGTGACATGTGTCATTATCGCTCATTTATTAGCGTTACTCCCTTTTGTCATTTTCTTTGCGCTCATTATTTGATTGGGACTAGCCCCTTGTTTTATCACTATTATTCTTATTTATTTTTCCTTTTATTATATAAATTTTTTATTATATATATATATATTCATTGGAGAAATGATGGAGTGTACCGCTGGAGGTGGAATTAGGAGTGTACCGCTGGGGAGTTAGGAAGTGTACCGCTGGAGGGTGTACTGCTGGAAGGGTTAAGGGAGTGTATTGCTGGAAGGTGAAGGGGAGTGTACCGCTGGAAGGTGTACCGCTGGAAGGGTTGGAGGAGTGCATTGCTAGAGGGTGAAGGGGAGTGTACCGCTGGAAGGTGTACTGCTGGAGGGTGAAGGGGAGTGTGCCGCTGGAAGGGTGAAGGGGAGTGTGCAGTGTGCCGCTGGGTGGAACAGAATCCAAGGGAGGGTGCCTTGTTCATGCAGTTCTGATGAAGAATCTTAGATGGTTAAGCTTTCAATTCCCTGTCATGAGATTGAGTCTCAAGTCATGTTCAGCAGTGCAGTTCTTGGAGTCTTATTCAGCCAATTCCTGGAGTCTTGAATAGTTCCCCTAGTTGATTATAATGTTTCATTGTTGTCGGTTTCATTTGTTTGTTGCTTCCTTTTATCTTTTAACTTATGGTTATTTCTGACAAAAATTCGACAGCATCTCCCCTTGACCCAGATGACAAGGGGATAACAAGGAACATGCCCACAGGGAGTGACATGAACCAACAACTGAGGTGTGTGCCTAAGCAGCCACCTTTGGGGAAACTTCAAAAAATTCGGAGAAAACGCCGAACGAGAAATCAGTAGACTAAGGCAAGCTGTGAGTACACCGGAGAAACGATGGCCAAGGTGTGCCAGGCTGACAGTCCAAGGGTGTGCCACTGGGCAGGCCGGTAGAGGAGGTGTGCCGCTGAGGCAGCCAAAGGAGGTGTACCACTGAGCGGGAGAATGGGAAGGGTGTACCGCTGGGCGAACGAAAACAAGGTTAAGAATGTGCCGCTGAGGAATTAGGAAGCGTGCCGTTGAAGGGCTTGAGCATCGTAATGACTGAGGGTTTGAAAGGGTGTGTGTGCACATCGTGGACCTTGGAGGAAAGTCTGAAGAGCCTCCCGACCAGTAGATGAATCCCAACAGCTGGGCAGGGGTAGTGGGTACTAACAAACCCATAGGTGGAGGAAGTGGGGTAACACTCTCACCATGGAGGGCCATCGAAAAGGGGAGGAGGCAGCCTTGTGCTGACAAACCAAGAACACTGCTCGTTGAGCTAAGCCAACCGATGGCACGAGGGGCAATCAGAACGAAGCTAGTAGACCGGGAGGGAGACGCAAACCACAGATTAACGGGGAGGAAAAGACAACGGACGCAACAAAGGATAGAGCCCGAGGGCATTTTCATTCATGATAAGAACTCCAAAATGGCAAAGGCCAAAATCCGAAGGCCAACTACAGTATACTGCAGAACAGAAGAAACTGTGAAAGGAGAAGAGGAAAACTGAGGAGCGAAAAAGAGGAGCAAAAAGAAAATAGTGCCGGGGGAGAGTTGGAACGAGGGAGGGTGCCTCCCTTCACCCCATTCCTCCTCTCCCCTATACAGGTGGCTCACTCCCTCTCAATCTCTCCACACTTCTCTACCTTCTTCTTCTTCTCTTCTTCTTCGTGTGGGTGGTCTCGCTTCCTCCTCTAACCAGTCTCTTTTTTTCTGTCACCTTTTTCCCCTCCTTTTCTCTCTTCGTGAGAGCCTTTTATATGCGGGCCGTTGACGAGGGACCTCACGATGGCACTACCGTCCGAGGTTGACCCGGATCTTGTCTCCGTCAGGTGGGGATCTCTCTCATCCAACCAGAAGGTGACACCAAGGCGGGTGCTAGCTGGCATCGAGGTGCCTGCGCTGCGTGCCAAGGGGCCTCTCTAGTGACCGTTATGTCTTCTGCCGGTTCATGCCGTTCAGGGGGATTCAACGCTGTGCCGCTGGGGGCTGAGGGGTTGTGCCGTTGAGGGGGCAGAACGCCCGTGCCGCTGGGGGACATGACGATTGTGCCGCTGACGGGGCACAACTATCGTGCCGTTGGAGGGGGCTCCCAAAGGGTGTGCCGCTGGAAGGCACCAAAAAGGGTGTGCTGCTGGGGCAACTGGCAGTGTGCCGCTGGGGCACTTCAAGGGGTGTGCCGCTGGGGCATTCGAAGAGTGTGCCGTTGAATGGCTGTTTGGGTGTGCCGCCGGGGCACCTGAAAGCGTGCCGCTGGAGGCTCTTCAGGGGTGTGCCGCTGAAGGCACCAGAGGAGTGTGCCGCCGAAGGCCGTTTGGAGCATGCCGTTGGAAGGGGCACCAGCTCCTGATTCAGGGACTTATGTTGTGCATTCTTTGGGGTATTTCTTCACCGTTAGGGACCCGAGGGTGGGTCCATAGCAGTGCATAAATTCAGGAGGGATATCATGTGTTTTCTCTGTCATTTAATGTGCCCGTGTAAATGCGGGGATTTGTCGGACGGTAATATTCTCCGGGGTCCTGGATGGCCAGCCTCCTCGGGTCTTCTCTCTTTGACTCTGACATCAATGCGGGGGCCTAGCGAGACATATGGACGTACGATTTTATACGTCCACACCTACCGGACAAGTCCCTCTAGTCATTCCACTGCTCATCTCCCATCTCTCCCTCTAGTTCTCTGTGCCACTCCCCACCGTATGCTTGCCACCATCCCTCGCTCTTCCGGGCTTCTCCCCTTGCCACTCGTCTATGCCAGTAGCAGTCGGAGTTGTTAATCTCGTGCCCCACTTCCAGCACCACTGTTTACATCATGGCCACTGCCACCAATGGTGGGCCAAGTCGGGCCGAGTCTTATAATTTAATGTAATAGTCCGGCCTAACTCACCTTGATAAATTATCACTTGGACTTAGGCCAAGCTTGGGCTTATAAGCTAATATGTCAGATTTGGACCAAGTTGTATTGAGCCCGACCCAAACTCGATCTATTGACAATCTTAATTTTTACTTTGTAAATTTATGTATGTCATAGGCACACATCATCATCCACATAGTTAGCTAACAATGGAACAATATTACGTATGTACATGTCTGTATATATATATATATATATATTAAAATATATAAATAAAACAAATGAATTGGAAAATAACATATATATTCATAATGAACAAACATAGCCATGAACCAAAAATCGTAGGTAATTTTTATTAGGCAACAATAAACCTTAGAACATAAGTCATGTTAAATGTATGGTCTCTCTTTTTTATTGGTAACTATATATCTTTGAATATGAATGTTTTAAATATATGTATATATAACTCAAAAAGACAATACTTAATTCAAGGAGACTATATTTTTATCCATATTTAAAATGGATATAAGGTGTTTGCGGGTATATATATATAGGGAAAATTAATTATATATCCCTAGAATCTTTCCCAATTATCCTTATATTCCTATCATTATCATATTTAACCTAATACTCTCGAAATCTATTAACCAATGATCTCACGCCCTTAAAGTTAAAATCGGGCCAGACGACGGCAACGGACCGTAAGAATAGATCATTTCACCCCTAGTGTAGAGACAAAACAGAGAGAGAAAGAGAGACGATAGAGAGCTTGGGAGGGGGGATGCTGGAGGGGATCTTCCCCTATGGTGTTGGTATAGACATAAAAGAGGGGGAGAGAGAGAATGATACAAAGAGAGAGATACGTAGAGAGAGTGTGTGTGTAGGGGAGGGGGATGTTGGAGCGGGTCTTCCCGTCCAGTGCCGGTGCAGATAGAAAAAGAGGGAGAGAGAGAGAGAGAGAGCAGCGGGGAGGGGGAGGGGGAGGGTGCTAGAAGAGGTCTCCCTCTCCGACGTCGGCATGCCACCAGGGATGCAGAGAGAGAGATGAAAGAGAGAGAGACGAGAGAGAGAGGGAGTAGCAAGGAGGGGGGAGGATGCTAGATGAGAGAGATAGAGAGAGCGTGCAGGGGAGGGGGACGCTAGAGGGAGAGACGGGGAGGGGAGTGGACGTCGGATGAGACAGAGAGAGTGGTGGGGAGGGGGATAACACGAGAGAGAGAGAGGATGCCATGTCCGTCTATGCAAATGTGGAGCTATGGAACAGAGGAAGTCGCTCTGAGGGAGCAACTTTCACCTGTAGTCTCTTCGACTCGGAGTCACTTTACGGTTTCACCCCTCTTCGGTCCCTCTCTCCTGTCACCCCCTCCATCGGCGCACCCTCTCTCTCTCACTCCTCTCTCTCTCTCTCTGAATGCAAAGAATGCCGGTGCGGGAAGGGGAGATCCCCTACAACGCCCTCCTCTCTCTCTCTCTCCCCCTCACCCGGCCGCCCACCTCCTCTCTGGTTCCCCCTCTCCTATCACCACCTCCACCGACCCACCCCCTCTCACTCTCTCTCCGATCGCCTCCATCTCTTGGCCGCCCCCCTCTCTCTCTCACTCTCTCTCCACTCTCTCTAGATGCAGAGGATGCCGATGCTAGAGCAGTGATCCTCTCCGATGCCCCCCTCTCTCTCTCCCCCTCCCCGGGCACTACCCACCCCCTCTCACGTCCCCTTCTCTTGTCACCCCCACTCTCTCTCTCTCACTCCTCACTCTCTCCAACAGGGTACGTCGACGCCCTCCTTTCTCTCTCTCTCTCTCTCACTCTCTCTGATCGCCTCCCTCTCCTAGCCTCCCACCCTCTCTTCGGTCCCCCTCTTCTGTCATCGGCCAACCTCTCAGTGGCGACCCAAGATCCGGATACCGGAGGCCCGATACCATTCGAATCCTGGCCCGCCGCCCACGACCCGGGAGGGCTCGGAAGGGCTAAAAAGGAGTGTGGAGGTACAAAGAAATTAGAAATAAAGCAGGACAATTCAACAATTAACAGGAATAAATAAACTATTATAACAGAGTCCAGTCCAACAGAAAGTACAGTCTGAAGTAGTAAAACGTACCACATGCCAAGTGAACACTCGGCCCGACGAGCTGGCAGCTAAGAACCTCCGAACAGCACCCTCGAACCTCGAGGAAGAACTGCCGCACCTGAAAAGTAGGGATGAGTCTCCAAACAGAGACTCAGCAGGGGTCCCGCGGAACCCCAACCGGAAACAACGGCGGAAGCGGAAAGCAAAAATAGCAAGAACAATAGTAACAGCAGGAACAACACATCGGTGGCCGGTAAAAACTCAGCGCTACAGCTACTCCTACTGTACAGCAAAACCAACACCCCGATCCCACAGTCGGGGACGACCGAACAACGAACCACCCTAGTCACGCTACTAGGAAAACGACCACTCGTCGGGAACTCGACGCTGTCTAGGGGAAAGCCCTCGGTGACGCTCACCAGAACCCCTAGACCTCAGCATCGGGAAAACACCCGAGAACTACACGCAAAATCACGTCTCGCAAACGTGAAGCAAAACTCGACTCACGAGGAAACTCACGTCACGTGACGGGAGTACCACCCACCAGAAGAACGACCGGATGCGTCCCCTGACGTCTTACACCGCGTCACAAGTGTCTAGCTACTACGTCCCAGGCGGAGACTCAGACACACACAGTAACCAGTACCACAGAACAAGGACTAGTTGGGGTCGCACCTGTCGACGCTGTCCGACGCCCCCAACCTCGTGTGCACACTCAATCCATACGCACTAGGCCTGTCCTCTAGCTGGTAATTCCCCCTAAGCCCGGACTCGGCTGTACGTGGGGGCCCTACGGTAACTAGCCTACTCACCGTCTCTCTCGGGTCAGCCGCTCCACCACTCCCGGGTGGGTCAGCACACGCGTGCCGTAAGAAGGTTACGACTAGTGGGGGCTCACAGAACGTGGACACAGAAAATCACGCACGCCCATCACGAGTAACGCGAAGTAACAGGTGGCTCAAAGTCACCCGACTCTGGACAGCCCACTAGACCTACTAAACCCAACGGCCTTTGAGTCACAAGACTCGGGGTCAAGACCGTTGCACACGACAGCACTGAGCCGTCAATCTGGCCTAATCCCTAGGTCCAAAACCACGATGCGATGACTCACGAGGTAGTTCACAACTGCCGAGATCCATCCCTCGAGGAGGGAAACTTAAGCGACCTCCAGCCTCCGGCTGGGAGATTGGACTCACAGTCCAAGGCCACACACATGGCCCACTCGGAAACCACCTTCTGGAGAAACCACGACATGTGGGGAAACCTCACCGCACTCACACCAATACACGGTGACTCGATCTAGTAAGAACACGAAAGCCCGGAATACCTGGGGTCACCCGGACCCACCAAGCCCACGGGCACGCTTATCGAGATAATACGGTACCTCCAGACACCCCAAAAAATACGGTCACGAGACCCACGGGGTGTCCGGGACATTCACGAGGTCGAAGGTCAACCACTGGGTCACAACCGGGTCGACCGGAGACCAATGCAACACAATCGGAACGCTAGAGGGTCACTCGGACCCTTAAACCCTTGGGCACACTAATCGAGGTAAACGGGACCTCCGGACACCCAAAGACACGGTCACGGAACTCCACGGGATGTCCGGGACACACACGGCCCAAGGAGAGCATGATCAGCCGTAGACTGCCCGCCCTGGGCTGCCCGGCTGGTCACCTCCAAGAACACGCTATCTTTGCATAGCGCATTCAAACAGAACGCGCTATAGGTCCATAGCGTGTTCAAACAGAACGCGCTAGGACCCTATAGCGCGACAAGACTGAACGCGCCATAGATCTATAGCGCGACTAGGCCAGATCGCGCTTTGACCCTATAGCGCGACAAGGACAGAACGCGCTAGGACCCTATAGCGCGATAAGAATCGCCTTACTATTTATCTTCTCTGATGAATGCGCTCTATCGGGGCTGTGCGACCTCCAAGAACGTGTCCACCTGGGCTAGCGCGTTCTCAGTCCGCGCCGGAAAACGGTAGAAACCACAGAAAAACCCATTCCATGCCCCATTCACCCCCAGGTGAAGGGGAAACAAAAGGGGAAACCTTCCCCAAGCCCCTAGGCATGTATCTAAACCCCTGGGTTGGCCAAAAACGCCGCAAAACGAGAGATCCGGCTCACACCCCAAAAACACGAGTTTTCCCCAAAATGTCCAAACGAGCCCGCTCGGCTCACCACGGCCTACAAAACTCGCGGGAAATGAAGTACACGAGCTGGGGGTCCATCTCCCTACCTCCACCGAAGATTCGACGCGCAGTGGACACCGATCCACGAAGAAACGCCGTTTAAACCCTCGTCGGTTCACGATCCCACGAACCGCCTCCACCATCGCGATCCTCGTCCCATGCCCGTCGCTCCACGTCCCACGAGCCGCGCCGCCCCGCCCTTGCCGCCTCCATCGACCACCCAGAGTGAGAGGGGGAGAGGAGAGAACGTGAGAGAAGAGAGAGGGAGGGAAGAGAGAAATGAGAGATGGGGAGAGAGAGAAAAAGGAGGTTAATATATAGAAAATCCAGAAATTCTTGAAAATATCAAAAATAGAAAAATATACCCCCGTGATCTTCGGAACACACTGATCGCGATGGTAACGTCTCGGCGTCGGAGAATGCAACGGTTCACCCTGTACGGGGTTCCGAAGATCCGACAGATATAAAATACACGTAAAACGCCAAAACGCAACCCGGGACCCACAAAGGCGCTCCGAAAATTCCAGAAAATTATCGGCGTGCTCCTCACAACGCCACGGACCCAAGGAAATTCACGGGCACACAACCAATGGGTCCGACAATCCGGTATAAAAAGTTCAAAACTCACTCGGACACGATCCGCAACCCACGAAAAGACGATCTAAAACCCACGGATCCTGATTCGAAAAATATCTAAAAAATCTGGGACATTACTCTCTCTCTCTCTCTCTCTCTCTCTATGTGTGTGTGTGTGTGTACCTTTGTACCTAAAGAGGGTGCTGGCACTGGAGGGGGTGGAGGGGCGCCCTCCTCCTCGTGCGCTCTCTCTCTCTCTCTCCCACACACTCCTCTCTTTCTCATCCCGTGGTAGTTTAAAGATTTAACCAGAGATAGGTTAGAGATTTTCACCTCCCTTATCCACTTTCAGTTAATCAGGGTAACGACTCGATCACGGTAGGGGCACAATGGCTCCTTCTTAAAAATTTTGATGGTATTACGATAAATACAATAAAGGTAAAAATAGGGTGGACACCCCCCCTCCCCCCTCCCGCGCAGGTGGGAGGAGGGCACGGCTTCGAGCCGCTTTCCCCTCCCCCAAAAAATATTAAAAAAGGTAAAAATATAAGAGTAATTTTGAAAGATTTAAAAAATATAGGGATAATTTTCCTGTATATTTATCCTGATTTGATTATCCTTGTTCGATAGAAGTAGATGCAAACGTGAATTTCTATCAGATTAATTGGGACTTGTTTTCATCCTCGGTCAATTCTTCTTTGTCGTCCTCATGTTTCCTGCAAATCAGGAAAGCCAGACTTGATGGTTTATGTTGAAACATATATAAAAAATATAAATGGTTGTCTCAGTCTAATACCATTTCTTCGAGATAATCAACTTAAAAACTCTAGAAGCATAAAAATGCTTTTGTCAAAAGCTATACCAAATGTGCATTAAGTGAATGTGAAGTAGTTAAAAATGAATCAAAATCGGATCTGCAGTGATATACTTCTTCTTGTGGTGGTTGTCGGTTTTCTCTCTCTCTCTCTCTCTCTCTCTCTCTCTCTCTACTTTTCTAGGCCATGTGATTCATATGTTAAGATATACGATGTACTAACAGCCCTCCTCAGAGCTTGTTGTTACTAGACTCTGTTGCTCTCTTTTATTCGATTACTTGCCGGCATTTAGTCCTTCTGTCATCTTTGTTATAAACGCCGCTGATAATCGTTTGCAACGTTGCAAGCCGAGTACGGACTTCTCAACAAACAACCACCGATGATTTCACGGCCAACTTAATATTTTCATGCAAAACATAGTAATGTACCTGCGGTGAATCAGACAAACTACTTGACCCCATACATGTTTGATTGTGGTAAGAAAGAAGACCATCTGTCTATTTTTGCTCTAATAATATGATTAAACAATATGGCTTAACGTCCATGGAGCTCTCTTCCCCCGGCTCTCTCTCTCTCCACCCTTTTTCTTCCCCGTCTTCCTCCTGCCCTCCCCCGTCATCCTTCTCTCTCGGTCCCTCTTGCCGGACCCAGCATCGGGATGAGGAGCTCGCCCAACTGCTCGATCAGGTACTTGTCAAAGTCCGGGGCGTCGTTCTTCCCAAACTTTGTGCGGATCTCCAGGATGATGACCTCCGACTGGGTCTCCGACAGGAAGCGCTTGACCTGGTCCAGCACGATGTCGACGCCGTAGGTGGCGAGGATGCCGTGGCACACGCGGCGGTCCTCCTGCACCCGGACGTCCGGGACGCGGGCACCCCAGGCTAGCTGATGGCAGATGGAGCAGGACTGGCACTGGGTGAAGGGGCAGAAGATGAAGGGGATGCCGATCTTGTTGGTGGTCGAGTCGTCGGTGCCGGAGACAATGCCTGACATCATTGTACGACCACCGACAAACTTCCTCACCGCGAAACTTCCTTTCCTTGGAGATATATATATTGCACCTTGCTGTTCTTGATGCCTATGTAACTTGTATGTAAACACCTTCCCCGTGAATACAATGATGACAAGTTATGATCTCCCTCTAATTCTATTCCGTTATTTTCTGTGTTGCGAACCCAGAAGCAAAATCCTGCACGCGTGATGCTTGAATAGGAACACTCATCTATGTGTGCCATCAGATGATAAATGCCGTATGTTTGCCAAACAAGTTTATAGGGATTTTAAAAATTATGATATTTTTGTCAAACATGTAATATTATTTTTTTAATTTTAAAATTTAAGTTAAAAATTGACACAATATAATTTTTTATATAAAAATAATTTTTTTAAAATAATTGTTCCCAAACACCCTATAAATATCTTTGTGACTCTCAGGGCTCTTTTCTATGTCTTGGTATGCTTGTTGCTACTCTAAATATCTGTGTAAATATATTTGACAGAATCGCTTTGGGCTCAAAAACATACCATACCCCCCCCCCCATTCTACTCTAGTCACTTGATACCCTCCGAATAAGAGCCATAAACTCAACAATCTCGGTTCAATGCATCATCGATCTTGATACGCTTCCGACCTATCTTTCTTTTTTTCAACACGATTCACACTAAAAAAATTAGCTGATACTACTAACTTTTCAATAAATTAGTAGATATTACAATCTAAATGACCCAATGATAAATGCAAAACCTAGCTATCCATGGCAGAGACATGATTTGCCCTTGCCCTGAAAGAAAACAAGAAATCCAACGATCACATGCCAGAAACTCGTGCAAAAGAAAGCTTAGGTGGGGATCCAAGAAAAAAAAGGCTTTTTCGGTTTTAAGCTAGTAAACTCTTTCAAAATTAAAAAAAAACTCTTTATCCATCTATTTAGTCAAAAACTCTCAAATTTTTCTATCTTATGTGAAAAATCCATTTACATCTCTCACCTTGAGGTAAGGATTGGTTAGGCTGACTTAACTATGGTCTGACCGAACTAGGGAAGAGAAAAAGATAATAATATCCCCATATACATACATACATATATATATATATATATATACACACGTAGAGAGAGAGAGAGAGAGAGAGAGGGAGACCCTCCCTCCAGACATCTGCAACCCCCCACTCCACCTGAGCGGCTAATATTAGTGTGGTTGACCAGCCGTAGTCCGATTCCCCGTTGCAAAACCTTAGGGTTGGACCACTGAGGAGGGCTCGTAGTAGGGCTTGTGACAAGACCAAGGCGGCGAGGAGGCAGAAGGCCCCCAAAGCGTTTTAGGTCGTCGAGCACCCTAGTAAGTACTGGGTGATAAAGGTATGGGCCATTAACCAGCTCTGCTTCACATGGAGCTTTAGCACCTCCAAGGGGGTCAACTGCGACTGCTTCGAAAGGGGGCGTCGGTATTGACGAATTTTGCTTCGCTTCAACAACATTCTCAGCCTGTCGGTGCTTGGAAATGTACTACTCCTCCAGCTACTGCTTGGTGGTGGGGACGGGGCGGGCAGGGGACACCATGAGGACTAGCAGCACCATCATAAGAAACATTACAATGGCATGCTTCGGCCGGAAGGAGAAGATCACGTCGGTGCCCAACCGAATGACGACCACGATGATCACAAGGATCCCCACGGCGACAACGTTGGAAAGGATCTTGAAGTCTTCCATGCCGCCCCACAGATAAGATAGTTGTAGAGAAAGAGTGTGTAACGACTCGAGAATCTGATTATCGGGAAGGCCCGATAACTCGAGACTCGAACCGTAACCCATGAGCCCGAAGACTCGGAAGGGTTAAAAAGGAGTGTGGAGGTACAAAGAAATAGGAAGTAAAGTAGGACAATTCAACAATTAACAGAAATAAATAAACAACTACTACAACAACAGAGTCCAGTCCAACAGAAAGTACAGTCTAAAGCAGTAAAACGTACCATATGCCGAGTGAACACTCGGCCCGGCGAGCTGGCGACTGAGAACCTCCATACCGCACCCTCGAACCTCGAGGAAGAACCGCCAGACCTGAAAGTAGGGGTGAGCCTCATGTCACTGGCCTACTAGGGATCCCGCGGAACCCCAACTGAGAACATCGGCGGCACAGAAAGCTGTAACTACAAGAGCAACAGTAACAGCAGGAATAGTAAACCTGGTGGCCGGTCGAAACTCGGTACTACAGCTACTCCTATTGTACCGGTCAAGTAGAAAGAGAAGTCACGATCTCACAGTCGGGAACTAGACCACACTAGCACCACTTACCGAAGTAAAAATCCACGGCAACCCCGCCGTAGAGGCATGTCTCCCAGGACACGGTCAACCTGGACACGCCGTCCAAGGTGCAACCCTGACCACCTGGTCACGAGTACCGCACAACAAGACGCAACCTCGGTAAAGCTACTAGCACCAGCCTCACGGTACGAAAACCGACACACACGTCACGGCAAAATAACCTGGACTCAACGGCCAACACGACCGAAAACCCGAAGGTCGAAGTCACTGAAACTGACAGTCTGTCACTCCTGACTCGACAAGAGTACCACTCACTAGAAGCACAGTCGGTAGCGTCCCCTGACGTCTTATACCGCACCGCAGGTGAACTGCTTGACGTGGTAGCGCCTACCAGAGGCACGGGCACCGAACAAGTAACCACAAAGTAAGTGACTAGCTGGGGTCACGCTCATCAGCGTGGGTCCAACCGCCCCCAACCATGTGTGCACACACAGACCATGCATCCCAGGTCTGGCCTCTAACTGGTTTTCCCCTCAGCCGTACTCTGGCAGCAAAACGTGGGGCCCGACGGAAACCAGTCTTAAAACCGTCCTTAGGGTAAGCCTATCCACCTACTCCCAAGTGGGACCAACACACGCGTACTGGTAGGCTACGACTAGTGGAGGGTCACTGAAGGAGTAGACTCTCAAGTCAATGGAAAACAACGTCCAAACCTGACGAAGCACGGGGACCGTCCCACGTACCAGTACCGTCGCACGGTGACCACAGTCGGAGAAGAAACGAGACTCACAGTCCACGGGCCACGCACCCGGCCACGCAGAAACACAGAAGCATGATTCCCAAGGCAGCTCACAGGCCGCCAAACTGAATCCCACTCTCAGGGAAAAGCGGGAACCCTCCAGCCCTAGGCTGGGCAACTGGACTCGCAATCCAAGGCTTTACTCATCGCCCACACGGAAAGCACAGAAGCACGATTCCCAGGGCAACGCATAAGCTGCCACGCCGATAACTGGACTCGCAGTCCAAGGTCAAACACATGGCCCACTCGGAAATCACCTTCCAAAAAATTCATGGCATGCGGGGGAGACCCCACCGCACACACCGATACACGGTGACTCGATCAAGCGTAACACAAAAGCCCGGCACACGAGGAGTCATCCGGACTCTCAAACCCATTGGCATGTTAAACGAGGTAACACGATCCTCCCGACACCCTCAAAACACGGACACAAAATCCCCCGGGTGTCTGGGGCATTCACGAGACCGCAAGTCGACCACTGGGTCACAACCGGGTCGACTAGGGACCTACACAACGCGAAAGGATCGCGGCAAGTACGAAGGACCACTTCGGCACAACACAGTGCCTGGCGGTCTACCTTTGGGCCGTCACATCTGTAACAGTCCAAGGCTAGACCGTCACAGGACTCTAACGGTCCAACACAGGAGCGTCACGCGAGAGGGGCAACACTACCTGTGACGCACCCACCCTGGGGCATCACAGTCTCTAACGGACCAATCCTGGTGCGTTAGACGACAGAACGAAACAGGTTGTGACGCACACCCCTCGGGGCATCACAGCCTCTGACTGTCCTACCTAGGCGCGTCAGAGACTCGTGACCCCAACGGTCCGAAAACACGAAAACAAACGTAGCGGTCGAACCCAAGCGCGTCACACTCTCTGGTGGTTTACCGTAAGACCGCCAGAGCAACCGACGCCCTGCCGACAGAATATGACCCTGTGACGCTCCCTCCTTGGGGCGCCACAGCACGTAACGCACCCACCATGGGACGTTACAGACTGTGACGATCACTGGAAGGACCGTCACACTGTCCCGAGAACGCTACGGCGGGAAACGACCCAAAAATCATCCCACGCCCCCATACCTCCACGGGAGAAGGGGAAAACAAGGGGGAAGCCCCCAAATAGCCCCTAGCATGCATCTATGGCCTCGGATCGGCCAAAAACGTAATGAAACGGCGGATCGACGCTCAACCCCAAAAACATGGATTTCCACACACCGCTCAAATAAATCCGCCCGGCTCACCGTAGCCTACAAAACTTGCGAGAAAGGAAGCGCACGAGCTGGGGGTCCATCTCCCTACCTCCACCGAAGAAACGATGCGCCGTGGACGCCGATCCGTGAAGAAAACACCCCGAAACCCTCGCCGCTCTACGAACCCGCAGCACGCGCCACCGGCCCTCGATCCTCGACACGTTCCCCATTCCTCGCCTCCCGCCATCGCCGCCTTGCCCTCCTCCGCCACCGTCGGTCGCCCGGGGAGAGGGGGAGAGAAAGAGATGAGAGAGAGAGTGAGAAAGAGAGAATGAGAGGGGGAGAGAGAAAAGGGTTAATATATAGAAAAACCTGAAAATTTTAGAAATTTAGAAAATTACGAAAAATTACTTCCGCGATCCTCGGGAGGAGCACAACGCAGTGGTAACGTCCTGGAGTCGGAGAACGCCACGGTTCGCCCTGCACAGAGTTCCGAAGGTACATCAGGGAAAAACACGTGTAAAGCACAAAATACATTCCGAACCCCTCCCTCCAGGCGCTAGCGACCCCCCACCCCACAGTTAGATGTAGAGAGAGAAAATAGATAGCAGAGAGTAGAGGGGGAGAGCATTGGAGAGGAAACCTCCCAGTGCCGGCAACCCCCACCCCACATCCAGACGTAGAGAGAGAGAGGGGGGGAGGGTGTTAGAGGGGGTACCCCTCCCTCACTGCATCGGGAACTCCTCCCCCACAGTAAGACCGAGAGAGAGAGAGAGAGAGAGAGAGAGAGAGAGAATGAGGGTGTCCGAGGGGGAGCACTCTCTCCTGGTGCTGGCAACCCCCCACCTCACAGCTAGACGAAGAGAGAGAGAGCACCGGAGAAAGAATCCCTCCCTCCTGGCATCGACAACCCCCACCCCATAGTCGAACGTAGAGAGAAAGAGAGAGAGAGGAAGGCGTCCGAGGGGGAACCCCTCCCTCCCGGCTCTAGGAACACCTCCCCTACAGCAAGATGAAGAGAGAGAGAGAGAGAGGGAGGGTGTCGGAGGGAGAGTCCTCCCTCCTAGTGTCGATAACCCCCCACCCCATATCTAGACGTAGAGAGAGAGAGAGAGAGTGCTGGAGGGAGAATCCCTCCCTCCTGGCATCAGCAACCCCCCACCCCACAGTCGGACGCAGAGAGAGAGAGAGGGTGGCCATAACTTGCAGTGTCTCCCATGGGGAAAAGAGAGAATCCCCACGTAGGGAGAAGGAAAGAGCAAAATATGAAATACATAAAATAATGGGGCAGAGGAAGAAATACTCTCCGAAACATTTATTTTTTGGACGATCAATAACCTGAGGGGTTTATTACCGAGGGTTTGAAGATTTTGATGACTTTTGACTAAATGAGTAGATTACAGAGACTTTGTTCTAATTTTAAAAGAGATTAGGTAATTAAAATCAAAAATCCCCAAAAATTCGTACGGTTTGCCATTGCTTGAATAACGTCTAGACGGTGCAAAGAGAGACGTCAGAATGTCTCGTAAATTTTGACGTGCCATGCCGCACTGTCTCTTCTCTAATTCAAAAATTAATAGGGTGTTTGAGAGTAATTTTTTTTAAAAAAACTCTTTCTACTTAAAAGATTATGTTATGTCATTTTTAACTTAATTTTTAAAATTGACAAAATATATAATTACATGTTTGGTAAAAATGTCATAATTTTTAAATTTTATGTGAACATGTTTGGTATAATAACTTAGAAGTCTGAACATCTTGGAAGTCAATAACCCTGGAAACCTTGAAGTCCTCGAGCGTGGAGGATGTGCACGCCAACATCTGGGAGGTCGAAGATGCCGACGGTGCGGTCGACGGCGGGGACCACCGTGGCAACGTCACGGGGGCGCTGCCCAATTTTCGGGGGAGCAAGTTCGGCGCCGAGGCCTTTGTCGGCAATGACCAGGGGCTGTGCGGGCCACCGCTGAGGGAATGCTGAGGCGCAGACGCAGCAGTGGTGATGAGGACCCGCCTGAGCTCAGGGGTCGTCGCTGGCATCGTGATCGGATTGATGGCTGGGGTGGTGGCGGTGGCTTCGATGTTCATTGGGTGGGTGCAGGGGAGGCGGCGGAACAGGGGAGGCCAGGCGGCCGAGGAGGACGAGGAGCTGGAGGGAGGAGGATGGGACGCAGCGAGCACCTGATGTTGGAGGACGTGCTCAACGCGACGGGGCAGGTGATGGAGAAGGCCATTTATGGGACGGTGTACAAGGCGAAGCTCGCGGACGGGGGCACCATCGCCTTGAGGCTACTCGCGGACGGTTTCGGAGGAGGTGACTGGGCCGGGGGGATCACCGGCGGCCAGATTTACTGGACGATGTATAAGGCGAAGCTCACCGACGGAGGCACCATCACCCTGCGGCTGCTCTCAGACGGTTTCGGAAGAGGGCTCGCGGACGGGGGCCCTCGCCCTGCGCCTGCTCGCAGATGGTTTCGGAGGAGGGCTCGAGGATGGGGGCACCATCGCATCGCCCTGCGGCTGGTCGCAGACGGTTTCGGAGGAGGGGACTCGGCCAGGGGGATCATTGGCGGCCAGATTTACGGGACAGTGTACAAGGCGAAGCTCGCGGACGGGGGCACCATCGCCCTGCGGCTGCTCTCGGACGGTTTCAGAGGAGGGCTCGCGGACGGGGGCACCATCGCCTCGCCCTGCGACTGCTCGCGGACGGTTTCGGAGGAGGGCTCGAGTACGGGGGCACCATCGAATCGCCCTGCGGCTGCTCGTAGACGGTTTCGGAGGAGGGGACTCGGCTGGGGGGATCACTGGCGGCCAGATTTACGAGATGGTGTACAAGGCGAAGCTCGCGGACGGGGGCACCATCGCTCTGCGGTTGCTCGCGGACGGTTTCGGAGGAGGGGACTGGGCCGGCGGGATCACCAGCGGCCAGATGGGGGCGTGCTCGCCGAAGAGCTCGCTTTCGTCGTTCGGGTCGGGAGAGGACATGGTGGGCAACAGCCCAACGGCGGTGTGGGAGGTGGACATGCGCATGGGGGCCTCCAAAGGGGGAGGAGGAGGCGCTTCTGCTGGCGGGGGAAGGAAGAGAGCTGGAGAGGGGAGGGAGGGGAGGGCCAACGGGTATGGAGGTCTTCCTTTAAAAAAAATTTGGTCAACTCTTGTTTTTATTTGGAGGGAACTTTTCAAATGGTGATATTTCATTCTAAAAATTAGGAGAGAGATTATCAAATGCGTCTAAATTGATTCCCTATTCTTATTCTGAAGTTTGAGATAAAATAGAGGGAAAAAGAGAGCAACCAAACACCTTATAAATTATATACGTAGAAGTTGAGTTTGGAAGCTTTATATTGCATCGAACATGCCGGGACATAGCCCATCTATCACTTAGATGGTTTCACTGAGATTCATAAGATAGGAGAAGCCCAAGATTCAAAAGTTTATTTGGCACCTTGCCAATAAAAGTTATAAATATTTTTTAATAAACATAAGAGACAGAGAGCGAGAGAGAGGGGGGGGGGAGGAAGGGAGGGTGCCAGAGGGGGAGCCCTCCCTCCTGGTGCCAGCAACCCCCTACCCTATAGCCAGACACAGAGAGAGAGAGAGCAGAGAGAGTAGAGAGGGAGGGCACCGGAGGGGGAATCCCCTCCTCCCGACGTCGGCAACCCCCCACCTCACAATCGGACGTAGAGAGAGAGGGGGAGGGCGTCCAAGAGGGAACCCCTCCCCTACAGCAAGACGAAGAGAGAGAGAGAGAGTGAGGGAGGGTGTCGGAGGGGGAGCCCTCCCTCCCGGCATCGGCAACCCTTTCACCCCACAGCGAGACGCAGAGAGAGATCTAGAGAGAGAGCAAAGAGGGAGGGAGCTGGAGGGGGAATCCCTCCCCCGACATCGGCAACCCCCCCCCCCAATGTAAGACATAGAGAGAGAGAGAGAGAGAGAGAGAGAGAGAGAGAGAGAGAGAGAGAGAGAGAGAGAGAGAGAGAGAGAGAGAGGGCACCCATGCCATGCAGTGTCTCCCGTGGGGAAAAGAGAGATTGCCCACGTAGGGAGAACGGAAGGGTAAAGCATAAAATATAGAAAATAATGGGGCAAAGGAAGAAATATTCTATTTTTTGGATGATCGATGATCCGGGGGATTTTTTACCGAGAGTTCGAAGATTTTGATAACTTTTGACTAAATAAATAGATTGTGGAGACTTTTTTTCTAATTTTAAAATATTTTAGATTATTAAAATCATAAATCCCCAAAAATTTGTACCGTTTGCCATTGCCAAATTAACCTCTGAATGGTGCAAAGAGAGATATCACAATGTCCCGTAAATTTTGGCGTGCCATGTCGTACTTTCTTTATATTCTCTAATTCAAAAATTAAAGGTATTTTTACATATATACCTCTATAAAAGTCAATTTTTTTAAATTTACACCTCGTCTGAATATATTATCACGAATATCTTTTATTTAGACAGAAATATTATGATTATACCCTTTTAGTTTAATGCCGTCGACGGAGGAGAATATTCCGTGAAATATGTCATCTAGACTCGTTAGGTTTAGGGTATATTTAACAAAATCGAATTTTACAAAGGTATATATACAAAAATCTTACTCTTTAACTCACACTTAACTCGAGTTAAATATACGGGAGTTACAGCGATAGCATAATCGTGAAGGTACTCATATTTTGAGGATATTCATAATAATATATTCCGATGAAGAGTAGATTTGATAAAATCTAATTTTACAAAAATATATATGCAAAAATTTCAAAATTTTAAATTGTATACTTCGAAGTTGAGTTTGGAAGCTTTATATGGCATCGAACATGCCAGGACATATACCCATCTATCACTCAGATGGTTTTTATCGGATCTTGCAGACACTAAGGGCCACTTTGATAACGGGTTAAATTGGGTTAGAGTAGGTTAACTGGGGTCGGGTGAGTTACTCCTTGTTTGATATTTTTTTCTTAACCCGGGTCAGATAGGGTTAAAGTGGATTAACTCATTCCTAGGAAATAGGTGGAATGAGTTAATCCACCCGGGTTAGGGTTAAGGGTGAGGTGGGCTAACCCGGATAATCCACCCGCCCCTAACCTAACCCGTTATCAAAGTGACCCAAAGATTCATAAGATAGGAGAAGCTCAAGATTCAAAGATACTATAATATTTTTTAATAAATATGCCCATTAAAGTTGTCTTTTATTGGATGTTCATGGGCACTCTGTAATAATGCTGAACATCTCCATTTATTAATTTAAATTTTAAGTTCGTACCACCCACTCAATACTGGGGGACCTCGTACCCGAAATTGCCTAACTCTGTATGTTGGGCAGACATGAGACATAAGGCTGGGATCTTTTGGCTCTTTCTCTTTAGCGTATGCTGTGACAGGTCAAGGACTTGTGGACCATTATATATATGATCGGTTCTAGTTTTTCCATCTTAAATATCTAATTCTTTTCCGTTCTAAAATATTTTTAATTCTTTTTTATCAATCATCTAATGAGAGTTTGATAACGAAATAAATTAGGAACGAATGACCTACTCGAGGTGGCCCACACAATCCCTAATCTTAATCGGAGTAAGTTAACACATTCTATCTATTTTCTAAGAACGAGTTAATTCACTTTAATTTTATCTGACCTCAGTTAAAAAAATGTCAAAAAATAAATAATCCACCCAACCCGGTTAGTCTATCTTACTCTGGTTTAACCTGTTATCAAACAGGGCCCTAAGAACCTGTTTGATCTTAGAATAGGATAACAAATCTGACCCGAGAGAAACGTGAGTTCCACCGACTCTCTTCACACACACAAAACACTTAACTCGAGGTTCGGGCAACATATTCACGTTCCCCCTGTTCTAACCCAACATGAAAGAGGCCGTCACGGAGGAGGCTAGGATTTGAAGGGTCGATCTTGAGAGCGACTCTAGTAGCCATTCTCCTTGTAATCTCTGTCATTTGAGATATCGGTTCTATTTATACACCCCACGTCGACTTCCAACACTTCATATTAAAAGTGCCACTACCTGAGTTTTGCCAACCACGCCCTAGAGAGGACGCCATCTCAATATGACCGGAAACCCGTGTTATCAACTTTGAAGAAAGATATATATGATTACTGTTGCCATGAAATTTAACAATAATAATATGCCATGAACAAACTCCATATGTAAAACAAGACAATATTATATTGATGAGATGGATTAATTCCCTTCTATCCATATCAAATTCATCACATAGTTATGTGTCTGAGATAAATTATTTGTTCTCCTGTCCACATCAAATTCATCATGGTTTTCAGCTGACATCAGTTGAGATCTGGAGAGGGGGATTTCTGTAGCCCACCCAAAGAATAGCCCAACAAGACCCAACAGGGTCCAACGAGGCAAGCTCACCTGAGTGACAGCCCACAGGGCCCACTCAGGAAAGAAAAGCCCAATGAACAAACACTCGAGGAACCAACTCTTCCCGGCGGCCCCTAGACTCGGAGGGCCCGAGTGATGGTCAGGTCATAAGGAAGGTCCGGCCCAAGCCGTTTCCCCGCCCGGGAGAGACAGGCATTAGCCCACCTATCCGACCCCTCTTTCGCCGAGCTATGCTCATCGCCCGGATAGGGCTGGCGTTTCAGAAGCTCGGCCAGACCAGACATTATCCGTTCGTGCTGCCGTTAAGAGTCCCCAACGGACAGGGGAATCAAGAAGCCGCCGGACTTCGAGGCGATAACGTTCCCACGATAAGGCCATGAAAGCCCACGTTGAGGACGTAACTCCCGCCGGAGACCCCTCAGCTTGCAGGACTCTTGAAGGCGGCGCACTATTTAAACCAGGGATACACTCTGGCGGAAAAAAGGGAGCCATCAAGGTACTCATACACCCAAACTCCTGAGCAATCCGCTTCACCCTCTAGTGGAGAGGAATCTCGCGCACTAGTTTTTCTCCTCCCCATTACTGCTTCCACCACAACTCTACTGACTTAACCATCGGAGGATTTTTCTCCAGGGAAACCCCCTGGGCCATCTGATACGTTTCCCTGTCTTGCATTTCATCTTCTGGTGATCCACAGCCCGCTCAGGACACAGCGCGAGATTTCGCCTCTTCATCTGGCGCCGTCTGTGGGAAACGCACGAAGAGTGTAATATCCCGGACCTTTCGGATCCTTCTTCGTGGGTCCCGGATCTGGTTTTCGGAACGTCCGGCTCTGTTGCGTCCGAAATTTCGTTTCAGACATCTTTCGTGTTCGGGTCGGCTCGTTCCGGAGTCGTTTCGGAGGCCCGAGGCGTTCCGCGACTTTTCTGCGTGTGTTTTCCGATTTCCGGTGTGTGTTTCGGCTTTTACTTCGGAAGCTCGCTGCGGGCGAACCGGGCGGTTCCCCCAGGCACGAGTGGTACCGTTGCGATCGGTGCATTCCGAGGATTCCGGAAATGTATTTTTTCTAATTTTCGGTATTTTTCCGAAAAATCGGATTTTCCTACTTAAACCTATTTCTTTTTTTTTCTTTTCTCCTTTCTCTTTCTTCTTCTTCTTCCTCCTTTCCTTCCCCAACCGTGGCCGCCCTCCTCTCTCCCCCTCTCTCCCATTCGGACGCGGTGAACCCCTCTCCGGCTACGGACGGCGGCGGGGCGACGGCGCGGACGCGTGGGTGACGGCGAGGCGATCTCCTGGGCGTGCTGGTGGGGACACCACCGGGTCCACTACCGGGCCCACTACTCGGAGCCGACGCCGCACCGCACCGACTGCACCGAGCTTATGGCTCGGAGAAGACTCGGCGTCCTGAGTACGTATCCGTTACATATCCGTACGTATGTGTGTACGTGTGTATTTTACTATGATGGTATTTTGAATTTTTAAACCACCATAATATTTTATTTGGGTCAAAAGTTATTGTATTTTATTGTTATTTAACCCCCAAGTCAAATAAGGGTTGTTGGATGGTTGGTGGGGTTTGTCTTGTTAGGCTAGGATATGAATCTAATTAGTGAAAGTTAGAAGGTCATATTGTTATAGCTCTCTTCCTATATAAAGAGGCTAAGGGTGTTGTTACGAGATGTCATATGAATGAAAGAAAAGTTATTTTGAAACAAGTGTTAAGAGATTCCTCTCTTACATTTCCCTTCTTTCCCTTCTCTTTGTGAGATTCGAGAGTCGCCCGGTGTGAGACCGTCCGGCGCGAGGCCGAGCTGCGCGAGGTAGCAAGATATCTGTTCCATCCGTGCCGACAAGAGCCGTCGTCGATCCGTTCCCCGACGCCCGTCCGCGTCAAATTTGATATCAGAGCCTAACACGGCGCCTCCGCGACCCTGTCGTCCCCGTCGTCGGTCCTTCGTTCTTTCAGTTGCTAGAATTGAAAAAAAAAGAGGAGAAGAAAATAAAAGTATTAGAAAAGAACTTAGTTGAGAGAGATTTTGAAAAAAAAAATATAGAGAAAAAAAATATCAGAAGAGGCCTACGGTTGGGATAAAAAAAAATAGAAAGAAAAAAAAAATATTTCTTTCCCCTCTTCCGTTCTCTCTGTCTCTCTCAGTTCTCTCTGTGATCTCTCTCTCTCTCTCTCTCTCGGTTCTCTCTGTCTCTCTCTTTCTCCCGATCTCTCTCTCTCTCCCGTGTTTCCCTCCCTCTCTCTCTCTCTCACTCTCCCTGCACCAGCGGCGGACAGCGCCCCCCCCTCCCCCGTCGACGGTCCGGCCGCCAGCTCCAGGCCGCCTGGGGCCTCCTGCACCTGCAGCCCTGCACCGGCCCGGCCCGCGAGCTTCGCCGCCCCCCCCTGCCACCGCCGTCTGCGGGCGCTTGGCCCGCGCCCACAGGTGCCCCCGCGCCTGTAGGCGCTTCCCCGTCCGCCTCCGGCGGCCGCCCGCCACAGGCGCCCCGCGCCCGCAGCGCCCCTGCGGGCCGCAACGGCCAGGGGCTCCCCCGCCGCGCGCCACCGCACCCTGCAGCCCTCTGCGCCTGCCAGCCCCGCCGCAACGGTCGCCCGCGCTCGCCCCGACCCCCGCGCTCGCGCCCAGACGCACCTGGCCCGCCCCGATCGCCTGCCTCGGCGTCCCCGCGCCTACGGCCCGGCCACGCGCCCACGCGCCCGCGCGCCCAGGGCCCCGTGCCCTCGCCAGGCCCGCGCCTGGCCCTCGCCTGGCCGCGCCCGCCCCCCCTGCGCCGACGTGCGCCCGCCCACCTGGCCAGCTGGCCACGCGGTCAGCTCGTTGACCGCGCCTCACCACCCCCATTTTTTTTGGCCACCAGCCGCACAGCTGGTTTGAAAAGAAAGGTTTGAAAAAAAAACACGTGGATAAGAGAGTGTGAAAAAAAAGTCAAAAAAAAAGAAGGGGTTAAATATATATAATATATATATTTGGGATATATATATAATCTTTTATATATCTATCTATCTATCTATATTTATATATATATATCTATTATTTGAATACTTTATCAATCGTGGCATCCGAAGTCCGCAACAACGGTTGTCCGGTACTCGAGTCGTCGGGTAGCGGACACACAAGCCGTAATCTACGGGACGAAGGTACCTCTGAGTCTCCATGCGCGGAGAATTTGGACTGATTTGTTCCCCTGCGCGGGAAATTTTAAGCGATTTGTAATAATTAAATCCTCCCTGCGTTGAGTGAATGCTTTGTAACCGCTCAAGCTTCGTCGACGCCGTGCGGGCCCGCACGTCCCCGCTCGCCTTCGTCTCCGGTCGGAGCTAGACTTTTCAGTCAACTAGGTGTGTGTTCCAAACTTGCTCATTTAGTATCTTTTTAATTGCCGCGCGACGAAGTAAGAGAGAGCCCGATCCATGCAGCCAGTCTTCTGAGTGCATCGCTGTGGACGGTGAGAGAGTGCTTGCTTGCACCTATCCTTTAGGCCCTAGACTGTCACATTAGGGCACCCTAATTGTCAGGAGGTAGTTCCACAACTACTTCGCCTACGGGCGAGCAACTCCCCCTGACCGGTCCCTTCAAATTGACCCTTTGCCAATTAGCCAACAAAATTTGGGTCATAGCTTGCTAATTATCGGTCCCAGGACTGCATCATCTAGATCCGAGGTCGTGCATGTCACGTTGGTCTAGGAATTCATCTGGCCGTCTAGAGCGCCCTTCAACACTACAACCAACGATGGATCAGAAGAGCGTGAGTGCTATGTTGGCTCAGCTCGAGCATAACCTTCTGACCCATTTTGAAGAATCCATAGGCCAACTACGAGCAGAGCTAGATGAGAGGATCCGAGCCTTAGAGGATCGACTAAAGGGAGAGGAAGGACGAGTGAATGGCCACGGCAATCCCGTAGCCAATTCTAGGGAGGATAGAGAGCAAGCCCGCCCGAATCAGGCTCCCCAAGGTAGAGAACAAGAGGATCGTACACCTCGAAGGAGGGACTACGATGATGAGGAGATCATCCTACGGAACGTCAAAATTGACGCTCCCAGTTTCGATGGGCCCCTCACTCCAGCCAAATACCTTGAGTGGGAGGCCGGGATGGATCAATATTTTGATTGGCATCACCGCATGGCCCCTGCCACTAGGGTGAGGTTTGCCAAAATGAAACTCTTGGGTCAAGCCAAAACCTACTGGTGTAATGTGGAGAATCTCCTAGCCAGGAGACGAGAGGAGCCCATAAATACATGGGAAGAAATGAAGGAGAAACTGAGGGAGAAATATCTGCCGCCCTCCTACCATCAGCGTCTTCTAGACCAGTGGCAGAAACTCACCCAAGATGGAAAGTCCGTGGACGAGTACATTGCCAAATTCGATGACTTCTTCCTTCGGAGCCAAGTCATGGAAGACGCCTCTGTAACCCTCTCTCGATTTAGGGCTGGCCTACACGAGAGCATCCAACGGGAGCTTTTCTTGCGAGAGGTCAACACCCTCGAGCACGCCTACCAGGTTGCCCGAGATGTTGAGCGATTTTAAAGAGTGGCCCCACCTCGGGTTCCCACCTACCGCCAACCTGAGTCTCGGAACCCCATGGTCCATTACACCGAGAGAGTTGGCCCCTCCACTTCTTATGCCCCTGCCGCTACCCCGCTACGGGTCGTTGCCCCTACCATTCCTTTCACAAGGAACCCCTTACCTGCACCCGCTGCATTGCCCAGGCTGGAGTATACTCCACCGATTGATAAAAGGGATGACAAAGGAAAGGGACCCGCCCCTAGCACTTCCCAACCAGCCCCTATCTCAGGAGTCCGTTGCTTTAGGTGCCACAACCTAGGGCACATTGCCACCAACTGTCCCACCCGAGCCTTGGTCATCACCGACCCTCAGCCTATGGAGCCTCCACCTCAGGAAGGAGAAGACACTGAGAGATATATGGCCGATCCTGACCTCATAGCCCAGTTTGAGGAAATGGATGCAGGGTTTGATAAAACGTGTAACGACCCGAGAATCCGATTACCGGGAAGGCCCGATAACCTGAGACTCGCACCGCCACCCACGAGCCCGAAGACTCAGAAGGGTTAAAAGGATGGTGTGAAAACTACACAAGTATCACAAATAATTGCATAAATTAAACAGTTATAATATTAAGCAGGAAATAAAATAACATATTATATGGTCCACAATAAAATAACAACAACAGCAACAGTAGTCTACGACTAGTACAGTGACAAGAAAGAAAAGTACAGCTACACGGGACATCCCCCGGCTCTGACCTCTGGCACTACCTCTGGGCACCCGCACCACGCTGCGCTCCTGACGCGCTCCCCGAAGGTGGCGTCTCACCTGAAACACGGTGCAAACACGCAGGGAATGAGTCTCGGAACAAGACTCAGTAGGGATCACTCGAACCTTACCTCGAAAAACGAGAAACCACTACTCTAGCGGTAGGAAAGTGCCTCGGAAAGGAAAGCCATGTACTCTACAGAACTAGACCCTACGGCACGCAAACCGACACACGTGCCACGGTACGAGAAAACAGAAACCAACGGTCGAACCGTAAACCCGAAGGTCGGAAACAAACGACTGACAGTCCGTCACTCCGTACTTGACAGGAGTACCACCCACTAGAAGCACAGCCGGTAGCGTCCCCTGACGTCTTACACCGCACCGCAGGTGAACCGCCTGACGTGGTAGGTCCTACCCGAGGTGCAGACACCGTACAAGTAACCACAAACAAGTGACTAGCTGGGGTCACGCCCGTCGACGTGGGTCCAACCGCCCCCAACCACGTGTGCACACACAGACCACGCGTCCTAGGTCTGGCCCTCTGACCGATTTTCCCCTGGCACTAGACTCTGATGGGACGAGGGGCCTACGGTAACCGGTCCACAAACCGTCTCGACAGGTGGGTGCCCGTACACCACTCCCAGGTGAGACCAGCACCTCGTACTGGTGGGCTACGACTAGTGGAGGGTCACTGAAGGAGTAGACTCTCGAGTCAACGGAAAACGACGTCCGAACCCGACAACGTGTGGGAATCACCCCACGCACTAGCTCCGTCAACGGGGCCACGGTCGGAGAAAAACGGACGCACCGCCCACGGCCAAACGCATGACCAAGGCAAACAGAATCTCCGGACACCAAAGACACGGTCACGGAACTCCACGGGGTGCCCGGGATGCACACACGGCCCAAGGGGAACACCCAACAACAGCCAGATCGCGCTAGGGATACCTAGCGCGACACGGAAGAACGCGCTAGGAAACCCTAGCGCAACAGGGAAGATCGCGCTAGGTCTTCCTAGCGCGACAGGAACCATCGCGCTAGGGAACCCTAGCGCGACAAGGACCATCGCGCTAGGTCCTCCTAGCGCGACAAGGATGATCGCGCTATGACCCCATAGCGCGACAGGAACCGCCTCCTGTTCATCTTCTCCGATGAACGCGCTCGGTCGGGGCAGCGCGACCTCCAAGAACGCGCTACTGGAGTATAGCGCGTTCTCAGTCCGCGGCCGAAAACGGTAAGAACGCCCAAAAATTCTAACCACGCCCCCATGCATCCATAAGAGAGGGGGAAAACAAAGGGGAAGACCCCTGGGACCCCTAGCATGATTCTAGGCCCTCAAAACACGAATCCATGCATTGAATCCCTAGATCGGGCGAGCTCTCCCCAAATCATGGAAAAACCAAAAAACGCTCAAATGATCCCCTCTCGGCCTCCCCGCGGCCTATAAATCACGGAAAAGATCGGCATGAGGCTAAGGAACGTCACCCTACCTCAATGGAGCAAATGCTCCACCGAATCGATCACGAATCACGAAGAACGCTCGAAGCTTCACGAACTCCCCACGCTCCCCACGCTTGCCGCACGCCCACGAGATCGTCTCACCGCCGCCCACACGCCCGCGCCGTCGCCCCGCCACCGTCCGTAGCCGGAGAGGGGCTCGCCGCGTCCGAATGAGAGAGAGGGAGAGAGAGGGGCTCACTGTCGCGAGAGAGAGGAAGAGGAAGAAGAAAGAGAAAAGGGAAAAAGAAAAGAAAAAGAATTAGGCTTTATAGAAAATCTGAATTTTCGGAAAAATACCGAAAAATAGAAAAATATGTTTCCGGAATCCTCGGAACGCACCGATCGCAACGGTACCACTCGTGCCCGGGTGAATGGCCCAGTTAACCCGCAGCGAGCGTCCGAAGGAAAAGCCAAAACACACACCGGGAATCGGAAAACACACGCGGAAAAGCCGCGGAAAGCCTCCGGGCCTCCGAAACGACTCCGGATCGCGCCGATCCGAACACGAAAGATGTCCGAAATGAAATTTTGGACACGACAGAGTCGGACGCTCCGAAAACCAGATCTGGGACCCACGAAGAAGGATCCAAAAGGTATGGGATATTACAGCCCTCCCCCCTTAAGGAATTTCGTCCTCGAAATTGAGAACAACCCAAGGGGAAAGAAGAGGAAGACTCACTCAAACAGATACGGGAACTGCTGACGCATCTCGTCCTCACGTTCCCACGAAGCCTCACCACCAGAGTGTCGCTGCCACACGACCTTAACCAAGGGAATAACCTTGTTCCGCAGGCGCTGCTCTCGCCTATCCTCCACGCAGATCGGAAACTCTGCGAGAGAAAGATCTGGAGTCACCTCAGGCCAAATAGAAAACTCGAGTACATGAGAGTCATCGGGCATATACTTCCGCAACATCGAGACGTGAAACACGTCATGCACCGACGCCAACTCAGGAGGTAACTGCAACCGGTAAGCAACCTCACCGATGCGTTCCACAATCGCGAAAGGACCAATATAGCGGGGACTCAGCTTCCCACGCCGTCCAAAACGCATCACCCCCTTCATCGGAGAGACTCTCAAGAACACATGATCGCCCACGGTGAACTCGAGAGGCTACCGCCTACGGTCAGCATAGCTCTTCTGCCGACTCTGGGCCGCCAACATGTTCTGACGAACCAGGTGCACAACATCCACACATTGCTGCACCAATTCCGGTCCCGTCAAAACACGCTCACCCACCTCAAACCAATTGAGTGGAGTCCGACAAGGACGCCCATACAATGCCTCATAAGGAGCCATGCCGATGCTCGAATGATAGCTGTTGTTATAGGCAAACTCCACCAACGGTAGGTGATGAATCCAACACCCCTGCCACTCCAGGCAGCAGGATCTCAGCATGTCCTCCAAGGTCTGAATGGTCCTCTCAGACTGACCATCTGACTGTGGATGATACGTCGAGCTAAATGCCAACTCCGTGCCAAGAGCTCGCTGGAAACTCTTCCAGAATCCAGAAGTGAAGCGCGGATCCCGATCCGACACGATCGACATGGGAATCCCATGCAACGGCACGATCCACTCTACATACAAACGAGCCAACTTAGACACGCTCCAGCTGACCTTGACCGGTAACAACCGTGTCACCTTCGTCAGCCGATCTACCAGCAACCAAATACTGTCCTGCCCACTCGGGGTCCTCGGTAATCCCACCACAAAATCCGTGGTCACATGGTCCCACTTCCAAGCAGGAACATCCAAGGGCTGGAGAGTACCTCCTGGTCGCTGATGCTCCGCCTTCACCTGCTGACAGATCAGGCACCTGGCCACAAACTCTGCGACATCTCTCTTCATGCCAGGCCACCAGAACTGCCTCCGCAAGTTCCGATACATCTTCGTCGCACCTGGGTGTACAGTGTACTTGCTCCCATGAGCCTCGCGTAACACCGCACGACGAACCTGCTCCTCGGCTGGGACGTACAGCCTGCGACGAAACCTCGCAGCACCATCCTCGCCAAGCTCTACGTCAGCCATAGCCAGAATCCGGGGCAACTCAGGGTCCGCATGCTGAGCCTCTGTCACCTGACGACGGATAGCAGGAGTGACAGTCAGACTCGCAAGCACTGCCAACCCTGGCTCCTGGGGAATCTTGAGCCTGAAAGATACCTCGGGCACTTGTTCCCAGAGCCTCCACCTCCTCAACATCAAGGTACTGACCGCAACCTTCCGACTCAAGGCATCGACAACGACATTCATCCTGCCCGGCTGATAAGACAAGGTGAAGTCATAGTCCTTCATGAACTCCATCCAACGCCTTTGTCTGAGGTTCAGGTCCTTCTGCGAGAACACATACCTCAAGCTCTGATGGTCAGTGAACACCTCGAACTTCTCGCCGTACAGATAATGCCTCCAGATCTTCAGCGCGAAGAACACCGCCGCCAACTCAAGGTCATGGGTAGGGTAGTTCTCCTCATGGAGCGTTAGCTGCCGAGATGCATAAGCCACCACTCTACCATGCTGCATCAGAACAGCACCCAATCCGACGCCGGAAGCATCTGTACACACCACAAAACCTCCCGATCCAGAAGGCAAAACCAACACCGGGGCCGAGGTGAGCAATCTCTTCAGTTCACTGAAGCTCTGCTCACACTCCTCGGACCAAACGAAAGGCACATCCTTCCGCGTGAGCCTCGTCATCGGGGTCGCAATGCGAGAAAAATCCTGGATAAACCGACGATAATAACCCGCAAGCCCCAAGAAACTTCGGATCTCCGTCACCGACCTCGGCCTCGGCCACTGCATCACTGCCTCGACCTTGGCAGGATCCACGGAAATGCCATCACCAGAAATCACATGCCCCAGAAAGTGCACCTCGCTGAGCCAAAACTCGCACTTGCTGAGCTTCGCATACAACTGGTGATCTCGCAACGTCTGCAGCACCACACCCAAATGGTACGCATGCTCCTCAGCAGACCGCGAATAAACAAGGATGTCATCCACGAAGATGACCACGAACTGGTCCAAATACGGATGAAACACCCTCTGCATCAAGTCCATGAAGGCAGCTGGGGCATTGGTGAGCCCAAACGGCATCACCAGAAACTCATAATGCCCGTACCTCGAACTGAATGCAGTCTTCTCCACATCGGACTCACGAATTCTCAGCTGATAGTAACCGGACCGCAAATCAATCCGCGAGAACACTCGCGCAGACTGAAGCTGGTCGAACAAATCATCAATCCGCGGCAACGGATACTTGTTCTTAATGGTCACTTCATTCAGCTGCCGATAGTCAATGCATAGCCGCAGACTACCGTCCTTCTTCTTCACGAACAACACGGGAGCACCCCAAGGGGAAAAACTCGGATGAATATACCCCTTGGCCAACAGTAACTGCAACTGCGCCCGTAACTCCCTCAACTCAGCGGGGGCCATACGGTAGGGAGCCTTCGCCAAAGGTCCCGTACCAGGCACAACCTCGATCACGAAATCGATCTCCCGCTGGGGAGGTAATCCAGGCAACTCCTCGGGAAAAACGTCGGGAAACTCGCACACCACTGCAATGTCCTCGACATCCGGCTCCATTCGGTCCGACACAACCACGGACGCGAGAAAACCCTGACAACCGGAATCAAGCAATCGACGGGCTCGAATAGCAGAGATAAGAAATCGAGAAGAGGCGGAACGGATACCTTGGAAATAGAAGGTCCTCTTGCTCGGATGCTGGAAGTAGACCCTCTTCATTCCACAATCCACCACCGCTCCATGAGTCTCGAGTCAATCCATGCCTAGAATCACGTCATAGTCCCGAAGCTGCAATGCATACAACCTGCCTGGCATACTCCGCCCATCGATCCACACCGGAACCTGGTCGAAGCAATACGGAGTGATCATAAAATCACCCGAAGGCAACTCCACTGCCAAATCACAGGACAACTGGGTCACCGGCTCCTCGACGCTCGACGCGAAATCCTCCGAAATAAACGAATGAGACGCGCCAGAATCAAATAAAACCCGAGCCGCACAACCCAAAATCTGAACGGTACCTTCCATGAGCTGCGACGCCACTGCCTCTGCCCTGGTCAAGTGCGTGATCTGGCCACGAGCCCTCTGCCTGCCTCCCACGCTAGCTGACCTGGGTAGCGGCGGATACTGTCCCTGTTGCTGCTGCTGCTGCTGCTGGGGAAACTGCTGCTACGGCGGCCTCTGAGGACAGTCACGCGCCATATGCCCTGGCTGGTCACACCGAAAACAGATGATCGGCGCCGTGCACTGCCTGCCTGGGTGGGTCCCACCACACCGTGGACAAGGTCCTCGCGATCCACCCACTGATCCCTGACGCTACAAAGGAAACGGCTGATGTACACTGCCCGATGAAGCCTACCCCTGATCCTTGGACTTCTTCTTGCGGAAATTCCTCGAGAGGAACTTCTTGACCTTCGAGCCAAAGGACGCAGATCCTGTCACCGAAGCTGCATGTGCCGGCACTCCTGAACCACTCATCGCATGCTGGAAGGAACCCTGCTGCTGGGTAGCCGACTGCTGGCTGCGACCTGACACAGACTGCCCCTGGCTGATCGGTCCTCAAGTCCTCTGCATATCCATCTCCAGGGAAATCGCAACACGAGACGCTGTCTCTAGATCAGTGGCCCCATTCACGATCAAATGGTGCCTCAGCTCCAACCTCAAGCCCTGTACAAACGGCGCGGTCCTCACCCTCTCATGCTCCATGACATGAGGTGCGTACCGACCCAGCTCGACAAATCGGGCCCTGTACTGCAACACGGACATGTCACCCTGCACCAGCTCCAGAAACTTCCGCATCCGCAGCGTAGCAACGACGTCTGGACAGTACGTACGCTCGAAAGCACCGACAAAGTCATCCCACTCGATCTGCTCAAGTGGACGAAGCTGAAAGGACGTCTTCCACTCGGAAGACCACCACTTCCGAGCCATACCCTGCAACTGGTTGTAGGCCAACACCACTCTGTCCTCGGCAGCACTCTTCGCAGAACTGAACACCCGCTCCATCTCATCGAGCCAATCACGAGCCGCATCAGGGTCTGCCTGGCCGCTAAAGTAAGGTGGATGGAACTGCATGAAGTCCCTCACCGCTCGGCCCGGCCCACCCCTGACTGACGAGCCCTCACCAGTCTCTCCGCCAAACTGCTGAGACATAAGATGGTACATGCCACGGAAGAAATCCTCGGCCCCCGGAGCTCTCACAGCATCCGCGGCCTCGGTAGCTCCCGGAACTCTGCTATGCTCCTCCTGGTCCCTCTGGACCCCCTGCTGGATCTCCTGACCTCCAGCCGACTGCCCCAGCTGAGAGCGAGAACTCCTCCTCGGCACCATCCTCGCTCCTGAAGCACAAGACAGAAAACACGGAAACGGCAATGTCAGAATAAAACACGCGGTGCCCAATGCCAGCGTCACATGTACATCATCGTTGTGGACTAGTGGACCACTACAATTATCTATGATTCTCATGTAATTCCACAACCGCGCTCTGATACCAGCTGTAACGACCCGAGAATCCGATTACCGGGAAGGCCCGATAACCCGAGACTCGCACCGCCACCCACGAGCCCGAAGACTCGGAAGGGTTAAAAGAATGGTGTGGAAACTACACAAGTATCACAAATAATTGCAGAAATTAAACAGTTATAATATTAAGCAGGAAATAAAATAACATATTACATGGTCCACAATAAAATAACAACAACAGCAACAGTAGTCCACGACTAGTACAGTGACAAGAAAGAAAAGTACAGCTACACGGGGCATCCCCCGGCTCTGACCTCTGGCACTACCTCTGGGCACTCGCACCACGCTGCGCTCCTGACGCGCTCCCCGAAGGTGGCGTCTCACCTGAAACACGGTGCAAACACGCAAGGAATGAGTCTCGGAACAAGACTCAGTAGGGATCACTCGAACCCTACCTCGAAAAATGAGAAACCACTACTCTAGCGGTAGGAAAGTGCCTCGGAAAGGAAAGCCCTGTACTCTACAGAACTAGACCCTACGGCACGCAAACCGACACACGTGCCACGGTACGAGAAGACCGAAACCAACGGTCGAACCGTAAACCCGAAGGTCGGAAACACACGACTGACAGTCTGTCACTCCGTACTCGACAGGAGTACCACCCACTAGAAGCACAGCCGGTAGCGTCCCCTGACGTCTTACACCGCACCGCAGGTGAACCGCCTGACGTGGTAGGTCCTACCCGAGGTGCAGACACCGTACAAGTAACCACAAACAAGTGACTAGCTGGGGTCACGCCCGTCGACGTGGGTCCAACCGCCCCCAACCACGTGTGCACACACAGACCACGCGTCCTAGGTCTGGCCCTCTGACCGGTTTTCCCCTGGCACTGGACTCTGATGGGACGAGGGGCCTACGGTAACCGGTCCACAAACCGTCTCGACAGGTGGGTGCCCGTACACCACTCCCAGGTGCGACCAGCACCTCGTACTGGTGGGCTATGACTAGTGGAGGGTCACTGAAGGAGTAGACTCTCGAGTCAACGAAAAATCACGTCCGAACCCGACAACGTGTGGGAATCACCCCACGCACTAGCTCCGTCAACGGGGCCACGGTCGGAGAAAAACGGACGCACCGCCCACGGCCAAACTCATGACCAAGGCAAACAGAACCTTCGGACACCAAAGACACGGTCACGGAACTCCACGGGGTGCCCGGGATGCACACACGGCCCAAGGGGAACACCCAACAACAGCCAGATCGCGCTAGGGATACCTAGCGCGACACGGAAGAACGCGCTAGGAAACCCTAGCGCAACAGGGAAGATCGCGCTAGGTCTTCCTAGCGCGACAGGAACCATCGCGCTAGGGAACCCTAGCGCGACAAGGACCATCGCGCTAGGTCCTCCTAGCGCGACAAGGATGATCGCGCTATGACCCCATAGCGCGACAGGAACCGCCTCCTGTTCATCTTCTCCGATGAACGCGCTCGGTCGGGGCAGCGCGACCTCCAAGAACGCGCTACTGGAGTATAGCGCGTTCTCAGTCCGCGGCCGAAAACGGTAAGAACGCCCAAAAATTCTAACCACGCCCCCATGCCTCCATAGGAGAGGGGGAAAACAAAGGGGAAGACCCCTGGGGACCCCTAGCATGATTCTAAGCCCTCAAAACACGAATCCATGCATTGAATCCCTAGATCGGGCGAGCTCTCCCCAAATCATGGAAAAACTCAAAAACGCTCAAATGATCCCCTCTCGGCCTCCCCGCGGCCTATAAATCACGGAAAAGATCGGCATGAGGCTAAGGAACGTCACCCTACCTCAATGGAGCAAATGCTCTGCCGAATCGATCACGAATCACGAAGAACGCTCGAAGCTTCACGAACTCCCCACGCTCCCCACGCTTGCCGCACGCCCACGAGATCGTCTCACCGCCGCCCACACGCCCGCGCCGTCGCCCCGCCACCGACCGTAGCCGGAGAGGGGCTCGCCGCGTCCGAATGGGAGAGAGGGAGAGAGAGGGGCTCACTGTCGCGAGAGAGAGGAAGAGGAAGAAGAAAGAGAAAAGGGAAAAAGAAAAGAAAAAGAATTAGGCTTTATAGAAAATCCAAATTTTCGGAAAAATATCGAAAAATAGAAAAATACGTTTCCTGAATCCTCGGAACGCACCGATCGCAACTGTATCACTCGTGCCCGGGTGAACGGCCCAGTTAACCCGCAGCGAGCGTCCGAAGGAAAAGCCAAAACACACACCGGGAATCGGAAAACACACGCGGAAAAGCCGCGGAACGCCTCCGGGCCTCCGAAACGACTCCGGATCGCGCCGATCCGAACACGAAAGATGTCTGAAACGAAATTTCGGACACGACAGAGTCGGACACTCCGAAAACCAGATCCGGGACCCACGAAGAAGGATCCGAAAGGTCCGGGATATTACAAAACGCATGTCGAATATATGCAAGTGGGAGATATTGTCGAGAGCTCTAGCCAGGGTAGACTAGGTGTAGTTCGCTGCATCCTAACACACCCCCAGGAGGACGACTGGCGTCGAAGCTCCATCTTCCAAACCTACATCATGGTGAAAACCCAACCCTGCAAGGTGATCTTTGACAATGGGAGTTGTATCAATGCGGTCTCTTCAGACTTTGTCTCCCGTCTAGGTCTACCTACACACCCTCATCCTAGGCCCTACAACGTGGCGTGGGTTGACGACACTTCGATCCCAGTCACCACTACATGTGTCATTCCTATACAATTTCAGTCCTACCAAGGACAGATTTTGTGCGATGTAGTGCCTATGAAGGTCGGAAGCATCATCCTAGGACGACCGTGGATCTATGATGTAGACCTCACAACTTTCGGTCGATCCAACCAATGTTCCTTCTCCCACAATGGGAAGAAGATCCAGTTGTACCCGACACCCCCAAAGGTGACCTCGGGTAAGAGTCCCACTTCTACTCCGGGTAAGAGCTCCACCTCCTCCACCCCCACTGGGACCCCCAAGGTTCCGGAGAGTCCCCAAACTCCCAATGAAGGGAAACTTCTCATTCCCTATTCCCCTACACCTATCACGCCCGTTCCTAAGGCCCCCAAGGTTAGTCATGACCCTGTTAGGCGCCTTAGCTTCATAGGTGTCCGTGAGCTGAATAGAGAGGTTGCCGAGGGTGCCCCTGTTTGGGCTGTTGTCATCACCATCACACCTGAGGAGTCCCGAGTCTCAGTCCCACCCGAAGTCCAGACAGTCTTGCAGGACTTCGAAGATATTTTTCCCGAGGACTTGCCCTCTAAACTCCCACCCATGCGTGATGTACAACACGCTATCGACCTTGTCCCTGGATCCACCCTCCCCAACCTCCCCCATTACCGGTTGAACCCCAGGGAGCATGCTGAACTCCAAAGGATTGTCGAGGACCTTATCCAAAAGGGTTTCCTCAGGGTGAGCAAGAGTACGTGTGCTGTCCCTGCTTTGCTCACACCCAAGAAAGATGGCACCTGGCGGATATGTGTTGACAGCCGCGCCATCAACAAGATCACTGTCAAGTATAGGTTTCCCATTCCTCGCCTAGATGACATGCTTGACATGATGAGTGGGGCCACCATCTTTTCCAAGATTGACTTGAAAAGTGGCTACCACCAGGTCCGAATCCGACCAGGGGATGAGTGGAAGACAGCCTTCAAAATAAAAGAAGGTCTGTATGAATGGCTCGTCATGCCGTTCGGGCTATCCAATGCCCCTAGCACTTTCATGAGACTTATGACAGAAGCCCTTCGTCCCCTTATTGGTCGCTTTGTTGTCGTCTACTTTGACCACGTTCTCATCTATAGCCACAACCCTCATGACCACATCCATCATTTGAGGGAAGTCTGCCAGACTTTGAGGAGAGAAACCATGTATGTCAACCTTAGGAAATGTGAATTCATGACCGACCGAGTTAGTTTCCTCGGATTTGTGGTTTCGAGTCCGGAATATCTGTGGACCAATCCAAGGTCCAAGCTATGGTCGACTGGCCTGAGCCCCAAAACGTCCACGACGTTCGAAGTTTTCATGGGCTAGCCACCTTTTACAGACGCTTCATAAAGAGTTTTAGCACCATTATGGCACCCATTACAGACTGCATCTGTAAAGGGAACTTTGAGTGGACCCAAGCCGCCTCACATGCTTTTCTTGCCATAAAGGAGCTTATGACCAAAGCCCCTGTCCTCCGCCTGCCAGACTTTTCCAAAGTCTTCGAGATATCCTGTGATGCATCTGGCGTAGGAATAGGAGGAGTACTTAGCCAGGAAAGCCACCCTGTGGCTTATTTCAGTGAGAAGCTTTCTGATGCAAAGCTTCGATACTCCACATATGATAAGGAGTTCTATGATGTGGTCCAAGCCCTCAAACACTGGAGACACTATCTCTTACCTCAAGAGTTTGTCTTATATTCGGACCACGAGGCTCTGAAATTCCTTAGCTCTCAGAAGAGCTTAAACCCAAGGCATGGTCGGTGGGTAGAATTTCTCCAGTCTTTCACATTTGTCCTAAAGCACATTTGTCCGCCAGTAACCGCCTTCATCAGGTAGCGGTCAGGAGGGGACCGCCATCAGCAAGATTTCGAACGTTGGGGCTTGTGCTGTCGGCAGGTGGTCGCGGTCTCGCGACTGACCGTGACTACTGGTAGCGGTCAGGGGGTGACCGCTTCCAGCCTGGGGTCTGGCACGGTCTTCGAGATGGTTTTTGACCGTTGGAGTCTGGTCGCGGTCTCCAGGAGACCACTACCAGGAGAAGGCGGTCTTCACGTGACCGCTTTCACGTCTTCGCGCACCAGGGTGGTCGCGGTTCCAGGCCGACCGTGACCAGGTGATAGCGGTCCTGGGTCGACCGCTACCACAGGAGGCGGTCCTCCGGTGACCGCGACTCCCCTTCTTCACCAATTTGAGTCCCGGACGAGCTAGTCTCGATCCCTGTGCTGACCCGTAGTCCGACTGATGCGGGGCATCATGTGGGGGCTACACGTGGGGTGCCGTGGGGTCCCGGGAGGTGGTGACTTCGGCTTGTGTCACCGTGCGTCGGTGTTGGTACAAGGAGCGTTCCTCGTACCTGTGGTTGCATCGTTATTTTCCGTGACTCGAGAGTCTACTCCTGTGTGACCCTCCACTAGTCGTAGCCTGCTTACACGCGAGTGGTCCCACCTAGGAGTAGGTGGAGAGGCTTACCCTGAGGACGGTTTTAGACTGGTTACCGTCGGGCCCCTCGTCAAATCAGAGTCCAGTGCCAGGGAAAAACCGGTCAGAGGGCCAGACCTAGGACGCGTGGTCTGTGTGTGCACACGTGGTTGGGGACAGTGGACGCACGTCGACGGGCGTGACCCCAGCTAGTCACTTGTTGTGGTTACTTGTACGATGTCTACGCCTCGGGTAGAACCTACCACGTCAGGCGATTCACCTGCGGTGCGGTGTAAGACGTCAGGGGACGCTACCGGCTGTGCTTCTAGTGGGTGGTACTCCTGTCGAGTACGGAGTGACAGATTGTCAGTCGTACGTTTCTGACCTTCGGGTTTTGACGGTTCGACCGTTGAGTTTTGATCTTCTCGTACCGTGGCACGTGTGTCGGTTTGCGTGCCGTAGGGTCTAGTTCTGTAGAGTTCAGGGCTTTCCTTTCCGAGGTACTCTCCTACCGCTAGTGTAGTGGTTTCTCGTTTTACGAGGTAGGGTTCGAGTGACCCCTACTGAGTCTTGTTCCGAGACTCATTCTCTGCGTGTTTTCACCGTGTCTCAGGTGAGGCGCCACCTTCGGGGAGCTCGTCAAGAGCGCAGCGTGGTGCGGGTGCCCAGAGGTAGTGCCAGTGGTCAGAGCCGGGGGATGCCCCGTGTAGCTGTACTTTCTTTCTTGTCACTGTACTAGTCCTGGACTACGGTTGCTGTTGTTGTTATTTTATTATGGGCCATTGTGGACACCGAAAATTGCACATCCAAAATGTCATGCTCAGCCCAGCATCAACAACGGCGCCGAGTGAAGAAACCCCCGGGGAAATCAAGCACAAAAGGCTCCACAGCCCGTGGGCCTCAAAGAAAATCAAATGGGCCACAACTTATGCTCACAATGGGCTCAAAATCGCCCATTTAGCCCTTCAGCGGCACGCCCAGTTGAGGCCTCAGCGGCACGCCCTGGCAGAACCCTCCAGCGGCACGCTCCCTTCAGCGGCACACCCTGCCGCGGCCCTCGCCGGCACACCCCTATGGGGGTTCGCCGGCACACCCCTATGGGGGTTCACCGGCACACCCCCAAGGGGGTTCACCGGCACACCCCTATGGGGGTTCACCGGCACACCCCCATGGGGGGGTCTTCACCGGCACACCCCCGTGGGGGGGGGGGGGGTCTTCACCGGCACACCCCATAGGGGGGGTCTTCACCGGCACACCCCCATGGGGGGGGTCTTCAGCGGCACACCCCTTTGGGGTTCAACGGCACGCCCCCTGGGGGGGTCTTCAGCGGCACACCCCCAGGGGGGGTTCAACGGCACACCCCTTTGGGGTTCAACGGCACGCCCCCTGGGGGGTCTTCAGCGACACACCCTGTAGGGTCCCCAGCGGCACGCCCTTCAGGCCGTTCAACGGCACGCCCATCCGGGGCTCCAGCGGTACGCCCTTTTGGCACTACAGCGGCACGCTTGTTCAGCCCTTCAACGGCACAGCGGTGAAGCTCTTTCAACGGGCGACGTGAGGCCCATGCTCTACACATCCTTGGCGCGCAGTGGAGCCGTCTGAGGTGGCAGCTGGTCGTTGGGCCACGTAGCCTACCCCACTGACAGCCAGTACAGGGGCAGGTCAAACCCATCATCACAGCCGGCTTCCCGCCTTCGACGGTCGTGCTCGAAGTCGTCGGTGGCTGGGAGTATAAAAGCCTCCTGTTAAAACACGGAGAGGGGGACAGACAAGGAGGAGAACGGAGGGACGAACAGAGAGAGGAGAAGAGGTTCCAACAGTAGAGGGCACACACAGGAGAAAGAGGAGAAGAAAGAAGAGAAGAAGAGGCCCTCCCGGCCTGTGCTCCGTCCGACGGCCACCGGGAAGAAACAAGAGTAAGAGAGAGAGAGCTTGTTGTATTGGGGGAAAGGGTTGGGGATAGTGGCCAATGTCTTAGGCCCGGATGTTTTCGTCTCTCTTGTATCCCATTCCTCCTGGGGGTTCTTTGTCCTTCTCCCTTTTGTCCATGGCCCCATCTGGGGGTTTGCTTTTGTAATATATATGTAGGGCCACGCCCTCTTGATTCTCATGAATGAAAACCACCTTCTCCGGGTTCCTCTTCGATCTTCGATGTTTTATGCTAGGCTTTGCGGGCTTTTCGACGGACGATCCGTTACTCCCTCTGTCTCTTCATTCCTCCGGCGTCTTTAGGGTCCTCCACGTCGATGTAGGTTTCCCCCTTCTGTTAGCCTTGGCTCCGTGAGCTCCTCACTCCCTTCCATGGCCATCTACCGTGTTCCCGGGCTTGAGGAGAAGGGGAGCTACCCTTCTTTCTTCCCAACCGCTCAGTTACTAATAGGCCACCCCCGGCCTTGAAATCCCCTGTCTTTCTTCCTCTTTCCCTGAACAGCCACCAAATTCCCCCCAGTTGCTTGCAACCCTTTTAAGCCTCCCAGCGGTGCACCTTTCCGGCCCTTGGCCGGCACACCCAGATCAGCCTTCAGCGGCACACACCCAGATATGCCTTCAGCGGCACACACCCAGATCAGCCTTCAGCGGCACACACCCAATGGCCCTCAGCGGTACACCCCTATTTGCCCCCAGCGGCACACTCCTTCCTGCCCTCAGCGGCACACCCACGCTCTGTTACCCCTTGGCCGGCACACTCCAATTGGCCCTTGGTCGTTACACTCACCTTATGGCCTTTAGCGGCACACCCTTCAGCCTCTCAGTAGCCCACTCCTTGGCCTCGCCTCCGGGCCCCTTCCTTCACGTTTTCCGAGGTTCTATAAAGGTGTTGCTCCCCCGGGGGCCCACCTCCAGTTGTCGGGTTCCGCCACTCCATGTGGGCGCGCTCCCTTTATCTCCCTTACGCCCCGGGTTAAGGGGAGATGCTGCCGAATTTTTTTTGTGAGATATTAATAAACAATTAAAAGAGGCAAAAGGAGGCAACAAACGAGCAGAATAACTAATGAAACCTTCCAACTCATCAAATTACTGCCGGCACCCCAACGAGAATTGAACTAAGCTAATTAACCACCTGGCCGCCCGAAAACCCGACCCGCAAGAAAAGAGACCGAACCGAACCAAGAGAACAAACACGGGAGGAATTTTATATGAAACTACACAAGGGTTAAGACAAGAAGAAAAGAAAAGCCTTAAAGCAGGTAATCAAAACTGAGTTAACCTCCATCACTCCCTGCCCAACTCCCAGCGGCACACACACACCCAGCCTTCAGCGGTACCCTCTCTTGAGCCTTCAGTGGTACGCCCCTACAGCCCCCAGCGGTACGCCCCTGCAGCCCCCAGCGGTACGCCCCTGTAGCCTTCAGCGGTACACTCTCTACAGCCCTCAGCGGTACGCCCCCTGTAGCCCTCAGCGGTACGCCCCAGCCCTCAGCGGTACACTCCCGTTTTCCCCTTCGCCGGCACACTATACACATACACATATACAACTTGACAAGGGCATTAATAATAGCAAATAAATTAATAAAAAAATTTACGCTAATTAAAGGACTCCGAATGCGTAATATTAATCACAATAAAAGAGGTGGGAGGGGTAATAAAAAAAATAATAAATAACAAATAAATGATAATGATAAGAATAATCATGAACGAAAAGAAAAAAAAATCATCCCGGACAAAGGCACGAATAAACAGTAAATATTAAATCAGAAGTGAGAATGTACATAGCTAGGAAAACCCCAGATAAAAGACATCAATGCCCACGCCGCAGCCCGCTCTCTCCCCGGGACCCGGGGCAAAAGGAACAACAACGCTGCCCCTTTAGGTTGAGCCCGAGTCTCGGGAATTCCCCCGATATGGCCGGGCTTTGATCTAACCTCGGGCCGACATCCTAATCGGACCGGATTTGTTTTCTCGTTCCGGATACCTTCCGAACCTTCATTTAAAATTGCCGCATGCTCGGCAGACATTTGAAGGGATCTACCTCGATTTTCTCATTGTGGCGCTGTCACGGACTTGTGTCCGAATACGAAAGGTCTACGAGTGGCCGACACGGCCGACAGTTTATGGCCTTAATACAACTTTCAGTGTGACCCATCCCTATCTCTCTCGTATGATTAGTGTTACTCCTTTCGGCCGCGGGGCCTCTAATTTCGGCAATTAATCAAGGGTATTCCCTCGTATGAGGGATGTAAATGACGTCGTGACCTTCATGGCGCGACGGGATTCGGTCCCGACACGAACCACACAATCGTCTGACGAAATCAGATCGAGCGTACCATGGGCTCTCCGGAGCCCGAATAAATTGTCACTCCGGTGACTGGCACGCCCACGCACTTAATAAAACCAACAGACGAACGGGAACCCCAGTTTAACGGAAAGTGCGTCCACAGCCATGTAAAATGTTAATTTGTTTCCTGCTTAATATTATAACTGTTTAATTTCTACAATTATTTGTGATACTTGTGTAGTCTCCACACCATCCTTTTAACCCTTCCGAGTCTTCGGGCTCGTGGGTGGCGGTACGAGTCTCGGGTTATCGGGTCTTCCCGGTAATCGGATTCTCGGGTCGTCACAGTTGGTATCAGAGCGCGGTTGTGGAATTACATGAGAATCGTAAGTAATTGTAGTGGTCCACTAGTCCACAGCGATGATGTACAGGTGACGCTGGCATTGGGCACCGTGTGTTTATTTTGACCTTGCCGTTTTCGTGTTTTCTGTCTTTTGCTTTAGGAGCGAGTATGGCGCCGAGGAGGAGTTCTCGCTCTCAGCAGGGGCAGTCGGCTGGAGGTCAGGAGATCCAGCAGGGGGTCCAGAGGGACCAGGAGGAGCATAGCAGAGTTCCGGGAGCTACCGAGACCGCGGATGCTGCGAGAGCTCCGAGGGCCGAGGATTTCTTCCGTGGCATGTACCATCTCATGTCTCAGCAGTTTGGCGGAGAGGCTGCTGAGGGCTCGTTTGTCAGGGGTGGGCCAGGCCGAGCAGTGAGGGACTTCATGCAGTTCCATCCACGTTACTTTAGCGGCCAGGCAGACCCTGATGCGGCTCGTGATTGGCTTGATGAGATGGAGCAGGTGTTCAGTTCCGCGAGGAGTACTGCCGAGGACAGAGTGGTGTTGGCCTACAACCAGTTACACGGTACGGCTCGGAGGTGGTGGTCTTCCGAGTGGAAGACGTCTTTTCAGCTTCGTCCACTTGAGCAGATCGAGTGGGATGACTTTGTTAGTGCTTTCGAGTGCACGTACTGTCCAGACGTCGTTGCTACGCAACGGATGCGGGAGTTTCTGGAGCTGGGGCAGGGTGACATGTCCGTGTTGCAGTACATGGCCCGATTTGTCGAGCTGGGTCGGTATGCACCTCATATCATGGAGCATGAGAGGGTGAGGACCGCGCAGTTTGTGCAGGGCTTGAGGCTGGAGTTGAGGCACCATTTGATCGCGAATGGGGCCACTGATCTTGAGACAGCGTCTCGTGTTGCGATTTCCCTGGAGATGGATATGCAGAGGACTCGAGGACCGATCAGTCAGGGGCAGTCCTTGTCAGGTCGCAGCCAGCAGTCGGCTACCCAGCAGCAGGGTTTCTTCCAGCATGCGTCGGGTGGTTCAGGAGTGCCGGCATCTGTAGTTTCGGCGACAGGATCTGCGTCCTTCGGTACGAAGGTCAAGAAGTTCTTCTCGAAGAATTTCTGGAAGAAGAAGTCCAAGGATCAGGGGCAGGCTTCATCGGGCAGTGTACAGCAGCCGTTTCCTTTGCAGCGTCAGGGATCGGTGGGTGGATCGCGAGGACCTTGTCCACGGTGTGGTGGGACCCACCCAGGCAGGCAGTGCACGGCGCCGATCATCTGTTTTCGGTGTGACCAGCCAGGGCATATGGCGCGTGACTGTCCTCAGAGGCCGCCGCAGCAGCAGGTTCCCCAGCAGCAGAGGCAGCAGCAGCAGCAGGGACAGTATCCGCCGCTACCCAGGTCAGCCAGCGTGGGAGGCAGGCAGAGGGCTCGAGGCCAGATCACGCACATGACCAGGGCAGAGGCAGTGGCGTCGCAGCTCGTGGATGGTACCGTTCAGATTTTGGGTTGTGCGGCTCGGGTTTTGTTCGATTCTGGCGCGTCTCATTCGTTTATTTCGGAGGATTTCGCGTCAAGCGTCGAGGAGCCGGTGACCCAGTTGTCCTGTGATTTGGCAGTGGAGTTATCTTCGGGTGATTTTATGGTCACTCCGTATTGCTTGGACCAGGTTCCGGTGTAGATCGATGGGCGGAGTATGCCAGGCATGTTGTATGCGTTGCAGCTTCGGGATTACGACGTGATTCTAGGCATGGATTGGCTCGAGACTCATGGAGCGGTGGTGGATTGTGGAATGAAGAGGGTCTACTTCCAGCATCCGAGCAAGAGGACCTTCTATTTCCAAGGTATCCGTTCCACCTCTTCTCGATTCCTTATCTCTGCTATTCGAGCCCGTCGATTGCTTGATTCAGGTTGCCAGGGTTTTCTCGCGTCCGTGGTTGTGTCGGACCGGATGGAGCCGGATGTCGAGGACATTGCGGTGGTGTGCGAGTTTCCCGACATTTTTTCCCGAGGAGTTGCCTGGATTACCTCCCCAGCGGGAGATCGATTTCGTGATCGAGGTTGTGCCTGGTACGGGACCTTTGGCGAAGGCTCCCTACCGTATGGCCCCCGCTGAGTTGAGGGAGTTGAGGGCGCAGTTGCAGGAACTGTTGGCAAAGGGGTATATTCGTCCCAGTTTTTCCCCTTGGGGTGCGCCCGTGTTGTTCGTGAAGAAGAAGGACGGTAGTCTGCGGTTGTGCATTGACTATCGGCAGCTGAATGAAGTGACCATTAAGAACAAGTATCCGTTGCCGCGGATCGATGGCTTGTTCGACCAGCTGCAGTCTACGCGAGTGTTCTCGCGGATTGATTTACGGTCCGGTTACTATCAGCTGAGAATTCACGAGTCCGATGTGGAGAAGACTGCATTCAGTACGAGGTACGGGCATTATGAGTTTCTGGAGATGCCATTTGGGCTCACCAATGCCCCTGCAGCCTTCATGGACTTGATGCAGAGGGTGTTTCATCCGTATTTGGACTAGTTCGTGGTCATCTTTGTGGACGACATCCTTATTTATTCGTAGTCTGCTGAGGAGCATGCGTACCATTTGGGTGTGGTGCTGCAGACGTTGCGAGATCACCAGTTGTATGCGAAGCTCAGCAAGTGCGAGTTTTGGCTCAGGGAGGTGCACTTTCTGGGGCATGTGATTTCTGGTCATGGCATTTCCGTGGACCCCGCCAAGGTCGAGGCAGTAATGCAGTGGCCGAGGCCGAGGTCGGTGACGGAGATCCGGAGTTTCTTGGGGCTTGCGAGTTATTATCGCCGGTTTATCCAAGATTTTTCTCGCATTGCGACCCCGATGACGAGGCTCACGCGGAAGGATGTGCCTTTCGTTTGGTCCGAGGAGTGTGAGCAGAGTTTCTTGGAACTGAAGAGATTGCTCACCTCGGCTCCGGTGTTGGTTTTATCTTCTGGATCGGGAGGTTTCGTGGTGTGTACAGATGCTTCCGGCGTCGGGTTGGGTGCTGTTCTGATGCAGCATGGTAGAGTGGTGGCTTATGCATCTCGGCAGCTAAAGCCCCATGAGGAGAACTACCCTACCCATGACCTTGAGTTGGCGGTAGTGATCTTCGCGCTGAAGATCTGGAGGCATTATCTGTACGGCGAGAAGTTCGAGGTGTTCACTGACCATCAGAGTTTGAGGTATGTGTTCTCGCAGAGAGATCTGAACCTCAGACAAAGGCGTTGGATGGAGTTCATGAAGGACTATGACTTCACCCTGTCTTATCAGCCGGGCAGGATGAATGTCGTCGTCGATGCCTTGAGTCGGAAGGTTGCGGTCAGTACCTTGATGTTGAAGAAGTGGAGGCTCTGGGAACAGGTGCCCGAGGTATCTTTCAGGCTCAAGATTCCCCAGGAGCCAGGGTTGGCAGTGCTTGCGAGTCTGACTGTCACTCCTGCTATCCGTCGTCAGGTGACAGAGGCTCAGCATGCGGACCCTGAGTTGCCCCGGATTCTGGCTATGGCTGACGTGGAACTTGGCGAGGACGGCGCTGCGAGGTTTCGTGGCAGGCTGTACGTCCCAGCCGAGGAGCAGGTTCATCGTGCGGTGTTACGTGAGGCTCATGGGAGCAGGTACACTGTGCACCCGGGTGCGACGAAGATGTATCGGAACTTGCGGAGGCAGTTCTGGTGGCCTAGCATGAAGAGAGATGTCGCAGAGTTTGTGGCCAGGTGCCTGATCTGTCAGCAGGTGAAGGCGGAGCATCAGCGACCAGGAGGTACTCTCCAGCCCTTGGATGTTCCTACTTGGAAGTGGGACCATGTGACCACGGATTTCGTGGTGGGGTTGCCGAGGACCCCGAGTGGGCAGGATAGTATTTGGTTACTGGTGGATCGGCTGACGAAGGTGACGCGGTTGTTACCGGTCAAAGTCAGCTGGAGCGTGTCTAAGTTGGCTCGGTTGTACGTGGAGCGGATCGTGCCGTTGCATGGGATTCCCATTTCGATCGTGTCGGATCGGGATCCGCGCATCACTTCTGGATTCTGGAGGAGTTTCCAGCGAGCTCTTGGCACGAAGTTGGCGTTTAGCTCGGCGTATCATCCACAGTCAGATGGTCAGTCTGAGAGGACCATTCAGACTTTGGAGGATATGCTGAGATCCTGCTGCCTGGAGTGACAGGGGAGTTGGATTCATCACCTACCGTTGGTGGAGTTTGCCTATAACAACAGCAATCATTCGAGCATCGGCATGGCTCCTTATGAGGCATTGTATGGGCGTCCTTGTCGGACTCCACTTGATTGGTTTGAGGTGGGTGAGCGTGTTTTGACGGGACCGGAATTGGTGCAGCAATGTGTGGACGTTATGCACCTGGTTCGTCAGAACATGTTGGCGGCCCAGAGTCGGCAGAAGAGCTATGCTGACCGTAGGAGGCAACCCCTCGAGTTCGCCGTGGGCGATCATGTGTTCTTGAGAGTTTCTCCTATGAAGGGGGTGATGCGTTTTGGACGGCGTGGGAAGCTGAGTCCCCGCTACATTGGTCCTTTCGCGATCGTGGAGCGCATCGGTGAGGTTGCTTACCGGTTGCAGTTACCTCCTGAGTTGGCGTCGGTGCATGACGTGTTCCACGTCTCGATGTTGCGAAAGTATATGCCCGATGACTCTCATGTGCTCGAGTTTTCGGTTTGGCCTGAGGTGACTCCAGATCTTTCTCTCCCAGAGTTTCCGATCCGCATGGAGGATAGGCGAGAGCAGCGCCTGCGGAACAAGGTCATTCCCTTGGTAAAGGTCGTGTGGCAGCGACACTCTGGTGGTGAGGCTTCTTGGGAACGTGAGGACGAGATGCGTCAGCAGTTCCCGTACCTATTTAAGTGAGTCTTCCTCTTCTTTCCCCTTTGGTTGTTCTCAATTTCGAGGACGAAATTCCTTAAGGGGGGAGGGCTGTAATATTCCGGACCTTTCGGATCCTTCTTCATGGGTCTCGGATCTGGTTTTCGGAACGTCCGGCTCTGTTGCGTCCGAAATTTCGTTTCGGACATCTTTCGTGTTCGGGTCGGCGCGTTCCGGAGTCGTTTCGGAGGCCCGGAGGCGTTCCGCGACTTTTCCGCGTGTGTTTTCCGATTTCCGATGTGTGTTTCGGCTTCTACTTCGGAAGCTCGCTGCGGGCGAACCGGGCGGTTCCCCCAGGCACGAGTGGTACCGTTGCGATCGGTGCGTTCCGAGGATTCCGAAAATGTATTTTTCTAATTTTTGATATTTTTCCGAAAAATCAGATTTTCCTACTTAAACCTATTTCTTTTTCTTTTCTCCTTTCTCTTTCTTCTTCTTCTTCCTCCTTTCCTTCCCCAACCGTGGCCGCCCTCCTCTCTTCCCCTCTCTCCCATTCGGACGCGGTGAACCCCTCTCCGACTACGGACGGTGGCAGGGCGACGGCGCGGACGCGTGGGTGACGGCAAGGCGATCTCGTGGGCGTGCGGCAAGCGTGGGAAGCGTGGGGAGTTCGTGAAGCTTCGAGCATTCTTCGCGATTCGTGGGTGATTCGGCGGAGCATTCGCTCCATTGAGGTAGGGTGACGTTCCTTAGCCTCATGCCGATCTTTTCCGCGATTTATAGGCCGCGGGGAGGCCGAGAGGGGATCGTTTGAGCGTTTTTGGGTTTTTCCATGATTTGGGGAGAGTTCGCCCGATCTATGGATTTGATGCATGATTTCGTGTTTTGATGGCCTAGAATCATGCTAGGGGTCCCCAGGGGTCTTCCCCTTTGTTTTCCCCCTCTCCGGTGGAGGTATGGGGGCGTGGAATGGTGTTTTTAGCCGTTCCCGGCCATTCTCGGTTTTCCGGGATGATAGCGGTCCGCCAATAACCGCCTTCATCAGGTAGCGGTCAGGTGGGGACCGCCATCAGCAAGATTTCGAACGTTGGGGCTTGTGCTGTCGGCAGGTGGTCGCGGTCTCGCGACTGACCGCGACTGCTGGTAGCGGTCAGGGGGTGACCGCTTCCAGCCTGGGGTCCGGCACTGTCTTCGAGACGGTTTTTGACCGTTGGAGTCTGGTCGCGGTCTCCAGGAGACCACTACCAGGAGAAGGCGGTCTTCACGTGACCGCTTTCACGTCTTCGCGCACCAGGGTGGTCGCGGTTCCAGGCCGACCGTGACCAGGTGATAGCGGTCCTGGGTCGACCGCTACCACAGGAGGCGGTCCTCCGGTGACCGCGACTCCCCTTCTTCACCAATTTGAGTCCCGGACGAGCTAGTCTCGATCCCTGTGCTGACCCGTAGTCCGACTGATGCGGGGCATCATGTGGGGGCTACACGTGAGGTGCCGTGGGGTCCCGGGAGGTGGTGACTTCGGCTTGTGTCACCGTGCGTCGGTGTTGGTACAAGGAGCGTTCCTCGTACCTGTGGTTGCATCGTTGTTTTCTGTGACTCGAGAGTCTACTCCTGTGTGACCCTCCACTAGTCGTAGCCTGCTTACACGCGAGTGGTCCCACCTGGGAGTAGGTGGAGAGGCTTACCCTGAGGACGGTTTTAGACTGGTTACCGTCGGGCCCCTCGTCAAATCAGAGTCCAGTGCCAGGGGAAAACCGGTCAGAGGGCCAGACCTAGGACGCGTGGTCTGTGTGTGCACACGTGGTTGGGGACAGTGGACGCACGTCGACGGGCGTGACCCCAGCTAGTCACTTGTTGTGGTTACTTGTACGGTGTCTGCGCCTCGGGTAGAACCTACCACGTCCGGCAATTCACCTGCGGTGCGGTGTAAGACGTCAGGGGACGCTACCGGCTGTGCTTCTAGTGGATGGTACTCCTGTCGAGTACGGAGTGACAGATTGTCAGTCGTACGTTTCTGACCTTCGGGTTTTGACGGTTCGACCATTGAGTTTTGGTCTTCTCGTACCGTGGCACGTGTGTCGGTTTGCGTGCCGTAGGGTCTAGTTCTGTAGAGTTCAGGGCTTTCCTTTCCGAGGTACTCTCCTATCGCTAGTGTAGTGATTTCTCGTTTTACGAGGTAGGGTTCGAGTGACCCCTACTGTGTCTTGTTCCGAGACTCATTCCCTGCGTGTTTTCACCGTGTTTCAGGTGAGGCGCCACCTTTGGGGAGCGCATCAGGAGCGCAGCGTGGTGCGGGTGCCCAGAGGTAGTGCCAATGGTCAGAGCCGGGGGATGCCCCGTGTAGCTGTACTTTCTTTCTTGTCACTGTACTAGTCGTGGACTACGGTTGCTGTTGTTGTTATTTTATTATGGGCCATGTAAAATGTTAATTTGTTTCCTGCTTAATATTATAACTATTTAATTTCTGCAATTATTTGTGATACTTGTGTAGTCTCCACACCATCCTTTTAACCCTTCCGAGTCTTCGGGCTCGTGGGTGGCGGTACGAGTCTCGGGTTATCGGGTCTTCCCGGTAATCGGATTCTCGGGTCGTCACAAAGAGCCAAGATGGTGAGAAGAAGCTCAGGGAGGAGATCCGCCGTTGAGAAGGGTAAGGCCGTGGTGGCGGCAGGAGATGGCCCCTCTAGGGCCTCACAGAACCCTCCCTCCAACGCCAGTATCCCCACCAACGAGCCGCCGCCCCCTCCGACGGCGACAGGGGCACCCCCAACGGTGGCGACGAGGTCTTCCAGGCCCTCAATAAGAAGCTTGACGTCAACGTGGAACTCATGAGGGCCCAGGTGGCAAGGGATGCCAGGTCCCGCGCCCCGTCCGGGAGCCCCCCCCGTCGAAGTGCGTCCCAGCATACCGCAGGGGGCCGCTTCACCCTCCACGGTCAACAGCTCATCCGCAACAACGTGGGAGGACCCTCGCAAGCTCCGCCCCCGGAGCAAGAGGCTTCCTCCACGCCCAGAAAAGGGAAACAGGGGGCGAGGCCTCCGCGCTCGAGCGTTGACGTTCCTGAGGATCGTCACGACGATCCCCCAGTCCCAAGGCACGACCGCAGCCGGACCTATCCCTCCGACTGAGGGATTTCGAAAGACGTTTTGCAGAGCAAGAGCGCGCCCTCCGCGCCCTGCAAAAAACCTCTTTCCCAGAGGTTGAGGAGAAATCCCCTTTCTCCGAGTACATCTTGAAGGCAGAGGTGTCTCCCAGAACCTCCATTCCGACCTTCAAGCTCTACGATGGCCAGGGCGACCCAGCCGACCACTACGACAGCTTCGACGCCCTGGTAACTCTGCATGGAACGCCAGATTCTATCAAATGTCGAGCCTTTGTGGCCACCCTGGTCCAAGGTGCTCAGGCATGGTTCCGGGCCCTCGCCCCTGGGTCCATCCGGGACTTCAGGCAGTTCGGGTGAGTCTTCAAGGAGAGCTTCGCCGGAAGCGCCCCCCCAAGGTCAGTAGCGGGGCTCCTGGCCCTCAAACAGGCGCAAGGGGAAAGACACCGGGCTTATGTCCACCGATTTAAATCAGAAGCCCTCAGAATTCCCCGCCTGGATGCGGCCTCGGCCACGATCGCTCTGACCGGGGGCACCCGGGACGAGAATCTCCGCCGCGAACTGGTCCTCCACCCTCCCTCGACCCTCGCCGAGCTAGTGACTCTGGCACTGCGCCACGCCGAGTGCGAAGAAGTACGCAGCGCTTTCCGAGACACAACCGGCTCGGGTCGGGAGGGGGACAAGAAGCGGGCCTCCGAGCCAAATCCTGGCTCGGGCAAGAAGCGCGATCGAGAAGGGGAGCGCAAACGGAAGTATGAGCGGTACACCCCGTTGACCGCGCCAGTCTACGAGATCTATGAAGACATCAAAGACTCGAGACTCCTCCGCCGGCCCGAACCAATGACATCGAAGAATCGCAAGCGCGACAGGCATTGCCTGTTCCACGGCGACCACGGGCACCACACCGGCGACTGTCACCAGCTCCAGGATGAGATCGAGCGTCTCATCCGTCAGGGGAACCTGGCCCGGTTCGCAGCCGGGCGTAAAGAAGACCGAGACGCCGCCGAGGAGATCGACAATGCCCCCCGAGGGGTCAACATCAACGTCATCTCCGGAGTAACGGCATCGGGCGGTGACACCAGCCGAGGAAGGAAGCGTCATGCCGAGCGGGCCAGCCAGATCTTAGAGCCCTCCAGCGGCCCGCCGAGGGAACCCCAGGTCATAGTCTTCTCCGACCAAGACTTGGAAGGGCTAAGCACCCCGCATGATGATGCCCTCGTTATCTCGGCCACGATAAACCATTGTAACATAGATAGAATTCTGGTTGACAATGGGAGCGCCCCCGATGTATTATCTTATGACTGTTTCCTCATGATGTGGGAAGACCCATCCAAGCTCCGCCCGATCCGAACACCCCTTTGCGGGTTTAACGGCCTGGCCACTTACCCCGAGGGAGCCCTAAGCCTGCCGGTCACCATCGGCACCCCACCCAAAACCGTTACGGTCATGGTGGACTTCATAGTGATCAAGGGTATGATAGTGTACAACGCCATTTTCGGCCGGAAAATCCTCAGCCGAATAAAGGTCGTACCATCTACCTATCACCAGAAAATGAAGTTTCCCACCAAAAACGGGTTAGGGGAAGTCCGAGGTAACCAGGCCACGGCTAGAAGGTGCTACAACATCTCGGTGGAAGCCTCAAGGCCGGACGGGAAGGAAAAGGGCCCCAAGGGAGTCGAAGGGAAGACCGTAACCACCGAGCCCGGTGGCGAATTGCTAACGGTATTCCTAAACGATGACCCAGCCCTCGGAGTAAGGATCGGAGCCGACCTACCACCTAAGGAACAGCAGCAATGCAGGAGATTTCTTTCTGAGTACATTCAGGTCTTTGCTTGGTCCGATGATCAACTCCCTGGCATACCAGAGAAGACCTTGATGCACAAGCTCAGCCTCGACCCCACCGTGAGGCCCGTACAGCAACGGAGAAGGAAGCATGCGCCCGAGAAGCAGGCGATCATCAAGGCGCAGGTCACCAAGGGACAAGAGACTGGCCTCTTCAGACCAGTCTTGTACCCTACGTGGCTAGCCAATGTCGTCCTGGTGCCAAAAACCACAGGCAAATGGCGAATGTGCGTGGACTTCACCGATCTGAATAAGGCTATCCCCAAGGACTGCTATCCGCTACCGAGCATCGACCAATTGGTTGATTCAACCTCGGGCAACGAGATACTCAGTTTCCTGGATGCCTATTCGGGTTATCACCATATCAGGATGAATCCAGAAGACGTCGAAAAGACCGCCTTCATCACCGACTGCGGCGTGTACTGCTACACCCGGATGCCCTTCGGGTTGAAGAACGCTGGAGCCACATATCAGCGGCTGGTAAATCACATGTTCGAGGGACAGCTAGGTCGGAACGTCGAGGCTTACATCGACGACATGCTCGTCAAGACCCCCAAGGCCCAAGACTACTTCACCGACCTTGCCGAAACCTTCGGCACCCTCCTGAAGTACAACATGAAGCTCAACCGCGCTAAGTGCGCCTTTGGAGTAAAATCCAGGAAGTTCCTGGGTTTCCTGATCACTTAGCGCGGGATCGAAGCCAACCCCGACAAAGTCCAGGTCATCCTGGACATGCGCCCGCCCACGTGCGTTAAAGACGTCCAGCGTCTGGTAGGGCGTGTCGCCGCTCTCGGCCGTTTCCTGTCCCGTGCGGCCGAACGATGCTTGCCCTTCTTCAAACTGATGAGGGGACCCAAGCTAGCACCTGCTACGTTCGCATGGGATGAGGAGTGCCAGACAGCATTCGCCGAGCTTAAGAAGTTCCTGGCTTTGCCACCGGTGCTCTCCAAGCCCGTCCCAGGCGAAGTCTTGCTGCTCTACCTCTCGGCGACGCCATCCACGGTCAGCTCGATCCTAGTCAGAAATGACTCGGGAATCGAAAGACCGGTCTACTACACCAGCAAGGTGCTCAATGAGGCCGAACGGAGGTACCCCGCAACCGAGAAACTCGTGCTAGCATTGCTTACCTCCGCAAGGCGCCTCCGACCCTACTTCTAGGGGCACCCCATCACCGTGCTAACCGGCGAGCCGTTGAAGAAGATTCTGGCCAACCCCGAGGCCTCAGGGCGACTCGTCAAATGGGCCATTATGCTCGGGGCCTACGACATCGCGTACCGGCCACGATCAGCAATCAAAGGCCAAGCGCTCACCGAGTTCATCGCCGAAAGCACCATCCCGGCCGAAGACAGGCCTCCAACCACGACCGGGCCAACCTGGGAACTGTTCGTCGATGGATCGTCCAATTCGGCAGGCAGCGGTGCGGGCATACTCCTGAGGTCCCCCGAAGGGATAGAGCTACAGTACGCCTTGAAATTCAACTTTCAGGCATCCAACAATGCTTCCGAGTACGAGGCCCTTATCTTGGGAGCACGCATGGCCCGACGGTTGGGGGTCGAGCGAGTCAGGATCCACACCGACTCTCAGCTGGTCGCAGGACAGGTCAACGGTGAGTACGAAGCTCGGGAGGCACCCATGATCAAATACCTTCAGTTGGTCCGGAGCTTGGCCCAACAGTTCGAGGAATTTGGGGTAGTCCGGATAGCTCGGGAGTAAAACTCTCGGGCGGACGCCCTCTCTCGATTGGCCTCCTCCCTAGACCCGGAAGGTACACGATCGGTCCTCCTAGAAGAGCTAGAGCGCCCGAGCATCGACATGGAGCTCCTGGCTGTTGACTCGGCCACTCCAAGCGACTGGCGCTCCCCCTACCTGTCCTGACTACAGGACTCCCAAGAGCCCTCCGACCCTCGGGAAGCCCGCCGAATGAAGTATCAAGCTCGGCGCTTAGTCGTCCTCGACAACACTCTCTACCGAAGATCGTTCTCCGGTCCCCTCCTGAAGTGCCTCGGTCCCGACGAAGCAAGCCGAGCCATCCAAGAGATTCATGAAGGCCTGTGCGGAGCGCACTCAGGGGCAAGGTTGCTGGCCAGAATCCTGTTACGACAGGGGTACTGGTGGCCCACCCTGCAGCGCGACTGCTCGGCCTATGTTCAACAATGTGACCGATGCCAGCGGTTCGACCACTTGGTCCATCGGTCGGCCACGGAACTTGTCACCCTAGCCGAGGCTTACCCTTTCGCTCGGTGGGGAATCGATATCCTTGGGCCATTCCCGACGGCCCAGTCCCAGAAGAAGTTCATCATCGTCGCCATCGACTACTTCACCAAGTGGATCAAGGCCGAGGCTACGGCAAGGATCACCGAGACAGTCGTTTGGGACTTTGTTTGGAAATCGATCATTTGTCGCTTTGGCATCCCCCGAGTGATAGTAAGCGATAACGGCCGGCAATTCGACTCTCGGTATTTCCGAGACAGATGCGCCGACCTAAATATCCGCAACCACTTCACTTCGGTCGCCCACCCTTAGGCCAACGGGCTGGTTGAAAATACCAACAAGACTATCTTGAAAGGCATAAAAATCAGACTCGGCAAGGCTAAGGGTAGCTGGCTCGAGGAATTGCCTAGCGTACTATGGTCGCACCGATCGACCCCCAGGACGGTAACCGGTGAAAGCCCTTTTCAGTTGGTATATGGCACCGAAGCCGTTGTTCCATTAGAGATCGCCAATCCGTCTCTCCGAGTGATCAGCTTCTCACCCGAGGCAAACGGGCAAAAGTTACTCGAGAACCTCGACCTGGCAGACGAACTCCGAGAGATTGCGAACGTCCGAGCAACGGAGTACCAGCGCCGCCTCACTCGATACTATAACGCCAAGGTCCGAGACAGACGTTTCCAACCGGGGGACTTCGTCCTCAGGAAGGCCGAAGCCTCTCGACCACTAGAGGCGGCGGGCAAGCTGTCCCATAACTGGGAAGGCCCCTACCGAGTGGTCGAGACGCTCGGAAAAGGTGCGTACATGTTAGCGACAATGGAAGGGGAACCTATTCCTCGGACATGGAACACAGCCGCACTACACAAATTCTATTTTTGAAATTGTACAGCAAGATGGACGGAATAAATCCCTTTTATTTTCATTCCAAACCATTGGTACATCAGATGGGCAAATGCCAGTACATCACATAGCAAAAAGTAAAAATCCGTCTAACATCGCTTCAAGGGGTCATCGCTCGACTGACTCGGTCTTCATCTCCTCGCGTCTAGCCACTGACTCTGCCTCGTGCGGAAACTGGCTCGGACAAAAGGTGGTCGAGCCAGTTGGCTCGGGTGGCCCGTGACAAAGGTGACAGAGGGACTACAGAAGGGAGGCCACCTTTAAACGTTGAGGAAAGCTACCTCCCAAGTTGGCAACAACCAGGAAAAAGGAGCGCCGTGAAGGCCTCCCCTCTTCCAATCTGCCAACTCCTTGGAAGGAAGGAGAGAGCAAGCAGCCCCCGAAGAGTGAAAGAAATGAAGAGCAGAAGAGGGAAAAAGAGGCTGCTGGGAGAGGTTAGGAGGGAGCTGGAGTCGCCTCCTCCCCTCACACGGAGGGGAGTGGCGGCAGGCTTCCCTGATGCCCCCATCCGTCCTCCGCCTCGGCGCCCGCCCAGAAGCCACGCGGGAACTGAGAAAGGGCAAGAACCGTGCCTTCACACGTCGAAGCCCTCTCCAGATCCGCGCGGCGACCGTCGGACCCGTCTCGAACTCGCGCGGCGACCGTGGGACCCGTCCAACAGGCTGGGACGGCAAGAGCCCTCCGCTCCCCGTCGTCGGCGGTGTCGCCCTCCGAAGGATCCTCCATGCTCCGAATGCAAGGGCACAACGCAGAGTGAAGAGGAAGGAGTGAGGAAAGACTGTTAGAGAAAATCCCAAGCAGTAAAGAGGAAAGGGCGCCTTTCGGTCCTTCTTATAGACCAAAGGAGGCTACACGCCTTAAATGACCCCCCCCCTCAGAAAGACGCCAAAGGATTTCTCCCCTGAACAGTCACCTCCAACTCCTCGTTTCCCGCCCTAGCGGGATTCACGAAGCGGCTTGACATTCAAAGCATGAGGGAACGGAAGGACGCCCCGTCAGAAGCCTACCAAAACAGCGTGCGAAAACCACGCAGGACATATTGGCACTTGCCAACTACTTCAGACACGCCAACCAAATCACAGCAATGACAGCGATCAAACAAGTAAGCCATTTATTATCTCATAAAGAGGGAACTCCCTAAAGGAGGAAAGAGAGACAAACAAGAGGAAGGGGCAAAATAAGGCAAAATACATCAGGCCTCAGGCCCACTTGGACGCTCGAGAACGGCGGAAGGGGACGCGTCATCCCCGGCGCCTTTGGTGACGGCCGGCTCGGACACTGACCTCGCCTGTGCGAGAACTGTCTCGGTCGTGAGCCCTCCCGAAAGGCCCGGAGCCGGTGACCCCGATGGAGGCGACCCCTCCGAATCTTCCCCGACCGACGAGGAGGAGCTAGAAACCGACTCATCCGAGTCATAACACTGGCCAAAGGGGAACTCGATCACGGAGTTTTGCTCATTGGCGTAGTTTACCGCCCGGCGATAGCCCTGCTTGAACCCCTTTCGAGCGCCCCGGCGAAGTGCTACCTCGTAGTAGGGTAGGGCGGCTTCCACCAGGTCGGCCGAGTAAGCATCCGAGCTCCTATAACGCTCGATCGCCTCTGCCTCGATCTGCCCCGCCCTTCCGACGAGCTCGACCCGAGCCCGCTCCGCCTCGGCCGCACGCTCCTCCGCCCGGGCCCGGTCCACCTCGGCCTCAGAGCGGAGGCGCTCCGCCGCCTCCGCCCGATCTAGCAGCTCGGCGCGTTCGAGCTCCCAGCGATTGTCTAGCTCGAGGCGACGCAGACGCTCCTCCTCCAGGGATCGGCTTGTCCTCTCAAGAGACTCTCGGGTCTTGGCGAGCTGTTCGGTCAGCACCCCGGCTTCCAGTCGGCTCGCCCGCGCCACCTCCCAGAACGCGGAAAACTCCTGCCGGAGCCCCTCATGCTCCCCCTTGAGTCGGGCCAGCTTCCTCTCGCATCCCCCAAGGGTCCAGGCGAGGTTCGACCGCTCCGCCTCCGTCCGGGCGTGCGCCTCCAACATCAAAGCCGCTGACCGAGCTATGACCAGGCCGCCCTCCATCAGAGCATCAAGGATCTCGGGGGGGGGGGGGGGGGGGGGGGGGGTATTGCGCCTTTCTCCCCCCTTCGTCCTTGCGGCGATCGACAGGCAGACCCGGTACAGGTCGCCCGTAATACCGAGCCTTTCCAAGGGCTCCGACAGAGGGGACCGCTCCGCCCTGGGCACCCCGCCAGATGGCTCTACTCGAGCAACGGAGCCAACCGCCTCGCGCGCCACGGTCGGTTGGGGTTGCGACGCCTCCCCGGGCGAACCCCCAACCTCGACCGGCGCCGCCGGACCGACCGCACCGGGATCTTCAAGCGCCTGGGGCTACAACGCCCTCGCGGGCGAACCCCCAGCCCTGCCTATCTCGGCCCGCACCTCGCCGACCGAGACATCACCGCCGCCGACCGATCCCCCGGTCTCGGCGTCAACTACTTCAACATCGGCCCCCTCTACCCCCGTGGGGGGGAGAGCTGACCCATCGCCGCCCTCTGAAGGGCCCCCGGTCTCCTCGGCCCCCTCTCGCCTGGCAGGTGGGGGAGCTGGCCCCGAGGGGTCGGCCCCATCTTGCCCCCGAGAGGGGAGCGCCGCCGAGCCGGAGTCACCCCCGGCGGTAGAAGGAAGACCTGTCTTCTTGGCCCGTTTCCTGGCCCTCGCGGCCTCCCGCAACTTTCCCGCCATGGGATCCTTGCGCTTCGTACCAGTTGGTCGTGAAGATCCCCCGGGGGCCACCCCCTTGCCCTTATCTCGGGCTTGGGCGCGACCCGCAGAAGCATCTGGTTCGTCGGCCGCCGAGTCATCTTCTCCCAGATCGATGACCTCAGCAGCTTCCTCCAGAGGTTCCCGCCTCACGTCTGCAACAAAGGAAGAAGACCCGGTCAGGAGAAAGAAAGTAACTACCACCCCAGGAGAAGAGCCTCGAGAGCGGTACCTGTCGACGTCAACCGCGTAAGCAAACACCGTTCGATGTTCTCCGGCATCACCAGCTCCTCGACCGACTGGCGGTTATCCAGCAGACGAGCGGCCTGCCGCTCCACGTGGGGAGGGAACTCCTCCTGGCGAGGGGGAAGATTCGGATGAAAATTGGGCGAGACCGGACATCTCCAAAACTCGTCCGTCGCCTCCGCCTTCACCCAGAAGAATTGGGTCTTCCACCCCTTGTGCGAGGAGTCCTTCACTGCGAGTGAGATGCAACTCATGTTCCTCCTCGCCTGGATAAAGTAGAAGCCCTTCCCCACCGACGGGTGCGCTTTCAACTTGAAAAAATAGTGAAAGAGGTCCAAGGAAGGAAAAATGTCATGCTGACGATAGAGAATCCGAAAGGCGGAAAGAAGGAGATACAAGTTGGCCACCAACTGAATAGGCGCCAACCGGAAAAACTCGAGAAGCTTAAGTACAAAAGGCTCGAAGGGAAGGCGGAACCCACTCTTCCAAGCCAGAAGAAAAGTGCAAATGTGCCCCGTACGGCTGTCCAGACTCGTCTCATACGGGGCGGCGGCAGCAAAGCTGTACCTGAGAGGCAAGCGAAAACGATGCTCCAGCTTCCTCACCTCGGCTTCCCCCAACTCACTGCAATTGGGGACGGGCTCTCGCCTCACCTGCCCGATTTCCAAAGGCAGATCCGCCATCGAGCTGGAAGATGATCCCTCGCGCGAGCTCGAAGACTCCGGGGGGGAAGGAAGTTGCCGGACCGCCTCCGCGGTTATCCTCGCCAACTCCTCAAACACCGCCGTAAGACTTTACGTCTCCACTATGCCCTCACGGCGCATCAAGGAGCCCCAGAAGCAAAGAAACTAAGGAAAGCCTAAAACCCTGAGAAGCCTAGAACGACGAACAGCGCCCAATGCCTATAAAACCCTGGAGGAAGGCGGCGCGTCGTTCCGTGCTCCGAGAAAAGGGGGGGCCCTTCATTTCAAATCCGTCAGGATAATCATTACAGGCCCAGGCAACCACTACACGTGGCTCCATAACGCCAACAGAATTCCACCCACCTGAGCCACGCCGGTCCAAAGCCTCAAAAGCTACTCGACCGAGCCTCCATGGCTCGGGAGTAGGAAGGGGACAAGTGGAGAGTGGGATTTTTGTAGCCCACCCAAAGAGTAGCCCAACAAGACCCAACATGGTCCAACGAGGCAAGCTCACCTGAGTGACAGCCCACATGGCCCACTCAGGAAAGAAAAGCCCAATGAACAAACACTCGAGGAACCAACTCTCCCCGGCGGCCCCTAGGCTCGGAGGGCCCGAGTGATGGTCAGGTCATAAGGAAGGTCCGGCCCAAGCCGTTTCCCCGCCCGGGAGAGACAGGCATTAGCCGACCTATCCGACCCCTCTTTCGCCGAGCTATGCTCATCGCCCGGACAGGGCTGGCGTTTCAGAAGCTCGGCCAGACCAGACATTATCCGTTCGTGCTGCCGTTAAGAGTCCCCAACGGACAGGGGAATCAAGAAGCCGCCGGACTTCGAGGCGATAACGTTCCCACGATAAGGCCATGAAAGCCCACGTTGAGGACGTAACTCCCGCCGGAGACCCCTCAGCTTGCAGGACTCTTGAAGGCGGCGCACTATTTAAACCAGGGATACCCTCCGGTGGAAAAAAGGGAGCCATCAAGGTACTCATACACCCAAACTCTTGAGCAATCCGCTTCACCCTCTAGTGGAGAGGAATCTCGCGCACTAGTTTTTCTCCTCCCCATTACTGCTTCCACCACAGCTCTACTGACTTAACCATCGGAGGGTTTTTCCCCAGGGAAATCCCCTGGGCTCTCTGATACGTTTCCCTGTCTTGCAGTTCATCTTCTGGTGATCCACAGCCCGCTCAGGACACAGCGCGAGATTTCGCCTCTTCAGGATCCATCTCGACAATCATGTTATACATTTCAAATCCCGAAAGAAATAGATCATTAAGCCAATGAATGATCTTTACGGTCATCAGTTATTGTCCCAATGGTGAAGAACTAGACAACTAAAATCTCCCCCCAAAAATATGATAAGTCAACACATTCCCCATGTTTGATACACTAGTATCTTCTAATCATGATATAAGAATAGTGAACACTGAAATTCAAATGGTTAAGTATATATTGTGGCAATGGATGCACGTTCACAAGAGCCCACTGTTTGATATGACGGTAGGTCCATACCAACCAAATGAATAGGCATGATGTTGAGCTATGAAAATGTTGACCTGGAAATGACAAACAAAAAAAGAAATTAACCTGTTAATCTAAGCATCTGAGTGCAAATTCAAAATGAGGGAGAAAATTGATGAAAGCAAGGGCCATCAGTTCTAACATCTCACGACGAAGAAGTGGGAAAATAAAACAAAGATTGATGGATCACTACTGTTAGAATTGTCACTTCTCTCTCTATATTCTCTGGGAATTATACCTTGTATTATTGGTCCTATATATAAAGCATCCCCAAGAAGATTCTTCCAAGCATAAAAGAAAAGGTGATTGAACACTGTTGCCACTTGAGCTATTCTTTATTAATAACCACATAAAGTCGTGCATATCATTAACAGTATACATACTACCATGGCTAAGAATCTTTAGTTAGATAACTGAGATAGTCAAATCATGATGTCGCAGCACCACAACCATAGTCAGAAGGCATTATCCCATCGAGATCCGAGGTTACCTTATCTAAAATCCAAACGCACCGAATGAGATGTCAATTCCCACTTGCAACTAGCACTAACATCGATTGAGGGTCTCGATGGTGTGTGGAGTGTGCATATACGCGGAGTACGTGTTGGTGGGTCGGTTAGTCCCGAGTGAACTTTAGTTGACGACGTTTAAGAACTGTGGTTCAGATGACAATGGCCCGTAATGAAGATGACGACTTTCTCCCTCCTCAAGATTCATCCTTACCCCTTGTTGATGAGAAAAAAAGATTCTTCTTATCTTTCTTTCTAGACGCTCTTTCGTTTCATGTAATGCTTGCTTCTTTACGTCGCTTCTCATAGCCGCAGCTGAGGACGTCTCCTGCATGTTTGGATCGAGAAGCACCTTCATTTGGATGCTCAAATTCTCGTGGTTATGTTTTTAGAGAGTTGTAAAATTTGGAACGACATCATTTATCAATCATGCTAGCAATTTGGCTTCGGTACAACTTCGTTGTGAAGCTAAGGATATGGAAAATGTGACGGAGGAAATAGAAAACATTTAGGTCGTCTTTGATTGCGGAATAGGTTAGCTGGATAACCTAAACCTTAGGTAGAGTATTCTACATAATACACATAAATGCTTTGATTGAGAGGAGGGTTAACGTGGAATATCGATGGAATAAGACCTCTTATTCTAGCTACTTTGACAAAAATTACTTTTAAAATCTGCAAAAATTGTAGGAAAGAAATTGCAGGGCTACCCTCACTGGTCAATCACGTCACTCACAATAAACGGTGATGATACCTATCTCCCATTCATCCCACGAAAATTAAACCGACCATGCATGAAATCATCCATTTCAATTGGAATTGAGCAAGACACGTCCATATTCATCGGAACAACAGTGACATTGATATAAAAAAATAAGGCCTAAGCCAAACACACTGTTTATCACCTTTCACGTAATACAACACACTACTAAAATACACTAGTGTTTGTCTACATATCATTATAGCCATTTACACTGAATTACAAAATAAACTCCACACCTTGCAACACAAATAATGCCATACGAAACTACAGTCTTGCTCTCTGCCCCCATCAGTTCTCCGATTTGCAAGAAGCGAGTCACATGTTAGCCCATCCAGCTAGATGAGCATCATGTACTCATCCATTTTCAGGCACGTTCTGAAGCATATTGTCTGCAAATGAAAATTGAAGTGTGAAAAAAATTAAGTTATAGCCAGCCAGAAATATGAACTGGTATTTATATATGAAAAACCATATTTACCTGGCATGGATTAATTTGTACGACATTCTGAAGCATATTATTGTAAAACGTCACTCCGCCCACATTCTGCAAAAAAAAAAAAAAAGCTTCTTATACTAACAACCCATCGTTACACCACCGCTGTGTTGCATGCTCTCCTCCATCTCCGATATGCAAACACAAAAAATATTTCCATGGAACACATGCTCTGAAGCCTTGGAATTCAAAGCAACGCGAATAGGCCGGAACAAGCTGCAGAGCCCATGTTAAATACCTGGAGTTGTATGACCCTGGGGGATTGAAATTAGAACACATGTCACATAACTTGAGCCTTATTAGTACCGAGGCAATGAAAACAAACTAATCCTGAATGATGTTAGACCACATGAGCATACCAAATGCAGTACGATCTTGCAATTGTGTTCCTATGCCAATCGGAGATAACAACTCGAACGCACCAAGACCAACACAAAGGCAAACCTTACAAAATATGGTCAGTTGCCCAAAGCATAAACTATAACTTCGCTAACCTGGATTACATGCTTCACATTACTACGTACATTTGCAACATTTCAAACTATAACTTATGCTATGATCCATTGATAACCATACCGAACATACTAAGTGGTGTTGGGTTCAAGTCATTCATATCCATAAGTGGAAACTGATCACGAGGAATATCCTCTTCGCGAAACAAAAGGAGCACAAATATACATAAGCTGAAAAGATAACTTCAAATTGAAATTGAGTCAAACAAAAACACCTTTAAAAAGTGATGCTTAAGAAGGATCACGTATCTAGTGACATAGCATTTGATGGCATGGCACAAACAAAGTTGGGTGCAAACCACCTTACCTAAGATTTCAGAAGGATGAAATAACTGGGCACATGCCATGGGGAGATTGAGTGACAAGAAGACATGTATAGGGTTGGCGAAATATCATACGCATCCACTTCCGGTAGTTGAACCTGCCAGGTCTAACGAACTAATGATGATTGAATATGCATACTGCAGCGCATGATAAAGTGAAACAAATTGCATACAAGTTACAAAAACTTGCGTGTCAGTCAGTAGGGCAGGAAGATGAGAAAAATATAAACACATACAAATACCTTGATCAACTACCCAAACTTTACATCTAAATTCAAGATGATGTAAAGAAGGAAACTGTAAACACTGACCTTTGTAGAAGTGATTGCTGCAATGGTGAGGATGGGATGCCAACTTACCCACAAAATTCGGTGGATCTGACATGATTCTGAATCAGTCCCTTGCAGGCATATGGCCACCAATGTAATACATCACGGGTAAAAGATGGACACAGAATAATGTTACAAATAGTCCATTTGACAGTCCACTGAAGACCACAATTTTCATATGATGGCAGAAAAGTCTCAACCACACTATGCATGAATCACATTCATGAATAAAATCCACCATGCCTTTGAATACCGAAATACTTAATATCCACAAACAAAGTTTGATATGTCAGCATTGGAACAGGCAAGAAACTGTAAAGAGACATGCATTTGACATAGAACAGAACCTACACAGAGGGGTCTTTAAACCAACAAACATATTTAACATGTCAGAATTGACCTCATTTGACATAGAACTGAACCTGCACAGACTTTGTATGAGACTTGCATTTGACATAGAACAGAACCGATACTTGACAAGGGTAAGGGGTCTTTCAACCTCCATCTGCCATCGCAAATGTGCACATAGATGTACTTGCTTTGGCAAGTAGGGGGCTCAGCCACAGTCATAGCATACGAAGGTGTTGACTGCCATGTTGAGCTCAGTACACAGTCGTACATCATTGCCCTGTAGGGCCCTCATCTAGCGATAGAGGCAGTTGCTATACCAACTGTCGGGCTCAGATAATAATTGCATAGTCATAGCATTGCAAGGTGTTGGCTGACATGTCAGCGGTCACAATTCAAACCCATCACAGCGTATGTGCTCCGAGGAGCCTCCACAGCTGTGTATAGATATTCATTGTGTTGCTAAAACCTTCGATCAACCCCCTTGGCAATGTGATGGTCAGTACAAATATTTACATCATTGCCCTGTAAGTCCCTCACAATTGAAATCCATCACAGCATATATGCTCCGAGGAACCTCCACAGCTGTGTAAACATATTCATTGTGTTGCTTTGACAGCCAATCAACCACCTTCATATGATTGTGAGTATTAGACTTTTCATCATAGCCCTTTCAACCCTCTAACCAGTGTCATGGGAAGGGGGTGGTTTGCCTGCACAATCAAATAGAATGTAACCCAAATAACCACATATATCATCCACCATGTTAATCCTACTTAGGAAATGAAAATCCACAAATATTACAATCTATAATGTAACATAACACAAACTATTTCATGGTAAAGAAAGGAATATCCAAGCTAATAATATTGTCCAACTTCACTCCCAGATACTATTAGCAATGTCATTCCTAAGGCGCTCTCCTGCAGCAACCTCCCGCTGGCCGATGGATGATAGAGTCGGAACATCCTCATCATCAGAAACATCCTCCATGACATCTTCCTCACCAACACGATTGAAGTACCAATCATATCCCTGTTCTCGACGAATGAAGTTCTACACCACACAGCATGCAAGAACTATCTTGCGCTGCGTTGGCCATGGATACATGTTGCCCTCACGCAATGTGTGAAATCGCATCTTCAAGACCCCAAATGTTCGCTCCACAACATTTCTCAGTTGAGCATGACGGTGATTGAATTTTTCTTTCTTATTTTCGTAAGGCACATTTCCACGACCACGGAATTGAGCTAGATGATACTTCACTCCCCTATACGGAGCCAAGAAGGAGGAGCTATTTCCGTATCCAGAATCAACCAAATAGTACTTGCCCGCCGGTACAAAGAACCCTCCTTCATCTAAGGCCCACTTAAGCACCCGCATATCAGCCGCCGATCCTTCCCATCCAACACAAACATACTGGAACACCATATCAAATGATACAGCAGCCATTACATTTTGTGTAATGCACTGCTTGCGGTTGCGGAATCGATCATGCTATGAAGTCGGAACGTTTGCAGGAATGTGCGTCCCATCTATGGCACCGATGGCATTCTACCACAACAAACCGATGTAAGTTTTGTGTACCAATGAAGTATGGATGATTAAGTAAGTCAATAGAACTCACCTTAAAATGCGGGTAGAAGCGTTCTTTGCCACGAATGTAGGGATGACACTCGTGAACTTGAGCAGGTGTCGGTACTTGAATATATTCCGCCTTCAAAGAAGCCAGGGCAAGGATGGCTTCATTTACGTACTTACTGATTGTTTGTGAAGAATGCTGAAAATGCTCACATAAGGCACCACTGGACACACCATGGCCGGTTGCATATAAGAACATACCCAACTGTTCAGCAGCAGTGACATATTTTGAATCCTTTAACAAACCGCGGCCTACCAAGATGTTAGTCAATCTTGTAAACATAGTTGGGTGTATCCTAAACACTTTGTAACATCTCTGCTCATGCCCATTGATAATATCCGTCACCCACATTTGACCAACGTACTTTGATGAATGCATGCATCGACGAATAGGCGGTGTCATCTCCTCTCGTTCCACTTGATCAAGAATAGCATCCTGAACGGTGTTGTATGTATCATCGTCCTCCACAAGAAACTCCATTAGAACGCGATCCATCTCTACACATCACACGAATAATTTCCATCACCAGTACAACAAATATGAAATGACGAAATCTTTATACATTAGTAAATTAAAACGACTAGTACATGATTTAAGAAGAACGTTTGTCCATTGGCGAATAGAGAATAGAGTAACTCACTAAGCAACAAGTGAGTACATGATTTAATAGCCAACAAGCGTAGTCTATTAACTCCCTAACCTACATTAACACAAGTAAAAGAGTAACTAATATAAAGAAGAGCAACACTACTAGAATACTCAAGAGGGCAACAACAATACAAGACACATTCGAGATTTGAGTATTATGCTGTAGGAGTGATTGATTCCTTGCATGAGACGGTGCCATGGGATTTGCATGAGATGCCTGCATGGGCCTTCCTATTACTTGGGACCGATCCGGAAGAGTATGTCCGTTATTGAAATACCCTTCTATAGCCTTCTGTGCATCTTCCACTGAGTGAAAACCCTTGTAACGTGCTCCGGGGAATCCATTCACTTGGGCAAAACATTCAGGCCAGCTGTAGTATACACCGGGTTCTCGACCAACCCACACTACATAGCAATGATATCTTCCCATGGCATGACCTTCAAAATCCTGCATGTAAGTTATTTTGAATGACAATATATGCAACTATCTCAACAATGCACGTAATTTAAAATTAAGGTCCACTCCATACCAAAAAGTCCCTATAGAAGATAAAGCAAGTAAGTGAAGATAAAGCAAGTAAGTTTAAGATTACACCGCATGATAAAGTGGGGTTAAGGAATATAAAAGAAATAGTCCAAGTGCATGACCAAGTTTTACATCATGTGAATTAACACCCAGTCAATCCTATATTCTTCAGGTAGCTCTAAAAATAGTTGTCGTTTTTTTGGTTCCATGAATAAATCAACTGCTTTCAGATACATGCTCCGATCGAGGGTTGGATCTGCCTTCAGTATGTCGATGCATACACGCATGGAAGGGGTCTCAGCGGCCTTCTCGAGGGAAGAAGGTATACGCTCCCCTCGTAAGAGCCTCACCAGCTCACTCATGTCCAGCGTAGCATCTGCAAATTTTTTTATTGCCTCATCTCCGATCCTCGTTGCACGATTCTTCCTTCCCCCTTTAGGTGTTGAAGAAGTGCCTTCATCTGCCATGTAACGACCCGAGAATCCGATTACCGGGAAGACCCGATAACCCGAGACTCGCACCGCCGCTCACGAGCCGGGAGGGCTCGGAAGGGCTAAAAGGAGTGTGGAGGCACAAAGAAATAGGAAATAAAGCAGGACAACCAACAACAACAAGCTGAAAGAAAGAACAACCACAGCTACTACAGAGTCCAGTCCCACAGAAAGTACAGTCTAAAGCAGTAAAACGTACCACATGCCAAGTGAACACTCGGCCCGGCAAGCTGGCAACTGAGAACCTCCGCTCTGCACCCTCGAACCGCGAGGAAGAACCGCCACACCTGAAAAGCAGGGAATGAGTCTCCAAAACAGAGACTCAGCAGGGATCCCGCGGAACCCCAACCGGAAACAACGGCGGTAGCGGAAAGGAGAGCTACAACTACAGCAGGAACAGCAAACCGGTGGCCGGTCAAAACTCGGCACTACAGCTACTCCTACTGCTAGAAGGCAGACCTCGATCACGAAGTCGAAGCTACCAAACCACGCTAGTACCACCTACCGAAGTAAGAACACACGGCAACCACGCTGTAGAGGCCTGTCCCCCGGACACAGCCGACCTGGACACGCTGTCCAAGGTGCAACCCCGACCATCCGATCGCGGGTACCGCACAACAAGACCCAACCTCGGTAAAGCTACTAGCGCTAATCTCACGGCGCAAGAACCGACACACGCGCCAAGATGAAACAACAGAACTCACCGGTCAACACGACCAAAAAAACCCGAAGGTCAAAGACACAGAGACTGACAGTCTGTCACTCCGTACTCGACAGGAGTACCACCCACTAGAAGCACAGCCGGTAGCGTCCCCTGACGTCTTACACCGCACCGCAGGTGAACTGCCTGGCATGGTAGGTCCTACCCGAGGCGCAAACACCGTACAAGTAACCATAAACAAGTAACTAGCTGGGGTCACGCCCGTCGACGTGGGTCCAACCGCCCCCAACCACGTGTGCACACACAGACCTTGCGTCACTAGGTCTGGTCCTCTGACCGGTTTTCCCCCGTAGCCGGACTCTGGCTACCGACGAGGGGCCTAGGGTAACCGGTCCACAAACCGTCTCGAAAGGTGGGTGCCCGTACACCACTCCCAGGTGAGACCAGCACCTCGTACTGGTGGGCTACGACTAGTGGAGGGTCACTGAAGGAGTAGACTCTCAACTCAACGGAAAACAACGTCCGAATCCGACGACGTACGGGGACCACCCCACGTACCGGCCCCGTCTCACGGTGACCACAGTCGGAGAAGAAACGGGACTCACAGTCCACGGCCACGCACGCACCGTGCGCTAGAGTCGAGAAAACTCAAGCGGCGCTAAGCCACTAGACTCTGGACAGTCCTCAAGGCGCACCACACCCAACGGTCCTTGAGTCACAAGACTCGGGGTCAAGACCGTTGCACGTGACAGCACAAGGCCGTCAATCTAGTCCAATCTCTAGGTCTAAAACCACGGTAGCACAAATACCGAGACAGCTCACGAGCCGCCAAGACCACTCCCTCGAAAAGGGAATGCAAAGGACTAAGGCCACCCACACGGGCCACACGGAAAACATAGAAGCACGATTCCCAAGGCAGCGCACAAGCCGCCAGGTCGATTTCCCATCTTGGAACAAGCGGGGAACCTCCAGCCCCAGGGCGGACAACTGGACTCACTGTCCAAGGTCAAACACATGGCCCACACGGGAATCGCCTCCCAAAGGAACCCACGATATGCGGGGGAGACCCCACCGCACACACACCGACACACGGTGCCTCGATCTAGCGTAACCCGAAAGCCAGGAACACGTGAGGTCACCCGGACCCACCACACCTACAGGCACGCTAATCGAGGAAACACGATCCCTCCCGACACCCCAGAAACGCGGACACAGAACCCACGGGGTACCCGGGACACTCACAAGGCCAAAGGTCGACCACTGGGTCACAACCGGGTCGACCGGGGACCAACACAACACAATCGGAACACCAGAAGGTCTCACGGACCCTTAAACCGATGGGCACGTTAATCGAGGTAAACCAACCCTCTGGACACCCAAAGACACGGTCACGGAAGTCCACGGGGTGTCCGAGACACACACGGCCCAAGGGGAGCACGAGACAACACGGAGATCGCGCTAGGATCACCTAGCGCGACAAGCCAGAACGCGCTAGGGAACCCTAGCGCAACATGGCAGATCGCGCTAGGATCCTCTAGCGCGACAGGGACCATCGCGCTAGGGCCTCCCAGCGCGACAAGGCAGGTCGCGCTAGGGACCCCTAGCGCGACAATCCAGAACGCGCCATAACCCTATAGCGCGACAGGAACCGCCAAACTGTTCATCTTCTCCGATGAACGCGCTCGGTCGGGGCAGCGCGACGAACAAGAACGCGCTACTGGAGTATAGCGCGTTCTCAGTCCGCGCCCGAAAATGGTAGAAACCACGGGAAAAGCCATGCCACGCCCCGTTCACCCCCAGGTGAAGGGGAAACAAAAGGGGAAACCTTCCCCAAGCCCCTAGGCATACATCTAAACCCCTGGATCGCCCAAAAACACCATAAAACGGGAGATCCGACTCACACCCCAAAAACATGCATTTTGCCCAAAACGCCCCGTTTAGCCCGCTCGGCTCACCACGGCCTACGAAACTCGCGGGAAAGGAAGTACACGGGCTGAGGGTCCATCACCCTACCTCCACCGAAGATTACGCGCACCGTGGACGCCGATCCACGAAGAAAACGCCGTTGAAGCCTCGCCGTTCCACGAACTCACGGCCGAGCTTCTACGCGCCTCCACCGCCTCGATCCTCATCCATCCTCGCCCGCGCCGTCCCCGCCTCGCCCATGCTCCGCCCCGTCGGCCGCCGGAGAGAGAGGGAGAGAGGAGAGAGTGTGAGAAGAGAGAGGGAGAGAAATGAGAAAAAGTTATTTATAGGAAAATCCAGAAAATCAGAAAAATCCAGAAAAATAGAAAATCACACCTTCGCGATCCTCGGAGCGCACCGATCGCAACGGTACCACTCGCGCCCTGGTGAACGGCCCGGTTCACCCGCAACGAGGTTCCGAAGGGAAAGCCGAAACCCACGCCGGGAATCGGAAAACACACGCGGAAAAAGCCGCGGAACGCCTCCGGGCCTCCGAAACGACTCCGGATCACGCCGATCCGAACACGAAAGATGCCCGAAACGAAATTTCGCACACAACGGAGCCGGACACTCCGAGAAACCAGATCCGGGACCCACGAACGAGGATCCGAAAAATCCGGGGCATTACATGCCACATCCCTACTCATAGAAGTTTGGTTAAAAGTGGGTGCTGAAGGTTGTGCGAATTGAGAAACATTCATAGCATCACCACAGTTATCAATCCCGCCAATATCAGCCAGACCACCCAAAGCAGAAAGGAACTCATTTACATGCACTTCCGTCGGTTGGTGGACTTCTCGGCGACGTGTCACTTCAGCCTCAGTCCCCCGTGCAGTGCTTTTTCCACAAAGATAGTCCATTTCACGTAGGAACAGAAATGGCTTACCTCTAATTAACCTAAACTCGGATCGACTCTGAGAAGGTAGGATGTGTAGAGGTCACTTGATGAAAACAAATAGTAGAGGTTTATAGAAGAAACAAATAGAAGCACAAGTCACCGAATACCTGAATCAATTCATCCCATGCCCCTTCATATCCGGGAATCGGCACATTGTTGATATTGTCCCACCCCCAACCACTTCTATTGCGTAACTCATCAACGATGCCATAAATTTTTCTAATTGTCTTCCAACGATTATATAATTGTGAACGGTCATAATTTAGGTTACATGACCGATTAAACGTCAGGACCATCTCATTCCAACATTGAGGCTTGGACATACCAGAAGTGCAATTTTGCTTATCATATTGCTCAATCAATAATTCAAGGAGAACCCGGTCTTGAGCCGTAGTCCAATTCTGCACACGGGGCTTACCTCTACCACTAATTGTGTCACTTTGTGGAGTTCCTAATAATAGTGAAATGTTAATAAACATTTTTTTACTCTCAAACTAATGAGGAGTCGATACAAGGATTAGTAAGAACAACGAGACTATAGCACTTTAATATAGGGGTTGATGGTAGGACTTACCAGAGGTAGACATGGCTGTCGTCCTCTTCCTCTTCGAGCTGGTTAAACATGTAATGGGACAAGAAAAAATGGAAAACACAACATATGAGACTGAAAACAGCAATGACAAAGACCTAAATGGTTTATGGCAATGACAACAACAGAACTGTGATACATGATTTATAACATGTCATGGCCACGACCAGGTTTGAATTACAGTCATAATGTCATTTACACAAGGACAGGTGGTAGTGAGGTAAGTAATTGTATGCAAGATAATCAACCACCGCAAATATCAGAGCTCAAAAAATAGGCATATAGTTAAAATCAGGAGGGAGTAGGATATGATGCCAATACAATGGTGAAAGAGACACATGCCCTAGGAAATATATCCACTGCCACATACAGGTAGCTATACATATATGTAGAGGTAATAGTGAATGTGATATATACATCTTCTGATACACCATGTTAATCTCCCTAACACCCTTATTCATGCTGTAAAAAATGATGTAATGGCTTGAATGCCCCTGATAAAAGCTCATAAATGATTAATTCCAACACTGAAGTAGACGAGGTATGAAATGGTTACCTGATATTATGAAATGAACATGTAAATATCAAAGTTGAAGGTGTACCTGACCTGAGATGTTGCTATATTTCAAAATACCAAAATAAAAGCGCAGCAAAAATGACTATATTCATAGGTAATGTATAGGCGAATGTCTTTTCAGAACAATGGTTATAATGTTAACAGTGCCTCATTTCATGCCATTATTACTTCCTAGGATGAGCATCCTGTTATGATGGAAAAATTACACAACACTAACCACAACAGAGCATATGATTAAATTGACGAGCTGATATGGAATGTCCAAAACAAACAATCAGTTTTACAATAGTCATATACTCTGAAATCTGCATATGTACCATTACTACAGATTCTATCTTATATTATTATTTCATTACGGAAGTAACTTATTTGTCGCCAGTATTAAAATAGGACAAAGCAAGAACTTCCGGTTGAAGGTCACAGAAGATATGTGCAATCAATGTCACGTAATGTGTTAATTTACATTGGAGAAACAAGATTACATGTATTGTTTACATCAACATGTACAGGCGTGTAAATGCAATTATCCACGAATATCTGGGCTCATAAGTAGATGTAGACTGTCATACAAAACCGTATGCAGAGGTCAGGTAACACAGAGGGTACAAGCCAAACTTGAAATCGGTACAGTGTAACATGATATGCAGATGAAGAGGTAAAGCACAACAGAATCCTGTATGATGCATGTACATAACTTATCGTCCACAACACCACCCGGTTGTAAAAAGCACAACGAAGAGAAATACTGCAAATAAACAAAGATACAATAAAGAAGCGGTGCAGAATGAACCAGCGGCGGCAAGGGGCGGAGGAGGATGCAGAGGAGATCGGCTCTTCCGCTGCAGGATTAGCCACCGCTGCTGGATTAGGCACCGATGCTGGGGATGCCATAGCGAAGGAGCCCAAAAAGGGGTTGTAATAGGAGGGGAGAAAATAACACTGTAGAATCACGAGCGGAAAGGGTATTCACTCGATTCAACACCTCTCTGCAAAAGCTGATGTACCACAGGTACGGGGAGCACAGAAAGTGGAAGAAAGAAAACCCTAGCCACACGATCGACGCTCCGTTTCTGACGATTACAGCGCTGATATGACGGAAGATGGCTGTAGGGTTCAGAGTTTCGCAACCACCCCTCGGATCGAGCAGTAATGGCGGTCGATGACGACCTGGCACCGCCTGGAAACAACGTATGGCGAAGAAGAAGCCTGCAACAGAACAATATCATGACGCCGAGGGCAACACGGCCAGAGTGGGCGAGGAAAGGGACACGCGGCTTGTTTGGGAGAGGCTGCGAACGATGGCAAATAGGGAAACGCAGGTGGAGGAGCGGACGTTGCTTGCGGACGACGGCGACATGGAATTCGTGGGAGCTGTAGAAGGGGGTTCGATGGAACGCAGGCAGGGAAAGTGCGTGTCAGTGCTCTGCCCGGCCGAATGTGCGAGCAGGTATAGCGTATTCGGGCGTTTCGGTCGAGTAACGTAACCGAGGTTAACACGGGATACGAGGGGGTTATGTGGATTAGCACATAATTACTAAAATGAGTTATCAAATCGAATAGGGCAAATTTGAGTGGGATAAACTGAGATATCCCCCAAACAAAGAAGGCCTTAATGAATAAGGGAGGAACAAGAGGTCTTAACTCCAAGAATAAGAAAAAAATTAATTTGATAAGGCGGATAGGTTTTCCCACCTTTAACCAGGGTTTTCATGGAATAACTAGTTGTAGCTATGGTTATTCCACCTAAACCCAAGATACATACCAAAGTGAAAAAGTGAAAAAGTATGAATAATTTATCTGGGTTCCAGTAAACTCAGTTTTCCCTGTTCATTTATCAAAGAGTCAGTTTGTTAACCGAGCCCGGTTAACGTAAGCGACCTCCGGGGGTCACTTGTATTAATCGACTCGGTTAACGTCTTTGTACGTGAGAGAGAGGTGGGGTCCACCACTCTCTCTCTCATATGCTCTCCCACTCTAATCCGTTCTCAAATTGGCTCCAAGGGTATAATAAGGTGTTTTGTTGTTGTTTTTTATATCTTTTTTCTCTCAAATTAAAAAAAAGAGAGTAAGAGATCCTCTAATCTCGTTTGGTGTTCCTTTCGTAAATTTTAGAGAGAGAATCTCACTCCGTTATAATCTATCTCTAAATAAAAATAACTCCCTACTTTTTTTTTTAGATCGCTCTCTCGTCGCTCTCGTTCTCCCCCTCCCTCCCATGTGCAGCCCCCCTCCCCCCTGTGCTGTGCGGCCCCCCTCCCCCTTCGACTCCGGGAACCCCCCGCCAGAGGCCACCATCTCCCTCTGCTCCAGGTTGTCGAAAAAGGAGGTCTCCATCTTGACCTCAACCAAGCCCAGGTAACTCCCCCGGCAGAACTCTCCAAACAGCCGCCCCTCCTCCTCCCCGGCCACTCCGCCGAGGACCTCCATTGTCGTCGCCCCCTTCAGTGCCAGGAACTTCGCGAACGCTCCGGCGCGCGGGGGATCCCGAAGTCAAGGCGGTGGAACCCGACGAACATGCGCCGGCAGATGAGCGACACAAAGGCGACCGACCCGTGCTCCGGCCGCACGCCGAAGCAAAGCACGTCGGGCTGGAGCGTCCCCGCCTCGGCGTCCAGGTGCCACAGGGACAGAACCATGTGGCAGGCCGTTAGCTCCACGAAGCGCCGGACAACGGCGAGGGCGTAGCAGAGAGCGGAGAGGAAGTAAGAGGCATCGAGGTCGGGAGGGCAGAGCTCCGTCTCCAGGGCGGCGTTCCGCGACTCCGCCGCGGACAACGCGGCCTGGAGGCCGGCGACCTCCTCGTCTTTGTCCCGGAGTTCGTACTGGAGCCGCTTCATGTCCAGGTGAAGGGTCTTGAGGCGGTCCCTCCACTCCCGGACCTGCACCTCCATGCCTGCCCCACATCGTGGACCGGCGTCGGCTACCCGCTTCCGGTAGGAACGCTTGAGGAGGTTGATGTGGGTAAGCTGGGAGCAGATGACCCGGGCGGCGGAGCGAACGGCGTCGGGGTCGCGGGACGTGTGGGCGAGGAGGAATTGTGAGTGGGCGGCCTCGACGGCGGCGATGGCAGTGGAGAGGCTGGCGAAGAGGAGCTCCAGGGGCTCCCCTTCTTCGCCCGGGTGATCTCTCTCCTGCGGGTCTGGGCCAGGGTAGTGGTGGTGGTGGGCATTTGGACGCCTCCCCGCCCAGACGGCACTTTTGACAAATATGTCTACATATATTTTAAAAATTATGACACTTTTGCCAATTAAAAAATGTCAATTTTTATTAATTATAAAATTTAAATTAAAAATTAATATAATATAATTTTTTAGGTAATTTTTTTTAAAAATTATTTCCAACCAACCTATAGGAAGACCTCCCAAAAAAAGAATATTTCCAAAGGGAAACTCCTCGCTCCCAAGTGGGAGTCCCATACATGGAGACTGGAGTGGCGGCGACTGCACCGCTCCCAGTGCACGCCGTCCCCCCTCTCACTGATGGGCCCGACCCATTAAGCAACCCATTATTAAACACGCCTCATCCACAAGAATCGAACCTGACAGGGGAGAACTACAGATTTACGGTATTTTGCAGTATCTTGACGCCAATCCAAATTTGCAAACCCTCAAATCTATGTGCGTGTGTGCGTGTGTTTGAGAGAGAAAGGGGGGAGAAGAGAGAGAGAGAGGGGTTGTAACAGTCTGACTTCCAGTAGTCAATAGGGTGCGAATTATGCACTGATGACATATATAGTAATAAATTAAATAAATTCATCTATAATTATGAATATTATATCATATAAAATAAAAATATATGAAAATATGCCATCATTATGTTAAATATCTATGCGTTTATCTCATTAATAAAACTTAGAATAATAAATAATGAGAATAAAAAATGAGTCATAAAGAACAAAGTATGCATAAAATTGGTGTTTTATACATGTATGCGTATTATACTTATTCAACAAAGTTGGATAATAATAGACAATTATAAAATCGTATCACGGCAGACAATGTTCTTTTTTTTTTAGCATAGTGGACACCCTCCCCCTCGGCAGGAGGGGAGGTCTCCGTTAAAAAAAAACTATCGAATAAAATCATTATTTTTAAATTATATATATATATCCATATAACATATTTTATTAATGTTTATCTCCTAATTTTTTATATATTCACGTGTATATCTCTCGTATATTTAATATTGTTACGATTATATCCTGTGATTCTCTGGCCGTCAACTCAACAAATATTTTGAGAATAGGCTAATTTTTAAAAGTTCAAAGATAAAATTAATTTTTAACAGTAAAAAATATTTGAAGACGGTTGAAGAAAATGTGAACTTAATTTTTAAAGTTAACAAATTCAAAAGAATCAAATTCTTAAATTAGTCAGATTCAGAAGTTTGAAAAACATAGTTATAAAATATTAGACATAATTCGTCTATTTTGAATGTTTTTTAACAATCTGGCATCTAATGGTACTAAATGATTCATAGTTTATGATGATAAAATTTATATTCTCACTATTGTCCTTAAGAATATATACAAAGATTCTTTCAACGTCCTTAGAAATACATAAATTTTAGTTATTGTTAATATTTAAAGTCAATGATATTCACTGAGATAAAATAAATTAAAAACCATTCGACTAAAATTCTATGAATCAAATTTATAGAAGGTAATGTGCACAATTAAGAAATATGACTACTTCTAGTGCGAATATATAATGAGTTTTAAATGACTTAAAAATTTCAAGAGAAAAATGAATTGAAAATTTATGTAACAGAATATTATGTTAGTAATTCCGGCATGTAGTTTTTCTTAACAAGTCTGATTCTATGACTCACGAAGGTGACGAAGTGATTAGAGATAAAGATTAAGAGATATTTCTAAATTTATATTTTTTATTTTAAATATTTATCTATTGTTGTAATCAACTGATGAGATATGAGTTGGATTATTATTTTGATGGGAAAAATTAAAATTAAATTTAAATAACAAATAAAGATTATTTTTACATAACATTTTATAATGCTTTAGCGTACCATAACCATATGCGGAAAACCTTCAAACCCCCATTCGTCTCGTACTATTTCCTCTTCTTCTTCGTCGCCGTCTCCCTCTTCCTCTTTCCCCTCCTCTGCGACGCCCCCTTGCTGTCGAAGTCTCCTCGCTGTCGGAGCAGAGAGTAGAGAGAGAGGGTGAGCGCAGAGGGGTTTCCCCCTTCGGCACTGCGCCCCCCTACCCCCGTCACACAGCGGTTGCCGGCGTTGGAGCAGAGAGTAGAGAGAGAGGGAGAGCGCGGGGGTTCCCCCTTGGGCGGTTGCTTGCCCGCACTGATCTCGGGGGTTTCCACCTCCGGCACTGGCTTGTCCGCGGAGAGAGGGAGATCCCTTCTGCAGGGCCCCCACCCCGATATAGCGGTTGCCCGCCTGTGTGTGGTCCCCTCCCTAACAGCAGCAGGCAGTGGCAGCACTCCCTTTTCCTCCATCTCTTCCCTATCCCTCTCTTCCCTTCTCTCCGCTTGTGTGTGTGTGTGCGCACTCGCTCGCTCGCTCTGCGGAGCAGTTCAAGTGAAGAAGGAGAAGAAGTAAGAGGAAGATAGCATGGTGGGGCAACATGGCCTCAATCTGGCCGTCGACATCATCACGGCCCAATTCGGCGACGTAGTCGCGGTACGCTCCCCCTCGTCGTGCTAGTTTACTCGTTCGCCCTTTCTCTCTCCGTCCTTCCTTGGGCGTGCGCATCAATCACCTTGTTGCATTTTACTATTCATGTCCAGCACCAGGTGCTACACACTCTCAGATGCACTAGTTTTTGACTTGTCGACTTGTGTGCCTCCTCTTCATAGTCGTCTTTTCTGTTGATCCATTGATTTGGTGTTTTCTACAGAAGGTGTGCAGTTGCCTACTGCACAGGGGTTCGCTTTCCCTGCAGGAGATTATGCGGGACACAGGGCTTCCCCAGTCCCGGCTCAAGAATTGCCTCCTCGTCCTTGTTCAGCACAACTGCGTGCAGGCTTATTCGATTCCCCGGCGAGGTTTGTTTGATCTCCGTCTAAAATCTGACCGTATCCAGAAATCAATCTGTTGATTTTCGTTTGTCCCTTTTTGCCCAACTCAGTTGCCAGTGGGGCTTTGCCGAAGGCCGTCACCCAATATATGGCCCTTTTCGACAACATCGTCCATCGCATGCGCTTCTCCAAATTCCTGGCGATTGTGGCAGGAGAATTTGATGACCCCCATGTAAGCCACCCTCCCCACCCCTTTTTTGGCTACCACCCTCACCGTTGCCAGTAAGCGTTCAAGTTGTTTTCAGAAGGCCCCCTCTTTAACGTGCAGCAATGGTTGGAAGTTGGGAGATGTTTTTGCACAATATTTGTGTCATCGAAAATATTTAGCAAAATGTGCACACAAGGGTACGGTTATGCTTTCATCAGAATCAAACAGAGAATGAGTTAAAAAGTTTATGGAGCGTCCAGGTTTGTAGCTGTGTTCTTTGGAATTGCTTGACCTATATAATAGTCCATTAGGTGCCGGTGAACTACCTTTAACTCCCATTTGGTAATGGGTGAGTATAATAGGGGGTTTATATGACATTGCGTGACCAAAAAGCACCTGAGAAGCATAATTTTGTGGGTTTGAATATTTGATCGAGGGGAGAGTGGAGGGGATGATTTCTGTTCAGGGTTTCGCCTCACACAGGGAAAACGTGTTCAAATATTTGACCTCAATATTAAAATTTCCCATTATTCCAACCATTTTTGCCAAAAAAAAGTGTTATAGTAGGAATATAGTGCAAAATTGAATCTTCTACCTGGCCAAGCACAGGCTTAAGAGTTACGATACAATGACTTGCTTGGGTGATGGGAGAAGATGCTTTTTGAGCTGCATCACTAGGATACAGACTCATGCATCAAAGAAGACCCCTGCACATCCCAAAAGGAGATGCATAAGATGAATAAACAATGAAGAAGAAGAATAGAGTTTCCAAGTCTTTTTGTTGATAAAACATGGCTGCCGACATATTCAAGAGTAAAATGTCCCGTGAAAGGCAGCATAACTCGTCAATCTCTACTCATATCTCCTGTTGAGCAAACAAAGGAGCTGCATATTTTACAGCCAAAATTTCACAATATTCTAACATTTTTTTGCCAAACAAAATTTTAAAGAAGATGGAGATCTAGTATCCAATTCATGATCAGCCAAACAGAAGTTTATTTGAAGATGGAACATCATGTTCAAGGTTGAGTGTTTTTCACTACTATCTCATTACCAGTAAATGGTTTCAAATATACCTAGTCTGCATGCAGATTCAGAAATAACATATTTGTGGTTATATATGGGGATGACCACAAGAAGTCTTATGAGAACATCCTCCTTTTGGACCCTACCTGACTCACAAGAAGTCTGGCTCAACCAACATGGTTTTCTAGGTTGACCTGATCAGGATCATTTTGGCCCACTGAACAATATGGCGTTTAATTCATAACTTGACAATGTTTCATAAAATTTGGATCCAGTGGCCACATTATGGTATAATCAGGACCCCCCACACTATGATGTGGGTTGGGGACAAACTAGATTGAAGCTGATTGTCTGTAAAGGCTTAATCACGAGTTGAACAGTAGGAAATGGCTATCCCGAGGAGACAATGCCATTGTGTAGAGCTGCTGCTATAACTGGGGACTAGAGCAGGAATGAAATTAGAAAAGGAGGGGAAGTTTTTGGACTGACATGCGGGGTTTGGATGTGTAACTTATGAGATGTCTTTTGGGGACAGAATGGTGTGGCTGAGTCCAAACTGGCCGATACCTCAGAAGTGTTAGATTAGGTTCAAGTCTGATTGGATTCATTAGATCTCTTCTTCAAGATGAGCTAGGCCAAGGCTTACCCTAACGTTGGCCAACGTAACCCAAGTAGCAGTCCTATTCGCATTTCCATCATGAATGGATACAGTACTTCATTTCTCACAAAGAAAGTTGTTTTGACCCGAATCACAGAACTTAGTAATGCGTAGTACTGCAGATCAATTCTGATAAACTGAGTTGTTGGATTAAAAAGTCAGGCTCCAAGAATTATAATTACTCAAAAGGTCTGATTTTAAACAAATTAAAAGAAAAATGTATTCTAATGAAATTCTTAAGAGAGTGAGGGAATGGGTGGAGTTGCTTTGTAATGTGAATTCCTTCAACTCCCCTCTTTTTGTTTTGATGGAGGGTTAGTGTGTCCCACACCATCTTGGTGTGTCTTTTGTACAAGGATTTTTGGGAGCTCATTGACTATACTTGTACATCCCTTTTTTTCATTTATACAATAGTGGTACTACCCACTTAAAAAAAACAGGTATTCTAATGAAATTCTTGAATAGCCAGCAGACACAACTACACAAGTGTTTTTTATTTGACCATTCAATAATGTATTTATTATTTTTTAAGTCGTAACAATATACCAATTATATTTGTTTTTAGATTTGTTTTCTACAGTTATCAACTATTGGATGGAAAAGCCATCCAACCATGGATAATTAATCTAGGATGAGGGAATAGCAAAGGGAATTAGTGGCTGGTGCTGATTGGCTGCAACAATTGAACAAATAGAAGGCCATCCCCTCCATTCATTTTCCAATTCTTTCCTTTTGGGAAAACAAATTTTAGTCATTGGATGAAGTTTTCGTTCAAAAGTCTACAAAAGTACTAATAAGCAATTTTGTATTGTCTTCATGGGTGGGGGTCTGTAGCAATGCCTAGCACTCTCTCTATCTCTCTTTCTCCCCCTCCCTCTCGCCCACTTTCTCTCTCTATAACCCAAACATCTTTGTCTGTCCAATTGGAGCAAATTTATGCAAGAAGTTGACATATCATGTTAGCACTATCCCTTGTGAATTTTGATTGTCATGACTAATTTTCTCTTATATATTCAAGAAGCTGACTATTTCATTGCAGTTCACTTTCTTTCAATTTTAATGTTGGTGAGATGCCAACACTATTTTCTAGCAGTCTTTATACTGAAAATTCTTCACCTAGTACATTTGTCATATATTTTGTTGTTGACTTTATAGCTGATGTCATGTATGTTCTTGATTTTCAAGGGTGTGCCAAAGTGCCACCTAGCTCCTAAGTGCTTTTGCCTTGGTTTGACTTGTCGCCTTGAAGACTACGAACTCCAACTCCCTTTGAAAGGTGGTGGTACAAAGATATGAATCCAGACTTGCAGGGTGGAAGGCTAGACTCCTCTCTTATGGAGGACGTCTGGTTTTATGCAGATCCTTACTGGATAGTTTGTCGGCCTACTTCCTCTCCATCTTCAGGATTCTCAAGACAGTAACGAAAAAGCTGGAATCGATCCATGCTAGATTTTTTTGGCATGGCAGTGCGAACAAAGACAGAGGTTAGCACGACATCTGTTGGGGTAGAGTTTGTAAGAGCAAGGAAGCTGGAGGTGTGAGGATCAGGAACATCAGAGATTTCAATTTGGCACTACTATGTAAATGGATTTGGAGGCTCGGGACAGAGGATAGAGGCCTTTGGGTGCATGTGATTAGACACAGGTACTACACCTCTTGCAGAGTGTGGGACTTGATTCCGTCGACCATTTATAATGTCTCCTCATTATGGAGAGGTATCTTGTCACGTGTCGACTTTATCAGAGTTAGTGTTCGGATCAGCCTGGGTAATGGTGAGAGGAGCTCTTTTTGGTAGGACAAGTGGTGCGGGGACTTCTCTGTGGCGGAGTCTTTCCCTTCGCTTTATGCTATTGCAGGAGCACCTTGAGCCACTATTGCGCAGTCTTTTGATGCAGACTTAGGAGATGGTATCTGGGCCCCCACTTTTAGGAAGAATCTCCGTCAGGGGGAGATGGACCAACTAGGGTATCTTTTGGCTTTCTTTCTGGACTTCTCTTTGGTTGCGGCTAGGGAGGATACTTGGCTGTGGAGATGGGAGAGGGAGGGAGTTTCTTTGTACCATGTCATTTTGGAGGGGGGAGTGTGGCATTCCTTTGCACCGCAGATATGGGCTCCCAAGAGTCCTCTCAAGGTGAAGTTGCTGGTTTGGACAATCTCTCACGGTCGTTTTCCCACTTGTGTTAGGGTTGCGCCTTTTCTCCAGCATATCCCTACCTTGTGTTGCATGTGCGGGGATGTCGAGGAGGACATGGACCACTTGTTCACTGGCTGCATCTTCGCGAGGGGGGTTTGGGAGTGGATCGGTCATAGATTTCAGCAGCCCCCAGGTCACTGCGTGGGCGTTCTTCAAATTTTCTCCAAGTGGCACAGGAGATGGAACATGAAAGGTGACAAGATCATTTGGTGGCTTATCCAAGGAAGGCAGTATCGGTTTCGGTACCGGTTTCGGCCGGTTCCGAAACCGATACGTACCGGTTTCGGTATCGGTATCGGTTTCGGCCGAAACCGGTTGAAACCCTTTAAAAAATTTTAAAAAAATATGATCATGTCTGGTTTCGGCTGAAACCGTCCAGTTTCGGACCGAAACAGGTCAGTTTCGGCAGAAACATTTAACGGTTTCGTCCGAAACCATTAAAAATATTTTTTTAATAGTTTCGGACCTGCTACAGTATTTAGGATCTTCAAGAGCGAAGCTCTACTGAGGATAGGGTTTTTTCTTTTGTTTGTGACATAGTGTCTCTTTGGGCTAAGCAACTCTGTAATGTGGGGAATTTTAACTCCTCTCTCTTTTTGTTGTTGGGGAGTTGATGGGGTTCATTTTTTTGTGAGAGCTTTGAAATTACTTGTACATTCTTTTCTCCTTTATTATACTCATGTGATACCATCTGGAGAGGGGGATTTCTGTAGCCCACCCAAAGAGCAGCCCAACAAGACTCAACAGGGTCCAACGAGGCAAGCTCACCCGAGTGATAGCCCACGGGGCCCACTCAGGGAAGAAAAGCCCAATAAACAGACACTCGAGGAACCAACCCTCCCCGGCGGCCCCTAGGCTCGGAGGGCCCGAGTGATGGTCAGGTCACAAGGAAGGTCCGACCCAGGCCGTTATTTCCGCTCGGGAGAGACAGGCGCCAGCCGACCTATCCGACCCCTCCTTTGACCGAGCTATCCTCCTCGCCCGGACAGGGCTGGCGTTTCAGGAGCTCGGACTGGACGCTAGCCGTTCGCGCTGCCTTTAAGAGTCCCCAACGGACAGGGGAATCAACCAGCCACCGGGTTTCAAGGCGATAACGCCCCCACGATAAAGGCCATGAAAGCCCACGTTGAGGACGTAATTCCCGCCGGAGACCCCCCAGCTGACAGGACTCCTGAAGGCGGCACACTACTTAAAACCAGGGCTACCCTCCGGTGGAGGAGAAGAGAAAAAAGGAAGGTAAAACTCCTGAGCAATCCGCTTCACCCCCCCCCCTTTTGGTGGAGAGGAGTCTCGCGCATCAGCTTTCCTCCTCCCTTTCATTGCTTCCACCACAGCTCTACTGACTTAGCCATCGGAGGGTTTTGCCCCAGGGAAATCCCCTGGGCCCTCTGACGCGTTTTCCTGTCTTACAGTTCATCTCCTGGTGATCCACCGCCCGCTCAGGACGCAGCGCGAGATTTCGCCTCTTCATCTGGCGCCGTCTGTGGGAAACGCACGAAGAGCCGAGATGGTGAGAAGAAGCTCAGGGAGGAGATCCGCCGTCGAGAAGGGTAAGGCCGTGGTGACGGCGGGAGAAGACCCCTCTAGGGCCTCACAGAGCCCTCCCTCCAACACCAGCGTCCCCACCAGCGGGCCGCCGCCCCTTCCGACGGCAACAGGGGTAGCCCCCAACGGCGGCGTCGAGATCTTCCAGGCCCTCAGTAAGAAGCTTGACGTTCTCGTGGAGCTCATGAGGGCCCAGGCGGCGAGGGATGCCTGGTCTCGCGCCCCGTCCGGGAGCCCCCCCCGTCGAAGTGCGTCCCAGCACACCGCTGGAGGCCGCTTCACCCTCCGCGGTCAGCAGCTCATCCGCAACCACGCGGGAGGACCCTCGCAAGCTCCACCCCCGGAGCAAGAGGCTTCCTCCACGCCCAGGAAAGGGAAACAGGGGGCGAGGCCTCCACGCCCGAGCGCCGGCGGTCCTGAGGATCGCCACGACGCTCCCCCCAGCCCCACGACGCGACCGCAGCCGGAACTATCCCTTCGGCTGAGGGATTTCGAAAGACGCTTCGCAGAGCAAGAGCGCGCCCTGCAGAAGACCTCCCTCCCGGAGGAGGAGGAGAAATCCCCTTTCTCCGAGCACATCTTGAAGGCAGAGGTATCTCCTAGGACCTCCATTCCTACCTTCAAACTCTATGATGGACAGGGCGACCCAGCCGACCACTACGACAGCTTCGACGCCCTGGTGACTCTGCATGGAACACCGGATCCCATTAAATGCCGAGCCTTTGCGGCCACCCTGGTCCAAGGCGCTCAGGCGTGGTTCCGGGCCCTCGCCCCTGGGTCCATCCAGGACTTCAGGCAATTCGGGCGAGTCTTCAAGGAGAGCTTCGCCGGAAGCGCCCCCCCGAGGTCAGTAGCGGGGCTCCTGGCCCTCAAACAGACACAAGGGGAAAGGCTCCGGGCTTATGTCCACCGATTTAAATCGGAAGCCCTCAGAATTCCCCGCCTAGATGTGGCCTCAGCCACGACCGCTCTGACCAGGGGCACCCGGGACGAAAATCTCCGCCGCGAACTGGTCCTCCACCCTCCCTCGACCCTTGCCGAGCTAGTGACTCTGGCTCTGCGCCACGCCGAGTGCGAAGAGGTGCTCAGCGCCTGCCGAGACACAACCGGCTCGGGTCGGGAGGGGGACAAGAAGCGGGCCCCCGAGTCAAACCCTGGCTCGGGCAAGAAGCGTGATCGGGAAGGAGAGCGCAAACGGAGGTACGAGCGGTACACCCCGTTGACCACGCCAGTCTACGAGATCTATGAAGACATCAAAGACTCGGGACTCCTCCGCCAGCCCGAACCAATGAGATCGAAGAACCGCAAGCGCGACAGACATTGCTTGTTCCACGGCGACCACGGGCACCACACCGGCGACTGTCACCAGCTCCAGGACGAGATCGAACGCCTCATCCGTCAGGGGCACCTAGCCCGGTTCGCAGCTGGGCACAAAGAAGACAAAGACGCCGCCGAGGAGATCGACAACGCCCCCCGAGGGGTCCACATCAACGTCATCTCCGGAGGAACAGCATCGGGCGGCGACACCAGCCGAGGAAGGAAGCGCCATGCCGAGCGGGCCAGCCGGGTCTCAGAGCCCTCAGGGGGCCCGCCGAGGGAACCCCAGGTCATAGTCTTCTCCGACCAAGACCTGGAAGGGCTAAGCACCCCGCATGATGATGCCCTCGTCATCTCGGCCACAATAAACCATTGTAACGTAGATAGAATTCTGGTTGACAATGGAAGCGCCCCCGATGTATTATCTTATGACTGTTTCCTCAAGATGGGGGAAGACCCATCCAAGCTCCGCCCGATCCGAACCCCCCTTTGCGGGTTTAACGGCCTGGCCACCTACCCCGAGGGAGCCCTAAGCCTGCCGGTCACCATCGGCACCCCACCCAAAACCGTTACGGTCATGGTGGACTTCATAGTAATCAAGGGTATGATAGCGTACAACGCCATTTTCGGCCGGAAAATTCTCAGCCGAATGAAGGCCGTACCATCTACCTATCACCAAAAAATGAAGTTTCCCACCAAAAACGGGTTGGGGGAAGCCCGAGGTAACCAGGCCACGGCTAGAAGGTGCTACAACATCTCGGTGGAAGCCTCAAGGCCGGACGGAGGGGATAAGGGCCCCAAGGGAATCGAAGGGAAGACCGTAACCGCCGAGCCCGGTGGCGAGTTGCTAACGGTGTTCCTAAACGATGACCCGGCCCTCGGAGTAAGGATCGGAGTCGACCTACCACCTAAGGAACAGCAACAATACAAGAAATTTCTTTCTGAGTACGCTCAGGTCTTCGCTTGGGCCGATGATCAACTCCCTGGCATACCAGGGGAGACCGTGATGCACAAGCTCAGCCTTGACCCCACCGTCAGGCCCGTACAGCAACGGAGAAGGAAGCATGCGCCCGAGAAACAGGCGGTCATCAAGGCGCAAGTCACCAAGGGACAAGAGACAGGCCTCTTCAGGCCAGTCCTATACCCTACGTGGCTAGCCAATGTCGTCCTGGTGCCAAAAACCACAGGCAAGTGGCGAATGTGCGTGGACTTCACCGATCTGAACAAGGCTACCCCCAAGGACTGCTATCCGCTACCGAGCATCGACCAATTGGTTGATTCAACCTCGGGCAACGAGATACTCAGTTTCCTGGATGCCTATTCAGGTTATCACCAGATCAGAATGAATCCAGAAGACGTCGAGAAGACAACCTTCATCACTGACTGCGGCGTGTACTGCTACACCCGGATGCCCTTCGGGTTAAAGAACGCCGGAGCCACATATCAGCGGCTGGTAAACCACGTGTTCGAGGGACAGCTAGGCCGGAACGTCGAGGCTTACATCGATGACATGCTCGTCAAGACTCCCAAGGCCCAAGACCACTTTGCCGACCTTGCTGAAACCTTCGGCACCCTCCTGAAGTACAACATGAAGCTTAACCCCGCCAAGTGCGCCTTCGGAGTAAAATTCGGGAAGTTCCTGGGTTTCCTAGTCACTCAGCGTGGGATCGAGGCCAACCCCGACAAAGTCCAGGCCATCCTGGACATGCGCCCGCCCACGTGCATTAAAGACGTCCAGCGTCTGACGGGGCGTGTCGCCGCTCTCAGCCGTTTCCTGTCCCGTGCGGCCGAACGATGCTTGCCCTTCTTCAAATTAATGAGGGGGCCCAAGCTGACATCTGCTACGTTCGCATGGGATGAGGAGTGCCAGGCAGCATTCGCCGAGCTTAAGGAGTTCCTGGCTTCGCCACCGGTGCTCTCCAAGCCCGTCCTAGGCGAAGTCCTGCTGCTCTACCTCTCGGCGACGCCATCCACGGTCAGCTCGGTCCTAGTCAGAAATGACTCGGGAATCGAAAGACCGGTCTACTACACCAGCAAGGTGCTCAGTGGGGCCGAACGGAGGTACCCCGCAACCGAGAAACTCGTGCTAGCGTTGGTCACCTCCGCGAAGTGCCTCCGCCCCTACTTCCAGGGGCACCCCATCACCGTGCTAACCGGCGAGCCGCTGAAGAAGATTCTGGCCCACCCCGAGGCCTCGGGGCGACTCGTCAAATGGGCCATCATGCTCGGGGCCTACGACATCTCGTACCAGCCGCGATCAGCAATCAAAGGCCAAGCGCTCGCCGACTTCATTGCCGAAAGCACCATCCCTGCCGAGGACAGGCCTCCGACCGCGACCGAGCCAGCCTGGGAACTGTTCGTCGATGGGTCGTCCAATTCGGCAGGCAGTGGTGCGGGGATCCTCCTACCTCTTAAAGTCCCCCGAAGGGATAGAGCTACAGTACGCCTTAAAATTCAACTTTCAGGCGTCCAACAACGCTTCCGAGTACGAGGCCCTTATCTCGGGAGCACGCATGGCCCGACGGCTGGGGGTCGAGCGAGTCAGGATCCACACCGACTCTCAACTAGTCGCAGGTCAGGTCAACGGCGAGTATGAGGCTCGGGAGGTACCCATGATCAAATACCTTCAGCTGGTCCGGAGCCTGGCCCAACAGTTCGAGGGATTTGAGGTAGTTCGGATAGCTCGGGAGCGAAACTCCCGGGCGGACGCCCTCTCTCGATTGGCCTCCTCCCTAGACCCGGAAGGTACACGATCGGTCCTCCTAGAAGAGCTAGAGCGCCCGAGCATCGACACGGAGCTCCTCGCTGTTGACTCGGCCACCCCAAGCGACTGGCGCTCCCCCTACCTGTCCTGGCTACAAGACTCCCAAGAGCCCTCCGACCCTCGGGAAGCCCGCCGAATGAAGTATCAAGCTCGGCGCTTCGTCGTCCTCGACAACGCCCTCTACCGAAGATCGTTCTCCGGTCCCCTCCTGAAGTGTCTCGGTCCCGACGAGGCAGGCCGAGCCGTCCAAGAGATTCATGAAGGCCTGTGCGGAGCGCACTCAGGGGCCTGGTCGCTAGCCCGAATCCTTTTACGACAGGGGTACTGGTGGCCCACCCTGCAGCGCGACTGCTCAGCCTATGTTCAACAGTGCGACCGATGCCAGCGGTTCGACCACTTGGTCCATCAGCCGGCAACGGAACTTGTCACCCTAACCGAGCCCTACCCTTTCGCTCGGTGGGGAATCGATATCCTTGGGCCATTCCCAACGGCCCAGTCCCAGAAGAAGTTCATCATCGTCGCCATCGACTACTTCACCAAGTGGATCGAGGCCGAGGCTACGGCAAGGATCACCGAGACAGTCGTTTGGGGCTTCGTTTGGAAATCGATCATTTGCCGCTTTGGCATCTCCCGAGTGATAGTAAGCGATAACGGTCGGCAATTCGACTCTCGATACTTCCGAGACAGATGCGCCGACCTAAATATCCGCAACCACTTCACTTCGGTCGCCCACCCTCAGGCCAACGGGCTGGTTGAAAATGCCAACAAGACTATCTTGAAAGGCATAAAAACCAGACTCGGCAAGGCTAAGGGTAGCTGGCTCGAGGAATTGCCTAGCGTACTGTGGTTGCACCGAACAACCCCCAGGACGGCAACCGGTGAAAGCCCCTTTCAGTTGGTATATGGCACCGAGGCCGTCGTTCCGTTGGAGATCGCCAACCCGTCTCTCCGAGTGATCAGCTTCTCACCCGAGGCCAACGGGCAAAAATTGCTCGAGAACCTCGACCTGACAAGCGAACTCCGAGAGATCGCGAACGTCCGGGCAACGGAGTACCAGCGCCGCCTCACTCGATACTACAACGCCAAGGTCCGAGACAGACGTTTCCAACCGGGGAACTTCGTCCTCAGGAAAGTCGAAGCCTCTCGACCACTGGAGGCGGCGGGCAAGCTATCCCCCAACTGGGAAGGTCCCTACCGAGTGGTCGAGACGCTCGGGAAAGGTGCGTACAGGTTAGCGACAATGGAAGGGGAGCCTATTCCTCGGACGTGGAACGCAGCCGCACTACGCAGATTCTACTTTTAAAATTGTACAGCGAGATGGACAGAATAAAATTCCTGTTCTTTTCATTCCAAACCGTTGATACATCAGGTAGGCAAATGCCAGTACATCACATAGCAAAAATAAAGCAAAAGTCCGTCTAACATCGGTTCAAGGGGTCATCGCTCGACTGACTCGGTCTTGATCTCCTCGCATCCAGCCACTGACTCTGCCTCGTGCGGAAACTGGCTCGGACAAGAGGTGGTCGAGCCAGTTGGCTCGGATGGCCCGTGACAAAGGTGACAGAGAGACTTCAGGAGGAAGGCCACCTTTAAACGTTGAGGAAGGCTATCTCCCAAGTTGGCAATAACCGGGAAAAAGGAGCGTCGGGAAGGCCCCCCCTCTTCCAAACTGCCAACTCCTTGGAAGGAAGGAGAGAGCAAGCAGCCCCCGAAGAGTGAAAGAAATGAAGAGCAGAAGAGGGAAAAAGAGGCTGCGGACGGAGGAAGGCCTCGGTGAGGAGGGAGCCGGATACGCCTCCTCCCCTCACACGGAGGGAAGTGACGGCAGACTCCCCTGATGCCCCCATCCGTCCTCCACCTCGGCGTCCACCCGGAAGCCTCGCCGGAGCCAAGAAGAGGCCAACGGCGTGCTTCCACACGCCAAAGTCCTCCCCAGATCCGCGCGGCGACCGTAGGACCCGTCTCGTACACGCGCGGCGACCGTGGGATCCGTTCAACCTCACACGACAGCAGGAGCCCACCGCTCCCGTCGTCGGCGGCATCGCCCTCCGAAGGATCCTCCATGCTCCGGATGCAAAGGCACAACGCGGAGTGAAAAGGAAGGAGCAAGGAAAGACTGTTAGAGACAATCCCAAGCGGTGGAGAGGAAAGGGCGCCTTCCGGTCCTTCTTATAGGCCAAAGGAGGCTACACGCCTTAAATGCCCCCCTCGGAAACACGCCGAAGGATTTCTCCCCTGAACAGTCACCTCCAACTCCTCGTTTCCCGCCCTCGCGGGATTCACGAAGCGGCCTGACATTCAAAGCGTGAGGGGACGGAGGAACGCCCCGTCAGAAGCCTACCAAAACAGCGTGCGAAAACCGTGCAGGACATATCGGCACCTCTCAACCACCCAAGATTCGCCAACCAAATCACGGCAAGGATAGTACCCAAACAGAGCAAGTCATTTATTATAGTACCAAAAGGAAACCCTCTAAAAAGAGGAAAGAGGGACAAAAAGGGAAAGAGGCACAACACATCAGGCCTCGGGCCCACTTTGATGCTCGAGACCGACGGAAGGAGACGCGTCACCCCCGGCGCCTTCGGTGACGGCCGGCTCGGACACTGACCTCGCCTGTGCGAGAACTGTCTCAGTCGTGAGCCCTCCCGAGAAGCCCGGAGCCGGTGACCCCGACGGAGGCGATCCCTCCGAATCTTCTCCGACCGACGAAGAAGAGCTGGAAACCGACTCATCCGAATCATAACGCTGGCCAAAGGGGAACTCGATCGCGGAGTTTTGTTCATGGGCGCAGCCTACCGCTCGGCGATAGCCCTGCTTGAACCCCTTTCGAGCACCTCGGCGTAGCGCTACCTCGTAGTAAGGTAGGGCGGCTTCCAACAGGTCGGCCGAGTAAGCATCCGAGCTCCTGTAGCGCTCGATTGCCTCCGCCTCGATCTGTCCCGCCCTACCGACGAACTCGACCCGCGCCCGCTCCGCCTCGGACGCACGTTCCTCTGCCCGGGCCCGGTCCACCTCAGCCTTAGCTCGGAGGCGCTCCGCCATCTCCGCCCGGTCTAGCAGCTCGGCACGCTCGAGCTCCCAGCGATTGTCCAGATCGAGGCGACGCAGACGCTCCTCCTCCAAGGATCGGCTTGCCCTCTCAAGAGACTCTCGGGTCTTGGCGAGCTGTTCGGTCAGCACCTCAGCCTCCAGTCGACTCGCCCGCGCCACCTCTCGGAACGCGGAGAACTCCTGCCGGAGTCCCTCATGCTCCCCCTTGAATCGGGCCAGCTTCCTCTCGCATCCTCCGAGGGTCCAGGCAAGGTTCGACCGCTCCGTTTCCGTCCGCGCGTGCGCCTCCGCCATCAAAGCCGCCGACCGAGCTATGACCAGGCCGCCTTCCATCAGAACATCGAGGAGCCCGGGGGGGGGGGGGGGTATTGCGCCTTTCTCCCCCCTTCGTCCTCGCGGCAATCGATCGGCAGACCCGATATAGGTCGCCCGTAATGCCGAACCTTTCCAAGGGCTCCGGCAAAGGAGACCGCTCCGCCCGGGGCACTCCGCCAGAGGGCTCTGCTCGAGCAACGAGACCGACCACCTCGCGCGCCACGGTCGGTTGGGGTTGCAACGCCTCCTCGGGCGAACCCCCAACCTCGACCGATGCCGCAGGTCCAACCGCACCGGAAGAGGACCCTTCGCAAGAACTCGAAGACTCCGGAGGGGAAGGAAGTTGCCGGACCGCCTCCGCGGTTGTCCTCGCCAACTCCTCGAACGCCGCCGCAAGACTTCGCACCTCCACTGTGCCCTCACGGCGCATCAAGAAGCTCCGAAAGCCAAGAAACTAAGGAAAGCCCGAAACCCTGGAAGCCTAGAACGACGAACAATTGCCCAACGCCTATAAAAAACCCTGGAGGGAGGCGGCGCGTCGTTCCGTGCTCCGAGAAAAAGGGGGGCCCTTCAGTTCAAATCCGTCAGGATCATCATTAAAGGCCCAGGCGACCACTCCACGTGGCACCATAAACGTCAACGGAATTTCACCCACCTGAGCCACGCCGGTCCAAAGCCTCAAAAACTACTCAACCGACCCTCCATGGCTCGGGAGTAGGAGGGGGACAAGTGGAGAGGGGGATTTCTGTAGCCCACCCAAAGAGTAGCCCAACAAGACTCAACAGGGTCCAACGAGGCAAGCTCACCCGAGTGATAGCCCACGGGGCCCACTCAGGGAAGAAAAGCCTAATAAACAGACACTCGAGGAACCAACCCTCCCCGGCGGCCCCTAGGCTCAGAGGGCCCGAGTGATGGTCAGGTCACAAGGAAGATCCGGCCCAGGCCGTTTTTTCCGCTCGGGAGAGACAGGCGCCAGCCGACCTATCCGACCCCTCCTTTGACCGAGCTATCCTCCTCGCCCGGACAGGGCTGGCGTTTCAGGAGCTCGGACTGGACGCTAGCCGTTCGCGCTGCCTTTAAGAGTCCCCAACGGACAGGGGAATCAACCAGCCACCGGGTTTCAAGGCGATAACGCCCCCACGATAAAGGCCATGAAAGCCCACGTTGAGGACGTAACTCCCGCCGGAGACCCCCCAGTTGACAGGACTCCTGAAGGCGGCACACTAGTTAAACCAGGGCTACCCTCCGGTGGAGGAGAAGAGAAAAAAGGAAGGTAAAACTCCTGAGCAATCCGCTTCACCCCCCCCCCCCCCCCTTGGTGGAGAGGAGTCTCGCGCATCAGCTTTCCTCCTCCCTTCATTGCTTCCACCACAGCTCTACTGACTTAGCCATCGGAGGGTTTTGCCCAGGGAAATCCCCTGGGCCCTCTGACGCGTTTTCCTGTCTTACAGTTCATCTCCTGGTGATCCACCGCCCGCTCAGGACGCAGCGCGAGATTTCGCCTCTTCACCATCCACTTTTTTTTTAAAAAAAGATTATTGAAAATGTTCATAACTCATTTGAGTCAGAAGAAGTTGCATAACATGGCAAAGTCACTCTCAACTACTATAGACATATTGTTGGACCTCAAAAGAAAAAAATACCCTAAAGCAACTACTGGTATATGCTGCGGCTAATGCACGAAGTTCTGAAATCTGACCTTTATATGTACTGTCAGAGTAAGACATGGCAATAAGGAAACATTAAACTTGGATTTTGGATTTCACAGTAAAGCATGATAAGAGAAATGTAAATCAAAGGCAGTAAACTATGACAGAGTACTTAGGGATTGACTATGGAAGTCAATATTAAACTAATACCATTGAATATGCCGCCCTCATCAATACCAATGGGAAAAATGACAAAAAATGCATGAAAATAGCTGCAGCATACCTGTTCCAAACGGTGACCCCCTCCCCACCCCCAAAGCCCTTAAATTTCTCTTATGTGATATAGAATTCTTTTCAATGCCACCCTCCTCCCGGCCGAGTAATATCCTCAAAAGAATGTGCATACACTTCTTCAAAGTGAGAAAACTCCATAGTCTTATTCATACTTTAGGTATCTCTAATTATGTATGATTTGCACACACACACACACGCACATATACATATATATATATATAGTTAGAGATACACTTATATATATATATATATATATATATATATATATATATATTGACAAGCTTGTAAAAGCAGCTACACTTCTGAGGGATGGATCTGATGAAGCATTTGATGATGCCAGCAGCAGCACACTCATGCCTGTAACAGGTGATGGCAGCAGCAGAGCTGTGGCAGTCAAAGAAGCAGATGAGGGCAGCAGCAGGTCTTCTTCATCTCCACGCCAGCATTAAGGGAGACAAAAAAAAGGGAAGAATGGCACCACGACCACACCAAATTGAATTAGAGTTGGACTTCTATGCTCCCAAGTGTGAATCCCACTTGGAGGAGGAAAGGAAGCCCACCCGGTGAGGGTGGAAGATCCCACTGGGTATGTCCACCCTCACTAGCGAGGATGTGGGTCCCACAAGGCCTTTCTATGACCTGTGATGGTTTATAAAAGACCATGGGGGAGAGAGTTCTCGGCACAGGAGGGGATGCCCCCTCCGACGCCGGTATCCCACCGGCGGGTTTGTTTATAAAAGACCATGGGAGAGAGAGATCTCGGTGTAGGAGGGGGTGTCCCCTCCAATGCCGGCATCCCACCTGGCGGGTGGAGGGAGGGGTCTGTCTGTAGCGACCCAAGATCCGGATACCGGGAAGAACCCGATACCATTCGAATCTTGGCTCGTCGCTCACGAGTCGGGAGGGCTCGGAAGGGCTAAAAGGAGTGTGGAGGTACAAAGAAGTAGGAAATAAGACAGGATAATTCAACAGTTAACAGAAATAAATAAACAACTATAACAATAGAGTCCAGTCCAACAGAAAGTACAGTCTAAAGTAGTAAAACGTACCACATGCCAAGTGAACACTTGGTCCGGCGAGCTGACAACTAAGAACCTCCGAACAGCACCCTCGAACTTCGAGGAAGAACCGCCGCACCTGAAAAGCAGGGGTGAGCCTCCTGTCACTGGTTCAGTAGGGATCCCGCGGAACCCCAACCGAGAACAACGGCGGTAGCGGAAAGGAAAAAACAGTTACAACTACAGTAGAAACAGCGAACCGGTGGCCGGTCAAAACTCGGCACTACAGCTACTCCTACTGTATCGGTCAAGCATAAAGAGAAATCCCGATCTCACAATCGGGAACCGGACCACTCTAACACCAGGCCTACCGAGGAAACACTCACGGCAGCTCCGCCGTGAAGGCCTGTCCTCCCAGAGAAGGCCAATCGGGACCACGTTGTCCAAGGTAGGGTCACGACCATGCTGTCGTGAACACAACTCTAACAAGACGCAACCTCGGTGAAGCCACTAACTGGGAAACACCGGACGGTCCAGAAAACCACGTCTCGCAGACGGGAAACGGAACCCGGAAACAGGAGAGTCACGTCTCACATGACAGGAGTACTTGCCCACTAGAAGCAAGGCCGGATGCGTTCACTGACGTCTTAGACCGCGCCTCAGGTGTCTCCCTCCGGCCCAGCGGGAACTGAGACACCGTACAAGTAACCACAGAACAAGTGAGTAGCTGGGGTCGCGCTCGTCAGCGCGGGTCCAACTGCCCCCAACCACGTGTGCACACACAGACCATGCGTCCCAGGTCTGGTCCTCTGACTGGTTTTCCCCTCAGCCGGACTCTGGCTGCAAGACGTGGGGCCCGACGGTAACCAGCCTAAAATCGTCTCTCTGGGGTAGTCTCGCCACCACTCCCTGGTGGGACCACTCGCGTGTCGGAAGGCTACGACTAGTGGGGAGTCACTGATGTGACCACTCTCCAAGGAGAAACTCCGAGAATCACGCACGCACCCTGCGCGAAAGTCGAGAAGAACCAAGTGGCGCCGAGCCACTGGAATCTGGACAGTCCTCTAGACTCACTAAATCCAATGGTCCTTGAGTCACAAGACTCGGGGTCAAGACCTTCGTACGCAATGGCACAATGCCGTTAATCTAGCCTAATCCCTAGGTCTAATCCACGGTAGAACGAATACTGAGGCAGCTCACGAGTCGTCGAGACCATTCCCTCAGAAAGGGAACTGAGAAGCCCTCCAGTCCCAGGCTGGGCAACTGGACTCACAGTCCAAGGCCACACACCCGACCCACGCGGAAAGCATAGAAGCACGATTCCCAAGACAGCTCACACGCCGCCACGCCAATTCCCCATCCCAGGGAAAACGGGAAACCTCCAGCCCCAGGCTGAATGACCGAACTCGCAGTCCGAGGCCACACACTTGGCCCACTCGGGAACCATCTTCCGAAGAAACCCACGACATGCGGGGGAACCCCACCGCACTCACACCGATACACGGTCACTCGATCGAGTGTAACACAAAAGTCCGGAACACATAGGGTCACCCGGACCCACCACACCTACGGACACGCTAATCGAGGTAACACGGTACCTCCAGACACCCCAGAAACACGGACACGGAACTCACGGGGTGTCCGGGACACTCGCGAGGCCGAAGGTCGACCACTGGGTCACAACCGGGTCGACCGGAGACCAACACAATGCGAAACCGACATTGCAAGCATGAAAATCGCCTAGCGGTCTAACCCTAGACCGCCACAAAGGCTAGCAGTCTACCTCTAGGCCGCTTAAGCAAGTCTAGCGGTCTACCGCTGGACCGCCAAGCACCCTGGACTCACGAAGCCCTGGCTACCGATGGACCGTGAGGCACTGGCTAGCGGTCTACCTCTGGACCGCTAAAACCCTGGAACACGCGAAACTCAAGCGGTCCTAGCGGTCTATCTCTGGACCGCCAAAAACCCTGGCGGTCTATCGCGTGACCGCCATCCTTAACCGACATAGGGGGACCCTTGGCGGTCTCCACATGACCGCTTGGCACCCCTAGCGGTGTCTGGAAGGACCGCTGAGGCGTCTCGAACTCGAAAACGGCGGAAACGGCGGGAAAGTCTATTCCACGCCCCAATCACCCTCGAGTGATGGGGAAACAAAGGGGAAACCCTTTCCCAACCCCCAAGGCATCACATGGTGCCCAAAAATCACCAAAAACACGATCAAAACTCTAGATCGGGCTTACACTGCAAAAATATGGATTTTCTCCAAAATGTTCAAACAAGCCCGCTCGGCTCACCACGGCCTACCAAAATCGCGGGAAAGGAAGTACACGGGCTGGGGATCCATCTCCCTACCTCCACCGAAGATTTCGCGCGCCGTAGACGCCGATCCGCGAAGAAAACGCTGTTGAAGCCTCGCCGGGACACGAACTCGCGGCCGAGCTTCACCGCCTCGATCCTCATCCATCCTTGCCCGTGCCTCGCCCGCGTCGTCCCCGCCTCGCCCGCGCTCTGCTCCGTCGGCCGCCGGAGAGAGAGGGAGAGAGGAGAGAGCGTGAGAAGAGAGAGGGAGGGAAGAGAGAGAAAGGTTAATATATATAGAAAAATCCGAAAATTCTAAAAATTCAGAAAAATACTAAAAATTACCTCCGCGATCCTCGGGAGGAGCACAACGCGTTGGTACTGTCCCGGAGTCGGAGAACGTCACGGTTCGCCCTTCACAGAGTTCCGAAGGCACATCAGGGAAAACACGCGTAAAGCACAAAATACACTCCGAGACCTACGAAAATGATCCGAAAAATATCCGAAAAATCCGGGTCATTACACTGTCCACCCTCAATAGCGACGATGTGGGTCCCGCATGGCCTTTCTCTTACCCGTGATGGCTTTTAAAAGATCATGGGAGTGAGAGAGAAATCTTGGCGCAGGAGAGGGAGGGGACAAGAGAGATCTCGGCGCAGGATGGGGTGTCCCCTCTGACGCTGGCATCCCACCGGAGGGGTCTGTCCACCCTCAGTAGTGAGGATGTGGGTCCCACAGGGCCTTTCTCTAACCTGTGATGGTTTATAAAAGATCATGGGGGGGAGAGAGAGAGAGAGATTTCGGCGCAGGAGAGGGAGGGGACAAGAGAGATCTCGGCACAGGAAGGGGTGTCCCCTCCGATGCCGGCATCCCACCCGGCGGGGTGGTGTGTGTGTGAGGGAGGGAGGGAGTTGGTCTAAATACGTAGATTGACTCGAGTGACTTTGACCATTTGGTCTAATTACCTAAATTGACTTGTGGCTCAGGCCATTTGGTCAAATCCCCCAATTGACTCATGACATCAGACCATTTGATCCAAATAACCCTATATGCCTCAGATCACTTGGCCCCAAACAGCTCTAATTGACTCAATTGATTGATCCACTTTATGTGATTGACTCGGTTGCTTGAGCGAAACTCCATAATCAGCTCAATTGACTGAGCTGCTTTACATAATTGGTTCAGTTGATTGAGCCACATCTTGAAATTAACTTAATTGACTGAGCCAAATCTCATATTTGGGCACAAGTCACTAAACCAACCTAATCTAGAAGTTTAAATCATCTTATGTAATTGGTTCAATTGATCTAACTACTTGTATGTATTTAGCTCATCTGAAGTGGTCGATTTGACTGAGCCATGCGATGTAAAATGGTTAGTTGTCCCAATTTTGATGTACTTTATATCCCAAATGTGAATAAAGTGATCTGTTTATGGTTTACGCTCATGTAAATCCATATGGTGTGTGGCTATGGTCCTTCAGCTCTAAATCCATTAACCTAGCCAGAACCTCATCCTAGATCCAAACAAAACCCTAAATCTAGCTAGTGCAAACCCTCAGAAAGCCTACATTTGGTTCCCAACCTTAATCTAATTGAACCTAAAACTCTTAAATGGAAAAAATTATGGAAATGCCCCTAAGATGTCAAAACTTAATAAAAATCATAAAAACTCCTATAAAAATGTAAAATGAAATAGAACACTCAAATAGTCCCTAAAATCCTAAAAGATGGTCAAAATTAGGAAAAATACTTCTAAGTTAATAAACATTATTAAAAAATCTGACATATGTAAAATCACATAAAATATCCAGAATACCCCCAAAATTCTAAAAGAAGATCCAAACTATGGAAATACCCCTAAGATTCAGAAACTTTAGTAAGAGTTGTAAGAATTCTTTAATAGTTAAAAATCATCTAAAATCTCTAAACTGCTCTTAAAGCCCTAAATTGGAAAAACTATGAAAATACACCTAAAACATTTAAAATTATAAAAATAAAATTCTTAAAAATAGAAACTGGTGTAAAACACTTGAAATGCTCTGAAGCACTTAAATTTTCTCAAAATGACCAAAATACTTTCTTTTTTTTGGGGAAAGTGGTTGGTACCATGAATTATATTAAAAGTAAAAGGAACAAATGACCAAAATACTGTTGAGGTGCAAAGATGCCCAAAACAATATTAAAAGACACCCTAGGTTTTAAAATCCTCTTGTTGCTACTAATACACATCTTGAATGCCAAAATGACCGTTAAACGTATAAGTTATGCAAAATTACTGAATTACTCTAAAACCAATCCAAATCGTCTCAAAACGTTTCTTATCTTTCTATAGCCTATTATGGATCATAGTAGACCTAATGAGCCTACATGGTTATGGCAGTCAAATTTGCATATTTATGGTTTGTTGCTCCCATAGCATCATAAAGCGGTCAATCAAGTTTTCTGCTGTTCAGCTGGTGTAATTAACACCTATCAAGGTCAGTGCGGAAGGGTGGGTCCACCGAAAGATCCACAAAGTCTGATTAATATATGTGGTATTCTCTGGGATTTGCATCAACTTCCTGAATACAAATGACTTGCTTATACATATGAACTCTTTCACTCCAAATTGATGCATTTTCTGATTTTTTTTGGTAGATGGAAAAAATTTGTCTCCAGGCCCAAGTCTATGTGAAAGGTTTCTGCCACTGGAACTGGTTCTGAAACCATTCATTGCCATCTTTGATTTGGCATCTAGGCAGTGATTATATAGGCCCAATTTTTCTTTTCTTGTTCTGGGTATAGTGTGAGAAGATGCTTTACTTGTCAGAACCTTAGCATAGGTTAGTCAGGACCTCGGCATAGGTTTTGGTTTGTACTTTTGTGTTAGGGATTTACAAGTGGAATGGTGGTATAAATAACGTTTACATAGCTTTTAATCAAAGCATGAGTGGTATTTTGAGGGCTAGATGATAAAGTTTGAATTGCGTAAATGCTTAAAGTGGTTACATACACATTACCTCCTCCACCCTGCGCACAAACCAAAAGGAAGGGAAAAAGGAACATCTGAAATGTTAGGCAGCTTATGAATTACCATATTAAAGTAAACCTTTTGTACTCATGGCAGTGTGAAGTTCTTCTAGAAGGTTTGCTTCAACATGGAAGGCTTACATTTGAGCAACTTGTCATGCGTGCAACATCCAGACAAGGTGAAGGTAAGGGCATATCTTCTCATTTCCCATTCTTATCCTTCCATGAGCTTGATTTGTTTTTGTTTTTTGTTGGTTTCTTCCAGTTGTTTTCATGCCTGTAAACGTCTTTAGATTATATAAAATGAAATTGGTAGTATCCATAAATAAATTATTCATTTAATTCCGTTTTTAGTTTGTATTTTAGCTCCTTCCAAATTACATGATCAAATATTGCAAAAAAAAGTGGACAATGTCTTGCTTGGTGAAGAATACTTGTCTATGGAATTGACTGATGGGTCTTGCAGTTTAGAGAATTGTTTCCCTCCGAGGCAACACTCACTATTATGCTTCTGGGTTGACAATATATGAACTAAAGTTGGTTCCTGAATAGCTCCACAGTTAAGAGAGATTGGGATAATGTTGGACCCCACAATATTCATTAAAGAAATTTCTGACTAATTTCAGAATCAAGATGAAGTAAATAAATTAAAGTCACATGATGGTTTGAAGAGGTTTAGAACTTAGACCATCACACATGGGTCAAGCCCAAATGCCCTTGGCATTATGTCGGGCAATGTGTTATATAAGAGGACTGCATGTGTTTTCATACAGGAATTTCATCAAACACTTGAAATTAATTCCCCTAAAATCCGGCGTCAAGCGATTCAAATCGCAGCCGTTATAGTGGATTGGAGTTTAAACACCCTCGACATCTCATTGGGTGAAGTTTCATGCAAAGACTAGTGTGTTTTAACACACGGGCATTTCATCAAACACATGGTGGACTTGTTGAAATCACACACCTACGCAACAACAAGTTAAGTAAATGACAGTCCTCAATGTCCGGGAGATGTTTCTAAGGGACCACAAGCCTATCCCTGTGCTCCAGAGACAAGGACAACAGTAGAGTCCAAGAAGTCAACAAAAGCCAAAAGAAAAGAGACCGCCGGTGCACTGTTCTGCTGAGAGGAGTAGAAAGCTTCAAGAAAAGGTGGAAAATGACAGCAGGGGAGGCTTTTATAATTGTTTAAGTTGACTGGGCTGAGGGCCAGGGCCGCCCCCTTGCCTTCCTCTCTTCTGCAGACCCGGAAGTGCCTACCTCCGGGTATGCAGTCCAATCTTCTATCAGACTATCACTGTTGCAGTGTGAACAGGGAAGACAGAAAACAAAAGGGAGAAACCCGGAGGTATCTACCTCCTGGTTCTGCGGTGGTAAGAAAGGCCCACCTCCGGGTTTTGATGCAGACAGAATAAGGACAAAAAAAGGAAAAAAGGAAGGAAGAAAAAAACCCGGAGGAAGGTACCTCCGGGTATGCAGTCCATGGGAGAGGGCCCACCGGCCTGCTGCTCCCTCCCTTCTCTGCTGTGCTGTCTACAGAATAAAAAAAGAAGGCAGTGGGGAAAGAAGAAGGCAGACCCGGAGGTAAATCCTTGCTGTAGTTTGAACAGAGCAAATAACAAAAAAAAAAAAGAGAAACAAGGCAGGGGAAGAATACCCGGAGGTAGCACCTCCGGGTATTGTATGAACATAAAAAAGAAACATAAAGAAGGAAGAAAAGGTAGAAGAGAAGTACAACAACAAAACCATGGAAAGAAGAAGGCAGACCTCCGGGTCTTCCTATCTCTGCTGCTGCAGAATAAAAAAAAGAGGAACAAGCAAAAAAAGGGGGGGGGAAGAGAATACCCGGAGGTGGCACCTCTGGGTTTGCAAACCCGGAGGCACCTACCTCCGGGTGTGCAGTCCATGGGAGAGGGCCCCACCGGCCTCTCCCTTCCTCTCTCTATGCAGTGGCTTCAAAAAAAAAAGAAGACAAGGAATAGTAAAAAAGGAGAACCCGGAGGAGGGCCCCCCGGGTCTGCAGACCCGGAGGTACTAACCTCCGCCCCTTTGTCTCTCTCTCACACATACAGCCAAAAAAAAAACTGATGGAAGGGAGGTGAAAGGGCATAAACCTGGAGGTACCTACTTCCGGGTTCACTTCTCCTATAAATAGGAGGCAATGGCTAGAAAGGAAAGAGCAGTGGAGATCAAAGCTTGAGGACAGAAGGAGTAGAGACAGCAACCGCAAGAAAAAAAAAAGCAAGAAGAGAAGAAGTCGAAGGCTTGGAGAGCTCCTGAAAGGATCCAATTGGCAGCAGCAGTCCTGCAGACAATATTTTGGAAGTTGTCACTTTAGCATGAAAAGTGGTATGGTCACCACAAAGAAGGCCTCCCTTGGGAGTTCCAGTCACCTCTTTTGGGAGTGGTGAGCCTAAGAAACTGCTCACCTAATCTTATGAAGAAGTTACAAAATGAAAGTGCCTGTGCTGTAGATTTGGAAGGTTCATGTGAAAATGCCAAAATCAATATAATGCCTGTGCTACATATTTTCATGTGAAAATCAGAAAACGTGAAAATACTACATACATGAGATAAATGGCAGACTCAACTACATAAATGACTGGATTGCAAATTTTCATGTGAAAGTCAAAAAAAAATGGACTAGATGAATGTCTGTGCTGCAGATAGAGAATGATGCTTGTGCTGTAGATGGAAAGGGACAGTCAGAATGTACGCGAGGGAAATCAAAGGTTGAAAAAAGAAGAAGCAAGAAGACAAACACACAACAGCAAGTGCGGGAGCAGAGGCCCATGAAAGCAGCAGCGCACAACATAGTTTTTTGAAGAGTAGGTCCAAGCAGCAGACTTGTGGTCACCACAGTTGCTGTGCACTGCAGTCCCAGGAGGGCCAAGCTACAGCAAGAGGCAACAGTCCCGTGAAAGCAACAGAGGAAGGAGTTGTTTTTTTGGGAAGTTGCCATGTTAGCATGTGAAAGTGATATGATCACCACAAAAAAGGCCCCCCCGGGGTGTTCCGGTCACCTTCAGACACCTATGGTTAGCTATGTAAATGTTCATGCTATATTAGAGGGGCGAAGAGTTCGTGCTAAAAATTCAGGCAATGACTTGGAATCATCCCAGGGTCCCAGGGTGATTGTTGTTGGGCCTACAGACTCTTGGAAAAGCAGCTTGTGCAAAATGCTTCTGAGTTGGGCATGTAAACAAAGTTGGAAACCTACCTTTGTGGATTTGGATATTGGTCAGGGATCAATAGTGACAGCATCGGCGTCTGAGGTCTTTGAGCATTCATGTTCATCTGTCGCTTCATTTCAAGTATGAGATTAGTCATTTCAATGTGCCATCTCTGCATGGTTTCAAATTTGGCGTCATCAGACATCGCCTGGAAGGCGGCCTTCGTAGGTGGCTCAAAGGCCAAATTGGGATAGCCATCATCATGAATGCTCACAACATCATCAGCATCTGCTTCCACCCGGGGTTGATTTTTAACTTGGTTTTGAGGGAATTCCTGGGCAATTTCTTGGTGCTGCTCCTGGGAGGAAGTTCTCGCTTGACCACTGAGCTGGGCTTGCAGACTCCTTCTAGCGGCGTTACGGGTATTGCGGTGCACCGCATCTGTTGCCAGATTTGGATCATCCGCCCCAATGGGATCATGTGGGTTGGCCGGATTGCCAATTTGTTCCATATGTTGCCTCCCAGAGGCGTAAGAGGTGTAGATTTTCATACGCCCACCTGTCTCTGTCATTTGGACGACCCTCCGTCTCTTTGGAGCATGGGCAGTAGGGTAAAGGGATGCCCCCAGTCTGTCAAAGACGGAGGTCCTTGTAGGAAGGGTCTCCGTTAGCCTTTCAAAGACGGAGACCCGCGGCAGGGGTATCTGGGCGCAATTGCCCATTTTAGCTCGGATAGATCCTGAGCTTTGTGATGTAAAATTGGGCTTGCGATAAGCCCCTTTTCTCTTCTGTCCCTGTGAACGCAGAAATTCGGCATTTAACGGTGCCAAGTCAGTTGGGGCGTGGGAGCGCACAGGCTTGTCGGCCCTAGCCTGCTTGATTGCTTAGGCCTCTTGCTTGGTGACCCATATCTGCTTGACTTTTCGAGGGCGCTGCTGGGATAGCTTGCCCCCGTGGTCAGACTTGACTTTCTTCTTACGGCTCAACCCTTCTTCCCGTATTTTATAAAGGAGCGAGAAGTGGTTAGAAGTAGCTATATTGGGGACACATCGGTCCCGCAGGATCCTCGGCTCGGCACCGTCGAGCCGGACGAGCAGATCTCCGACAAGTATGGACTTGCCGGATCTCGAGATCTTTGCCGCTGGCCTCCTGCTTTTTCGGCGGCAGTGTTGCCCCCATTTGGCGGGGACGTCATTGGCAGTGAGCGCATTCTCAGAGAACACGCGCAGGCGCAGCTGTGCTGGGAGGGGCCTGTTGCCCCCAGTGACAGCTGATGAAGCCAGAGGAGGCGTCTTCGGCTGAGTGGCGGGGATCACCCCTAAGAAGAAAGGGGAACCAACGACTGTCGGAAAATCCCCAAACACAATGGGGACGGTGAGATAGCCACAACTGGCATGGCTTGCAACAACGAGCGGGCCATAGGTGACTGCTGTCATTGCGAGAGTTTCCTTTGCTTTTCGAACTGCTTCCTTATTCCTGCTCAACAGAGAAGAAGAGTTAGGATCTTTATAAGGACTTTGAAAGGACTTTAGCAGTTAAATGAAGGGCGGGAAGAGTCCCACCGGGCGTGCCAGTCTGTTTACGCGCGGAAAATATAATAATTCCGTTCCGGTTAGGAAACAAAGCCCTTATAAAGATTGACCCAATACTTTCCATGTTTTCATACATGGAAAGCCACACTAGTCCGGTAGGATGAATACATGTTGGAACAAGAAATTTCTTTAATGAATATTGTGAGGACCATCACACATGGGGCTTTCCATGGTTGCTGAAATCCACATGCTGACAGAACCCGGGAAAAAGTAAACCAGCCCATGCACTAAGGTAATGGGTGGCCATCACAACAGTCCTGTCCCGTGGAGAACTATGGGCAGTGAGATTTCCCAAGCCATGATAAATATTCGCCAGTGCAGCTGGCGTAATAGTAAGCCTGTGGTCGTCAGCAAGAAGACATGCCGGGTATATCAACTCCGGCCGTATAAGCTCCTCTTCCCCATGGGGCATAACAAAAGTGCTAAGCCAATATACAAGATATGCTGCTAGATAGGTGTGATCTGGCAATTCACGGGGATTCCACCCCTTGTTCTCCGATGCAGCCAAATATCTCTTGCGCCGTTGCAATTTTAAAATCAACTGATGATAGTGATCAAGAGGCCTGTCGTCCTCTGCAAATGTCTCATGAAAGCAAAATGGCCCGTTGTAGAAGAAACGGACCCAAGCATTAACACTCACCCTCACTGTGCTGGATGAAAAAAATAAGGGAAGAAGAGAGAGAAGAAGAAAAGAAAGAATAGAGGAAGAAAAAAGAAATAAATGCTGCAGTTAATGGAAGGAGAAGAGACAGGGAGGAGGAAGTTGAGAGGTTACCTCTTGGGATTCCACCGAAGAAGAAGACAAAGAAGTCTCCTCCGCCCTTACTCCAAGTTATTATAAAAGGAGGCCTCCACTAGAAGACAGAAAGGGGAAGCAACCGCAAGAGAAAGCAAGAGGGAAGAGAGTCAGCAGCAGCAACAGATCCTGCGAAGAAGAGAAGGCAGTGCAGGGGAGAGTTTGTTTTTTTGGGAAGTTGCCTCCTTTGAGAAGGGGTATGGTCACCACAAAAAAGGCCACCCCTGGGAGTTCCAGTCACCTCCTTTGGGAGTGGTGACCCTAAGAAACTCCTCATCTAATGTTATGAAGAAGTTACAAATGCATGGTGCTCCATACGCAGCTGTATATGGGAAATTCCCTGTGCTGCAGATTTCTAAATTTATGTGGAGCTGAATATGGGAAATTCCCTGTCCTGCAGATTTCTTAATTTATATGGAGCTATATATGGGAAGTTCCCTGTGTTGCAGATTTCTAGATGGGAAATTTATATGGAGCTGAATATGGGAAATTCCCTATACTGCAGACTTCTGAATACCTGTATTGCAGGTTTTCCATCTGAAGATCAGTAAAAATACATGTGCTGCAGATGGAGAGAGACGCGAAGGAAAGCAACAGCGCACAGCATATAAATGAGTTTTTTTGAAGAGTAGGCCCAAGTAAAGAAAAAGATAAGAGGTTGAAGAAGGGGAAGGAGGAAGCCTGCGCCCTCTTGCTGCTTCTCCCCTCTGGAGTTTGAAACAGCAGCAGCAGCAACATAACTAGAGACGACAGCAACAGAACTCAGTGGAGGCACCATAAGAGGGAGAAGAACAGTAGCAACAGATGGAGAAAAGACGGAAGAGGCAGTAGGGCCGCAGGTAGCCCAGTCTGCCATGAGCAAGGAGAGGTATAGTCACCACAAAAGGCACCTTTTTGGAAGTTTTGGTCACCTCCTTTGAGAGTGGTGAGCCTAAGAGATGTGTCACCTCCTAAGCCATAAAAAAGCTCCTTGTGCACTGCTGTACACTCTCAGGGATATGAAAAGGCCCCTTGTGCAGAGCTGTACACTGTCAGGGATGTGAAAAGGCCCCTTGTGCAAATCATAGGTGTACATGGGAAGGGACAATGTTGTACTACTGTACATGGACAGGAAATGCATGCAAGGAAAATCAAATGTATATACAAAGGAAAGGAAAAGTAAAATGAAGATACATCTAAGGAAAAATCAAAATGACCGAAGGAAAAATCAAAATGGTGTTACTTTCATGATAAGAAATTGAAGATAGACTATTGGATGATCGGCAAATTGTAGGAAAGTCCTCTACTGTCAGAAAATTGTAAAAATACCCCCGATCGCGAAAAAATTACAGAAATATCCCCGTAGCGGGAAAATTACAGAAATCTCCCCCATGAAGGAAAAATTACAGAAATACCCCTGATTGTGGGAAAGTTGCAGAAATACCCCTATTTGTGGGGTCTCAAAATTACCAAAATATCTTCGTTTTGGTTTACGCCGTTTGCACGACTCGGTGGAGCGAGACCACGCCCCTTCCTTGAAGCGGTGTGCGCTCTCCTGTGTTCGGCTTATGGCTAACCATTCAAATCCAAGTATCTTTTTCATGGCCAAGGACTATCATGTCAGAAAACTCAGAAATGGATGAAATAGCAAATAAACCCCGAAAAGTCAAGAAATGGCAAATATGCCTAAGAAGTCAAGAGATGATGGGGCTATCTTCAAGAAGTCAAGAAATGTCAAACATATGCCGAAAATGTTAAGAAATGACAAGAATGCCCATGAAGTGAAGAAGTGACGGGACTATTACAAGAACATCCCAAAGTTTGAGAAAACTGCAAAACTACCATGATGGGGGGAAAATTACAAATATACCCCGCCTCAGACGGGAATGTCCTTTATGGACACCAAGCCAACTTAAGGGTCTGATCACGATAAAAAAATGAGTGATTATGACCACAGAGCAATTTCGACGGACTGACAGTGATCATCTTGGCGATCCAACGGTTCTCCTGACGGAATTCAAGGCCAACCGTCCGATCAGGGGACAAAAGTAAATACAACTACCCGATCAGGACGAAAGCAAATTCAAATATCCAAATGTTGATTGAAGTAAATTCAAGGGCTCTGGTTGCGACCGGATGTAATCCTGAAGACCCGATTATACAATCGGGATCATATGTGAAGATCCTGAAGAACCGATTATAATCCTAATTATCTATGTTCAAGAAATGAAGTCTTCAAATTTCTTTGCAAGAGTATGTACCCGTAATGGGCGATCGTCAAGATCATTTATGTCACAACGTATAGAGGCAAAAGGCGTTCTTCGATAGTTAATCAAAGGTGTTCGGACTTGTACCGATGTAAATTAACACCGACTTCGGTAGGTGGGGAAAAGTCTAGTACACGAACCCTAAATCGTCTGATAAATCCAAACAGCGCGGAATTAACAAATATGTCAAAATATCCACATATTAATCCAATGAAACAGATGTCCGAAAATTCCGCGTGTAAACAGACTGGCACGCCCGGTGGGACTTTTCCTGCCTTTTATTTGTCTGTCGAAGAATAGCCTTGCCTCGACAAAGGTTGTGACTCCTTCACACTCTTGCAAGAAGTTCAAAAGATTCCCACCGTTGAAGCTGTCGCTGGGGGCATCAAAGTTAAAGCTACTGGGGGCATCAAGGTTAAGGCTGCTGGGAGGCATCAAGGTTAAGCGGTCCCTTTCAAAGGTCAAATGTCAACATGTATCTAAAGTTGGTCCTACTAGCAAGGGGGTGCCATTCTGGCCGTGGTTGCTGCCATTGGGGGCATCAAGGTTGAAACTCCCTGTCAAAGCATAAATGACAACACAATACATGTCCAAGTTGCAATTACTAAAAGGGGACAACGCCACCCCAGTCGTGGCCACCATTGCTCGGTACGTCCAAGTGAAGGCTTCATGTTGAAGACTAAGTACCCACAAAATTCATATTGTTCTTGCTAGCCGGGGGCAATGTCGCCGCCCTGGAAGAAAATTTGTTGCGGCTGTACCAAGTCTGGCAAGGTGGGTCGACAAAATAACACAAATGGCTAGACAAAGGCAAGCCGATCTCATAACAATATTTTGTCAAAAGCGTCACCACAAAGAAGGCCTCCCTTGGGAGTTCCAGTCACCTCTTTTGGGAGTGGTGAGCCTAAGAAACTGCTCACCTAATGTTATGAAGAAGTTACAAAATGAAAGTGCCTGTGCTGTAGATTTGGAAGGTTCATGTGAAAGTGCCAAAATCAATATAATGCCTGTGCTACATATTTTCATGTGAAAATCAGAAAACGTGAAAATACTACATACATGAGATAAATGGCAGACTCAACTACATAAATGACTGGGTTGCAAATTTTCATGTGAAAGTCAAAAAAAAATGGACTAGATGAATGTCTGTGCTGCAGATAGGGAATGATGCTTGTGCTGTAGATGGAAAGGGACAGTCAGAATGTACTCGAGGGAAATCAAAGGTTGAAAAAAAGAAGAAGCAAGAAGACAAACACACAACAGCAAGTGCGGGAGCAGAGGCCCATGAAAGCAGCAGCGCACAACATAGTTTTTTGAAGAGTAGGCCCAAGCAACAGACTTGTGGTCACCACAGCTGCTGTGCACTGTAGTCCCAGGAGGGCCAAGCTACAGCAAGAGGCAACAGTCCCGTGAAAGCAACAGAGGAAGGAGTTATTTTTTTGGGAAGTTGCCATGTTAGCATGTGAAAGTGGTATGGTCACCACAAAAAAAAGGCCCCCCCCGGGGTGTTCCGGTCACCTTCTTTGAGAATGGTGTGCCTAAGAGATTTCTCACCTCTTTCAAATCATGAAAATCAAATAGGCTTGTGCATAGAAATCAAATGGGTCAAATCAAATGACCTTACAAATGGATGGAAATCTGGGCTTACAAACAGAAATCAAATGGGCTGAAATGGGTTTGCAAATGGAAATCGAATGGACAGAAAATTTGCAGGTACAAGGTTCTGAAAACTTTGCAGAAATGCGAAATGCCATGAAACATTGCATGCCATGAAACATTGCAGAAATGCTGTAACAACATTACAGAAATTCATAGAAATGCACCAAGCTTCAAACAACAACAAATGCAACAAGTTTCTACAGAAAGGCAGCAAATTTCAACAACCACAAACACAACTTTCAACAATAACACAAGAAATGCTGTGAGACATTCAACAAGTTTCAACAGCACATTACACAAATACCATGCTGTATCAATGTATCAATACAGAAATCAACGGCACATTACACAAATGCCATATTGCATGCTGCAGAAATTAACAATGAAGAAATCAACAACACATTACAAATGTTGATGCTGTATGCTTTACAGAAATGACAAGGAAAGCTTTGCAATGTTGAACCTTTATTATTACAGAAATGCATGCTGTATGCTTTACAGAAATGCCAAAGAAAGCTTTGCAATGTTGAAGCTTTATTCTACATATTGCACACATTCAACAAGTTTCAACAACAATATTACAAGAAATGCTGTGCAGAAATGCCATGCTATATGCTTTACAGAAATGCCAAGGAAAACTATGCAATGTTGAGGCCTTGAAGCTTTATAGAAATGTTGAATCCTTACAAAAATATTACAGAAATACTGAAAATTGTAGAAACACACCCGGGTGGCAAAAATTATAGAAATACCCCCGGTGGGTAGAAAATTATAGAAATACCCCCGATGGCGGGAAAATAGCAGAAATACTCCCGATGGCGAGAAAATTGCAGAAATACCCCCGATCGCGAAAAAATTACAGAAATGTCCCCGTTAGCGGGAAAATTACAGAAATCTCCACCATGAAGAAAAAACACAGAAATACCCCTGATTGTGTGAAAGTTGCAGAAATACCCTATTTGTGAGGTCTCAAAATTATCAAAATATCTTCGTTTTGGTTTACATTTGCACGACTCGGTGGAGCGAGACCATGCCTCTTCCTTGAAGCGGTGTGCGCTCTCCTGGGTTCGGCTTATGGCTAATCATTCAAATCGAAGTATCTTTTTCATGGCCAATGGCTATCATGTCAGAAAACTCAGAAATGGATGAAATAGCAAATAAACCCCGAAAAGTCAAGAAATGGCAGATATGCCTAAGAAGTCAAGAGATGATGGGGCTATCTCCAAGAAGTCAAGAAATGGCAAACATATGCCGAAAATGTTAAGAAATGACAAGAATGCCCATGAAGTGAAGAAGTGACGGGACTATTACAAGAACATCCCAAAGTTTGAGAAAATTGCAAAACTACCCTGATGGGGGAAAAATTACAAATATACCCCGCCTCAGACGGGAATGCCCTTTATGGACACCAAGCCAACTTAAGGGTCCGATCACGATAAAAAAAAAGAGTGATTATGACCACGGAGCAATTTCGACGGACTGACAGTGATCATCTTGGCGATCCAACGGTTCTCCTGACGGAATTCAAGTCCAACCGTCCGATCAGGGGACAAAAGTAAATACAACGACCCGATCAGGACGAAAGCAAATTCAAATATCCAAATGTTGACTGAAGTAAATTCAAGGGTTCTGGTTGCGACCAGATGTAATCCTGAAGACCCGATTGTACAATCGGGATCATATGTGAAGATCCTGAAGAACCGATTGTAATCCTAATTATCTATGTTCAAGAAATGAAGTCTTCAACTTTCTTTGCAAGAGTATGTACCCGTAATGGGCGATCGTCAAGATCATTTATGTCACAACGTATAGAGGCAAAAGACGTTCTTCGACAGTTAATCAAAGGTGTTCGGATTTGTACCGATGTAAATTAACACATACTTCGGTCGGTGGGGAAAAGTCCAGTACACGAACCCTAAATCGTCTGATAAACCCAAACAGCGCGGAATTAACAAATATGTCAAAATACCCACATATTAATCCAATGAAATAGATGTCCAAAAATTCCGCGTGTAAACAGGTAAGAGAACCTTTTTTCCCACCATGGGTTGAATTGTTGTCTTAAAGCATAATGGATGGAAGAAACAGAAATGTCACATGCCTCATGGGGCGGGACATGACAGTTGCTGGTTGGCATATCAGTGTCCTCTTTTAGACTGGCATTTGAGTATTCAGATATTTAGCATATAATATTGTTCATGTTTTTATCTATTATCTGATCATAATTGGAGCAAAAATGGAAATGGCATCTGCCTTTTGCCGTTGTGGCTTATCAGTTATACACACTAGTCCAGGTTCCCTAGAATCATTCTGCTTGTGTATGGATTGGCTTAGTGTTACTGTTGTGAACTTTAATCATTTCTATTGAATGAAACCAACATAGAGAAGGCAAATAAAAGGAAAGATATTGCAGTCTTTCTTTTTTGGGATGCTGGCCTTCTGTATCTCTGATGCTAACTCTTGTCACAACCTATCCAGTTCCTCCCACTCATTATACAACTTCTTGGTGGTGAAGGCACTTGTTGTAACGCCCTGATGGTAACTACTTTTGCTGCTGGTATTGACAGTTGATGGCCAGAGAGGGTATGGAGTAGCCTGATTGAAACCTGGGCTACATCGTGCGTTTTAACATCTCTCTCTCTCTCTCTCTCTCTTATTATTGTCTCTCTCATTCTCTTGACCTTGCACTCTCTTTCTTGTCATCCATTTTATGTACCTTCGTGCATTTTCCCTTGCCCCCCTTCCACCTACCCTTTCCTCCATCCTTTTCCCTCCACACCCCTCTGCTGAAAGTAAGTAATGAATGGATGATTAGTCATCATCTGATCCACTCATTTAGTCACTACCTACATATACGAATGGAGTGCTTGTACCAATATCCGTTGGTGATTCATAAAGATATGTATGACTGCTTATGCATGGTATATCTCTTCCTTACAGCCCTAGTTGTGAGGCTCCGTGTTGAGAAAGAGAGGAACAAGCTTTCTATGCTTTGACTTACCTATATGAACTTGCATCAATAGGCTAAAAGAAAAAACGTGTGTGATCCAATTTAATGAAACAAAAATTCGTATGAATGCTAGTTGAGAATTGTACTGTTCTTCTAAATAAACATCAAATGATTTTATGTTCGAGCACAATGTCTATCAGAAATTTAAAAATTTAGAAAAAGTATTTTAGTGTGGCATTAAAATTGGATTTCCAAACACAATGGAAAATGAAGAGGCACTAGTTTGTGTGTAAAGAAAAATCGTTATTGATTTTTTTTTGAGGAAAAATGAACTATACCACCAATTTTATAATATTAAAGAGGTAGTACAATCATGGAGGACTTTAGTAATTATCCTTTTCTCAAACATTAGCCACATGAATGCTTTGACTTCAGAGGAGATTTTATCTTCAAAATTCATGAAATCGTGATAAGCTGGGCCACTGCTGACCGCCCTTAAGGAAATGATAAAAGGATTTGACAGAGAATTGACCTGAATTGGAGCCCAAATAAAACTATCATGTCTGTTACAGTCCACTTTAACAACTTGTAAGTGAGTTCACAGGTCCAATTACTAAACTTGTTCATCTTCCTTGAGACCTGTGCAGCTGTACATATCAGGGAATACAACTACCTTGTTGAGCAAGACAATTGTTGACCATGGCCCATTTATCCTGTGTAATCCTGAATATCTTAGGACACTCATCTTTGTGATGCCGGTTGCCACACCATCTATCCCTCCAGAATCGAGTCAATTCACCATTGCCAACCTTCATCCGCACTCCATTTTCCATATGAACTCCTGCCTTGACAACCCCACTCCAAACTGGGGACATGAGCGCACTATTCTCCAAATTTAGATAAAACCTGTGATGCTTTTATAGTGCTTATGAATGATTAATCTTTTCCACAAAGTATTACCCGGCATCATTAGCTCCCGCAACCAGCTTCCAAGTAGAACCAAGTTCATCTGTTTCAAGTTCTTCATCTCAAGGCCTCTCAGCTTTTTTGGCTTGCAAACTGCCTTCCATTTCATCAGAGGGATACCAGAGGAATTGGCATGATGTCCACCCAAAGGAACCTTCTGCGAATGCGATCATTGGTGAGCTAATGAGCTAGCCCAGATACATAATGGGAAGAGCTTCCACCCTCCATCCTATGTTTGCAGCATAATCATTAAGCTCCTCATCCTCTATATTTACACCAATTAAAGAAGTCTTGTCATAATTGATCTTTAATCCAGAACCAGCCTCGAATCTTCTCAACATGCATGTGAGGAAACTAATCCGATCTTGTTTTCCTTGGGGAAAACAAGGTATCATCTGCATATTGTAAATGGGAAATAGAGAAAGGCAATCTGCAAATCTTCACAATGGTAATGAAATCCTCGGCTTCAGCTTTCTTCAACAGCTGGCTGAGGATGTTGGCCGCCAACGCATACAGAAGAGGAGAAAGAGGGTCACCTTGCCTCGACCCCCTAGAACTGGTGAACTAACCTGATGCAGTCCCATTAATGATAACAGAGAACCTGGCTGAGTGGACACAAGACTGAATGGCAGAGATGACCTTCTGAGGAAAACCATGAATGGACATGACATTCCAGGAACTCCTCCAGTCTGCTCTATCATAATTCTAGTTGAAATCTAATTTGCATAACAGATGAGGCTTCCTGCTCATGTGTTTCGTCGCCCTAACTCAGCGCCGGTTAAAAGATGTGACCAAATCTTAGTGGATGCTAGTAAAAGAGCTCGAGGAAGACCTAAAATGAGATGGTGCGATGTTATTAGGAAGGACATTAGTTCCTTGAGTTTAAATATGAATATTGCACTTGATAGAAATCTTTGGCGGAACAGGATTCATGTAGCCGACCCCAATTAATTGGGATAAGGCTCTGATGATGATGATGATGATGATGAGGCTTCCTGCTTCTTTTGGCAGTAAATGGTAATTCATGAGTAAGAAGAAAGTTATCCTTCAATCTCCGACCGTGAATGAAGGTGGATTGATTCTTCTCCACTAAGTGAGGCAACACATTCCCTAATCTGGTGGCAATAACTATTGCTACAATCTTTACGAACTATTCAAATTGTTGATGGGCCTATATTCATTTAATTCAAGTGCATCTTCCTTACACAGCGACCTCCCAGTTCAGTTTCCTCACATCATTAATTTGACTAGAGGCCAGAATTTTTGGAAGAAAAAAGATAGGGATTCTATCTGGTCCAGGTGCTTTGTCACTCCCTGGCTAAGCACAGCTCTTCCTACCTCTTCCTCCTCCACTTGTTTTATTAACAGATCTTGTTCTCCATCACTTAGCTTGTTAGCTGTGGGATCCTCCCACCTAGGAAACCATTGGCTTTCGGCAATAGACAACTGACTGTAGAAGCTATCAATTTCAGCAGCAATCAGATCTTCATTGTCCAGAAGCTTATCATCTCTCTTCAAAACTGTTGTTGCTTTCATTCTTCGTCTACCGTTAGTGACTTTGTGGAATAAGGATGTGTTAAGTGACGTTCCTGTAACCATGTGATTCTAGCCCTCTGCTTCCAACGAACCTCTTCTTCGAGTGGCCGATCTTCAAATTGTGACCTAACTATCATCATTTGTTACTGTTCTTGCACTGTCAAGTTTTGCCGGTCTTCCAACATGTTGAAGTTCTTGATTTCTTTTAAAAGATAATCCTTCCTTGCATGTCATTCAATACTCTATTTAGACACCCATTGCTTGATGACCGCCTTTAAGTGCCACAGTTTCAGAGCTAGATTCTTAACCCCAGAAGAGCGCATGTCCTCACCCTGCCAATTTTCCTTTACTGATACAGTAAACTCTTCATTCTGCATCCAAACTTTCTCCATTCTAAATGGTGTTCTTTCCTATATATCCTCAGCAATCCAGGGGCAAAGAATTATGATCTGACACAGTCTGGGGTTGGGCGGTGACTTTGGCCAAAGGAAACATATTTTCCCATTGTTCCTCAACCAAAATTCTATCAGGCTTTGACAAAGTGCCATGTTGGTAATTTGTTTTCAATCTTTATCTTGGTCATGTTTGGGTAAAATATTTTTTTTCTCAGTTTCAGAGATAGGTTGGTTGATAGTCCCCTTCAACCCAAGCCCCCACCATCGCACACCAAAAGAGGAAAAAAGAAAAGAAATCACACAATGTGCAGAACATACCCATGGAGGCCTGGATGTGCACACCTCTCATTGTTGAGCTTAAGATGGGCATGTGTCTTTGGTGCTTTCCTCGACCACCCCATCGCCCGTCATCCCAGATTCAAAAGAATGCAGCAACATTCAACAGCTGTAATGTTCTCATGTAGGACTGTGATCTGATGCTGCATGGGTATGGTGCGTATGAGTTCAAGGTTCATGCTTCCTCTCCAAAGGTGGAAGAGGGTTCATCATAGTTAGATGGAAAAGGTGTTCAACACAGGGATTATGAATTTTGGAGGTCATCTGTCCTTTATATGCAAAAAGAATATTTCCTTTTTTCTGAAGCTGTCCTTTGAAGTATGTTATATCAAGGTTCGCCGTATCGCTGGTACACACTGTGCCAGTGCTCCGGTGGTACGGTCCGGCACGTTATGGTACAACATCATGCCGACAACTGATTTTTTTTCTTCATAAAAACAATTTTTTTACTTGCAGAATCTTAATCCCTGCCCCTTCCACGACCAGCATCGTAACCTCGCCCCCCACCAGATCTCTACCCATGATCTCTATTGGACATCCTTCCCCCTCCACCTGCCCCCCAATGCCACCCGCGCTTCCCCTCCCTTTACAGAGTTTCTTCCGCTCGTCGAATCCACGACCAATCCCTCTAGCAATGTCCCCGGGTGGGAAGAAAGGCAAGGCAGCCGCACCGACATCGTATCCCCCACTGTCCCTGAAGCTACTGAGGGGGGCTAAAGCCGCACCAGGAGCTCCGTAAGGGCCTTCGGGGGCGGCGTTGGGCATGGCCACGGCCATGGAAGCCGAGGGGGGGACCAGCAGCAGGGCCAGCAGGGGAAACCCGGGAGCAGGTCGCTCCTCTTCTGGTAGGAGTTGGGATCACCGTACTTGGTACGTGGTGGGGGTTCATTGCTGCCGTTGCCCCTCGGATGCCGGTGGTAAGGTTTTATAGGCCTCATGCAAATGGAGATGAAACCTTGGTGGTTGGTTGGACGATGTAGGGGGGGGGAGCTCTCAGGCCGGCCATCCCCTCAGCCGCTGTCATCGTCGCTGGCTGTCAGTGACTCGATACTGATCGACGGTGTGCAGGTTTTCGCCGGCATGCGATACGCAGCGGTATGGCAAACCCTGTGTTATATTTGTACCTCCTCCTTCACTCATCTCTCTTGGACCTCTCACACGAGGGGTCCTTTTGACCCCCTACTTGGTCAGCACCTAAGCAAGTCTTTAGTTTCAAGACCACCCAAGTAATAGCTGTCTCAACATGTATAGGCTTTTGCCATTACCTGATCCTGTCCTTGTGGAGTATTGTCCGCTTTGGATCAAGTCCATATGATTTTGTCAACGAAGTCACTTCACAAGTCATGGATATGAGCCTTACGTATATAGCCTAGTAACTTCTTCTCACTTTCTGATTTGGGGTTAATATAGTTCATCCATGCCCTAGACCCTAGATGCAATGGTAGCTCCACGCTGTGGTGACTCCACACCAGCACATTTTCACCCTTATGTCTAGGTAGCCCTCTCCTCTCTCCTAGCTCGTGACTAGGTCACCATAGCCCCACCAAGTTTCACCTAGTTCTTCTCAAACCAGCCCACATTGTATTAAATGGGTCTTGATCTGGTACCGTATTGTGACCGTGTAATCACACTCTTGTGAGATATTGTCCGTTGTAGACTAAGTTTGCACGGTTTTATCCCTAAAATGCACTGCACGAGTTATGGGTCTGAACCCTACATATAGTCCAGTAACTTTTCTCACTTTCTGATATAGAGCTAATCCGATTGATCCGTACCCTAACTCTAGGCATGGCAGTAGTTCTACGATGTGGCACTTCTACATCAGGACATTTTCTCCCCTATGTTTGGGTAGCCCTTTTATGCAGGTAGTCCTCTCCTCTTGTTTGGCTTATGACTAGGTCAATATAGCCCCGCTAACTTCTACCTACTTTGTCCCGAAGTAACCTACATCGCATTACATGACTCATGATCTGATACCACATTGTCATGGCTTGATCCAACCATTTGAGATATTGTTTGCTTTGGACCAAGTCCACACGTTTTTATCGCCAAAATGTGCCTAACAAGTTATGATTGCAAGTCCTACATCTATCATGGATGGCAATTTCGGCTGAAACGTATCGGTTTCAGCCCTGAATGATCCGAAACCAACTGGGCGAAATTGGGCGAAACCGGATGCCAACACCCCTGCAAAAAAAATAGTATTTTATTCGGTTTCTAGCCGAAACCGAAACCGATGCTGCTTCGGTTTCGGACCCGGCTGAAACTGAAATTGAAACCGAAACTGCCATCCTTGACATCTATAGCCCAACAACTTTTTCTCATTTTCTGACATGGGACTCATCATCATCATCATCATCATCATCAGAGCCTTATCCCAATTAATTGGGGTCGGCTACATGAATCCTGTTCCGCCAAAGATTTCTATCAAGTGCAATATTCATATTAAACTCAAGGAACTAATGTCCTTCCTAATAACATCGCACCATCTCATTTTAGGTCTTCCTCGAGCTCTTTTACTAGCATCCACTAAGATTTGGTCACATCTTTTAACCGGCGCTGAGTTAGGGCGACGAAACACATGTCCAAACCACCTGAGTCTATTTTCTCTCATTTTGCTATCAATTGGAGCTATCCCTAAGTCCATACGGATGCGCTCATTCCTAATCTTGTCTTTCTTAGTCTTGTCACACATCCATCTCAACATCCTCATCTCTGCTACACATTTTGTGGATGTGTTCCTTTCGTACTGTCCAACACTCGGTACCATATAATAAAGCAGGTCTCACAGCCGTTCTATAAAACCTACCTTTGAGTTTCACAGGCATACGACGATCACAAAGGACACCTGATGCACTTCTCCATCTTAACCAGCCTGCCTTAATCTATGCGTAACGTCATCATAAATCTCCCCATTCTCTTGTATGATAGACCCTAAATATCGAAAGCTACTACTCTTCGGAATGTTATGCCCATCAATTAGAACCATGTCTTCCTGAACCACTCTCCCATTACTAAAATTACAGTGCATAAACTCTGACTTACTCCTCCTCCTCCTCCTCATCATCATCAGAGCCTTATCCCAATTAATTGGGGTCGGCTACATGAATCCTGTTCCGCCAAAGATTTCTGACATGGGACTATTTTAGTTCATTTTTGCCCCTAGACACAGTGGTAGCTTCACATTGTGGTGGCTCGTGCTTGAATTTTTTTTTTTTTTGGGAATAAAGTGCAGACTGCACTACCAACTTTATTTCATAAATAGCGGCAGACTGGCAGGACAATCTTGAGATCAAAGGTGAAGTACTTTATTCCAACTCTCCAACGGAATTTTAAGGATATATCTATTCCATGAATACAATAGACTGTCCGTAAACAAATGTTTTCAAAGTAAATTGTACTTCCCAAGAAGACTGCGTCGCTACTTTCTCGCCAAAGGCTCTAACAAATGGCATGAGGAACTAATGTATAAAGCTTCACACGGACTCCTTCCCAAGGGAAAATCTCAAATGCCGATGAAGGTTCACATGTCTTCACAGAATCAAACATATATGTCTGATCAGTAATCTGTCCAAGTAGCTGCTAGACCTGCTTAGGAATGCGGCATTTGAAAAATAAAAGATGATCCACCATCTCTTCATCTTCCCACCAGAAAGTACAGTATATATCACAGTTTGGCCTCCATTTGCTCTTCTATATTTTAGTGATAATCCTTCTCTGTGTCAATAACCACACAAAAGCCCTGATATTGAGAGGGGACTTTACCTTCCAGATCTTCTGGTGATGTTGGAAATGGGGATGCTGTCTTTCTATCAATTGATATAGTGATTCAGCTGAGAAACTACCCACATTCCTTGCCCATGCCATCCTGTCCTTCTGATGAGGGATTAGGTGAAGAGTTTGAAGGATGGACAACAAAGCCATTTTGTCATCCTTGGGTGCCCTGTTTAATGGAATGTACCACTGAGCACGTTGAGCCATCCGGTCATAACAGTCACTAACGGTCATAACGGTCCTTAATATAAAAATCTCCAGTCCATATCTCCCACCAGAAGAAAGTTGTCCTTCCATCCCCCAGTTTAATCCATAGGCCTTTTTCAACTAACACTGCTGGCTCCATTATACCCCTCCATATAGGGGACATTTGAGTAATGTTCTGTGAACAAGAAAAGGTTGTTACAGTTTTTTAAATGCTTGGCTTGAATAATCTTTTTCCATGTGGCTTTGTTTTCATAATTCCCATAACCATTTGCCAAGCAAACCAAATTCATGATCTGCAGGTTTTTAATACCCAATCCTCCTTTATTTTGCGGCTGCCAAACCACATCCCATGAATTATTACAGCTGCCACCTCACAGGAAGTGTCTTCTTATTTTGTCTGTCTTCAGTCCATTTCTCCCACCAGAAGAAAGTTGTCCTTCCATCCCCCAGTTTAATCCATAGGCCTTTTTCAACTTACACTGCTGGCTCCATTATACCCTTCCAAATAGGGGACATTTGAGTAATGTTCTGTGAACAAGAAAAGGTTGTTACAGTTTTTGAAATGCTTCGCTTGAATAATCTTCTTCCATGTGGCTTTGTTCCCATAATTCCCATAACCATTTGCCAAGCAAACCAAATTCATGATCTGCAGGTTTTTAATACCCAATCCTCCTTTATTTTGCGGCTGACAAACCACATCCCATGTGAATTATTACAGCTGCCACCCCACAGGAAGTGTCTTCTTATTTTGTCTATCTTCATCCTGACTGATGCTGGCATAATGAAAATGTATTGTTGGATATTGAAGTCATCACAGGATCGAGTAATCTTCTATATTTTTTCTCTATTCTAGCCACAAGGGAATTCCATAGAGATTTGTAACAGACAGGCAAACCCAAGTACCATAATGGAAAGGGGTTTACCTTACATCCCATAAGCTGTGCTCCTTGCTGAATCTCATATTCTCATTCTCAACCAGATTGATACTAACGATAGAGCTTTTGTCAAAAGTGATTTTTAGACCTGAAACTCTCTCAAAATTGATTTCATAATTGTTGCTGCTTGTGCTCTACCACGTACCAGCTGATCTAATTTATAGTTTGTTTCCGGTAACGGATTACAGTTTTATGTCCATCTGATTTTTAGAGATTATTTTTGTTTTTTTTCTATGTTTTTAGTTTGGCTAAGGGTAGTTTCGTCGTTAAGACAAATTTGCATAGTGGTCTAGCGTATGGGCTTTGTTGGAATCCAAACAACTCTACCCTTTACCAGGCAAGAGAGCAATCTAAGGGCCATTTCACTGTTTTGCCTAACCTGCTAGGAACACTGGAGAGAGATGTTATTCTGTGGGCCATTTCACTGTTTTGCCTATCCCTGCTAGGAACACTGGAGAGAGATGCTATTCTCTGGTAACCGTCCTTCTTTCTCCTAGCTATCCCATATGAATCCTGAGAAGACAGAGAAATGAATGTGTGATCTTAATAACTGTGGCCATGTGACTAAGATTAACAGTTAACTGGGTTAAGATATCGAGAAGCTCCTTTCCGTTTTTTCTTGATTTTACCATGGAGGCCAACAACATTGACAGATGGTGGTGGAGGTGGGATAAAGAAGGAAAGTTTTCAGTCACCTCAGTTTGCAAACTTATAGCAGATGGAGGAATGAGACATGGACTTGCTTTGCAGATATGGAAGCCTAGGAATCTCCTTAATGTGAAGTTGCTCATATGGAATATCTCACATGGGTGTCTACCAACTTCGGATAGATTGGCTCCTTCTAGCAGATATCCCAACAGTGTGTGCCCTTTGTGGTGAGGAGGATGAGACAATGGACCATCTCTTCACAGGCTGCTCCTTCTCTAAGGAGGTTTGGTCACATGTCTTGAGCAGGTTACCAGGTGCCGCCATCTGCCAAGGCAATATGAAGCAATTGTTAGAGAATTGGCATAGTACATGCACTATCACGGGAGATAGGAATATCTGGTGTCTCATTCTTCATGCGACCCTGTGGGCTATATGGGGAGAAAGAATGGCCGGATCTTCAGGAGGGAAGCAAGAGCTTTAGACGGGATTGTTTCTTTCATTGTGGAGAAAGTGAGAGAGTGGGCTTTGGTTTTATGTAATGTGGGCTCTCATAATTCCTCCTTTTTTGTATTGTTGGGGGGCTAGTGGGTGCCACATCATCTTGATGTGCAGATTTTTTGTATAGGGATCTTTTGGGAACTTCTTGACTACACTTGTACAGGCCTCCTTTTTACTTTACAACAAGTTAGTGGTACCAACCACTTTCAAAAAAAAAACTGGGTTAAGATAACCATTTTGGCATTTGGTTTCAAGTTATTATGTCTGCAGTTACTCTAGATTTCCCGTAAATTAAGAGGAAATGTCACTAGCTCCAGTCAGCTGTCTTTATTTTGTAAATTAAAAATTGGTTGAATCTGACAAATAGGCAAACAGCTGATCTGGACTGGATCTTGCTGGTTTTAATCTGCACTTTATTTCAAGCTTGTCTTGACAAAGCTACGATATAATATGCAACAAATTCTCTCATTTTTTCCTGCTAATTTTTAAGTGTCATACAGCAGTTCCTGACTTTATTTTCAAATTTTCTTCAGGGAGCGTCACCTCTAGGGATTCTTTGCGTTCAAGCATGGATAAACTTATACAAGCACATTATATGGAGCGTTGCCCAAAGTCTGAGCCGTTCATTTCACCAACTTCAGAAGATGAATCTTCGTCGACAAGAAAACGTGGCGTTAAGTTGAGTGCAATATGATTGCTCCTTGCTTTTCCTAATGTGTTTACTTGTAAACATGCACCATTTTCCTGAGGATGACATTACCTTTTTCTGATCTACAGACTATATCTCTTTAGGATAGCGTGGTAGTTTTCTATGCTACATGTGCACCCATTTTGAATTAACTGCAAGTGCATCTTCCATTTCACTTTTCTTGGGGTTCTTCCTCAAGATGCTGAGCAAGCCTTCTCTTTCTGTACATGCTACGTGGTTGATTGTACTTTGGCTAAAGTAGAAATGCTATTTTGTGCCCAGTCCTAGAAGAGGAAGCAACTTTCATGATGGTGACTCCAAAGTCACTTATCTGCTACCTGTCGATCGGAGTGGATTTAGCCTGCTGCTACTCTTAGATCATGTTCTTGATCAGCAATACATGCTTCTTGGCTTAGACATTCAGGGCCACTAGAATCACATTTTGGCAGATGCTTAATAGGACAGAAACTATTTGGATAGCTGTAGATGTTTACATTACAATAGAGCAAGGTTACTTAAGATGGACTCCTATTTCTTCTTTTCTTTTCTTTTTTTTGAAAAAGACTGTGGGTCATACAACCAATTTTATTGGAGAAAAAATAGAGGCACTGAGGCATTACAATCCTAAGGTAGAGTAGACATTCTTCACCAACTACAGACTACATGACAAAAGGGAAAAACAAGAAATGACTGACCGAATTTACAAGCTAAAATAAAAATCAACACACTGCATCAATCTGTCGTGCTGCTAAAAAGTAGACACTGCCATCATTTTGTTACCACTGTTGAAAATCAGCCGATGTTGGATAGAATGCACTGCACCATATGAATTCTTCTTGGTGAACAAGAGACTATTGGTGCTGTATATGCACCCTCGTTTTGGCCATCTTTCAAAAGAGAGAACAATTCTGTTCGACCTTTGCTGGGTTTGGGGGGTGGGGTGGGGACTGATACCATAACTAACTGTCTTCCACAACTTACAGAATTATCCTGCCTTAGACTGGATTTGAATACGTAAGGTGGTAGCCTTCTGAGTTAAGTCTTTTGTGCCTTTATGTTGAAAGGAAATCCGAACTTGTTAACTTCATGATCTGTTGAATCTTTGAATTTGAAGATGGAGTCCCAGTTAAGTCCTAGAACAGAATAACAGAGGCTGGGATTGCCTGTAGGCATAAGACAAATATGGAGGATATAGTATCCTTTTAAATATAATGGCTTGTGGTTCCTAAGGGAAGACAAGGTAAAGACAGCAATATTCTTCTTTTGGTTGTTAATCTGGGTGTTTCATTCCAATATAACACCCCGGTAAGATGGAACAGTTTGCAGTGACTTCTTTTATCTTTTCTAGTAGACTTTATAACCGATTCCTGCTTATATCCTTCCTACCGTGGTTGGCTGAGTCAGATTGGATCAGCATGGATCTGATTGGTTTTCGGCCAAACCAATGTGACCCGACTCCCCATTCCCTGATTCTCATTCGGGATCAGCCAGATCGGGTGGATTGGCATGGGATTGGGCTGGATTGATCTATCACACACTGGAATCAGCTGATCCTGCACCAGGATCGTCATCCAGGTCCTGCTCTGCACTCAACACCGTAAAAGGGGGAAGACTGGAATCAACTGATCAGGTGGATTGGATTGGCTGATCACCACAGTCACCACCTACCACCAATGTCGCCGTGGCCTTGGACATTGCCATGGCTGTCACCGTTGCCATGGCTGTCATCGTCGCCACCTGCAACCAACATCACCGTCCCCACTGCCTGCCACCTCCATCACCAACACCACCACCTCCTCCTTGTATTAAATGAAAAAAGGGGGTATACAAGTATAGTTAGAAAGCTCCTAAAAAATCCCTATACAAAAGGCCACATTAAGATAGCGTGGGTTTGTCTAACCCCCCAACACACCAAAAAGAGAAGAGTCGAGGGAATTCACATTACAAGGGAGCTCAGCCCATTCCCTCACTCTATCACACACAGTTGAGACAACTGACTCCACAACTCTCGACTCCCCCCTAAAGATCTGGTTGTTGTGCTTCCCCATAACGACCATAGGGTGGCATGGAGAATGAGCCACCAAATGGTCGTATCACCTCTTAGGGGCCAACTTCTCCTCTAATGCCCCATCATGAGATGCACCTGGATGTGCCGTCCGAAGCCATTGTGAGTCCTAGCAAGCTCTCCCCATACCCCTTGTGAGCGGGTGCATCTTACAAGCACGTGGTCCAGGGTCTCGACGTTTGCTCCGCACAAGCAACAAGTCGGCTGGATACTTGGGCGGAATCGACTCAGTCTATCCCGAGTAGGTAGTCTCGCATGAGAGATCCTCCAAGAGAGTACCTTCACCTTCAACGGGGTCATTGATCTCCAGCGTTGTGAGGAGAGCCTATGTCGAACACCTCCATCTGAGATAATGGCATAGGCAGAACTGACGGAGAAAGTACCCTCCTTTCCCTACCTCCATGACCACTCATGCCCTCTGTCTGGCAGAGGGTGAAATGGGAGGAGGAAGGAGAGAAGTTCCTAGAGCTGCTCCACCTCGTCATTTCTGAGGCCCCTCCTAAAGGTTGGAGCCCAAGAAAGTAGGGAGTCGAAAGCCTGGGATATCGTCCCCAAGGGGGCATCTGAAACCACAAAGAGGTTGGGGAAGGAGGCCTCCAAGGTGAAGTCTCCACACCATCTGTCCTTCCAGAAAAAGTTATGGTGGTCTTTTCCTAGTTTGACTAGAACACCGGAGTAGATGAAATCCCTTCAAGTCAAGATATCTCGCTAATGAGGGGAGGTCCTATGCTGAGGAGTAGGACCCAAGTCTCAAACTCTCCTCCTGCCATAGTATATCTACCTGATCACCTTCGCCCACAACCCATCCTCTCTCGCCCCTAACCTGCACAACTGCTTACACAAGAGGGTTAGATTGAAGTCCCTCACATCTTTGATCCCCAACCCTCCCACTTTTCTGTAAGTAGCCACCCTCCCTCAAGGAATGTCATGCCACCTTCTACATCTCCCTCCGCTGCTATGCTAAAAGAATCTCCCTTGAATTGACTCAATTCTCTTTGCCATCGTCTTCAGGATTTGGAACATGGAAAGAAAATAGATAAGGAGACTATTTAACACACATTTACATAAGACTAGTTTGCCCCATAAGAAAATAATCTTTCCTTCCTGCCAGCCAGTCTGCACTCAAATATCTGAACAACACGAAGCCAATCTGCACAGTGAAGAGCACCTGGAGTCAACAGGAGACCTAGGTACGAAATGGGGAACTCTCCTATCTTTCACTCCAAAATGCATGTCACCCTCCGAAAAGGCCACTCATTCATAAACTCTTGTTGAAGTTGACTTTAAGGCTAGTTATCTCCTACCAATTCCAACAAGAGTCTAACCATGTAAGGTTGCTGCTTTTCCTCTGCAATGAACAACATAGTATCATCTGCGTACTGCAAGTGAGAAATAGTGGGTCCCCCTCTATCAGCCTGAAACCCTCTGCTCAGACCAACAATCTTAGCTCTCAGTCAAACCCTACTCAAAACATTAGTCACAAGCACGAAGAGGAGAGGAGATTATCAACATAATATCTTCTACAACCCCACCCAATCAAGAAAGAAGAAAGGCAGAAGGTGTAAAGGCTTATGCTTGAACCTAAAGTTTCACATATTTTATTTAGAAAGAAGCTGGAGAAGCTTGGATTAAGCCTGGTCAAGATGTTGAGTTTAAATGAAAAAGTTATGATAGGGTTACTGAGACTCCCAATACCAAGACCAGTTATTAACTTATTCTTGCACAACTTATTTTTGCTTCTGTCAGCACTAGCAGAGAGACAGTTCATAGAAAAGCCATAAAATCCAACCACTTAGTTTTGGAAAAGTGATACAGTCTGCTGGCAGGCTTGGATCCATTGGCAGTGGGCAGTATCACAGTTTCCCAATTTAGATTGGGCAGCTAAGTTTAAGGGAAAAAATGGTGGTGTTGAATATGGGTGCTGCTGGATTACCCTAGATGGGCTATCCAACGGCTGCCCACGAACATGAATGGATGCCTTTAGATGGGTGATCCAATGGCTGCCCGCAAATGCAAACAGGATGCCTCTGAAACTCTGATCTAAATTGGGCAGCCGTGATACTGTGTACTGTCAGCGGATCCAAGCCTGGCAGTTTACTGTATGACTTTTCTATGCACACACACATGCCTTGAGACAGGCACCGTTTCGTGGCACAGGGAACAATGCCAGCCCATGAATGTTGGCAGCCATTGGATCATGGATCTAGGGCGACCCACCAAGGTTGGCAGTGTCGGTTTCGGACTCGGCCGAAACCGATACGACTCGGTTTCGGTTTCGGTTTCGGCCGAAACCGGTCGAAACCCAGTCAAAACCTTAAAAAAATCATAATAAATCTAAAAAATCACAAACAAATAGAAAAAATAAATAAATAATCACATAGAAATCACAAAATTCATTGGACATGCATTTGATTGTAAAGAACTTAGATTAAGTGCAATAAACATGAAGTAGGCATTGAAGTTCAAACATTGAACATGTTAAACTAATATTCTACTGTACATACTAAACATGAATTAGGTTCAAGCACAGGGGAATAAATCTAATTAGACATAATAAATGTTATAGAAATTAAATGATCATTACCTAAATAAAGAAGCACTAATATGGGTAATAACTAGAACCTTCTCCCTCATCGTCTGGATTTTGATGTTGATACCCATAAGAAGGTTGCATGTATTGTGTATATTCACTATAACCAAACAATGAGGTAGCCAAGTCTTGCATCCCTCTTTGGATCCCTTTTGGAGTGTAAGGTTGTCGGCTTGATTCGAATCCAGAATCAGCGTAAGAATCTTGAGGAAGAGAAGAGGAACTAGACGGATGTGGATGGAACTGGAATGCTGGTTCATGACCCCACCCATGAATGGCTGTCTCCTGTTGGCCACCTTCATAACCTGATGGATGCCCATATTGACTCTATGAATCATGTCCTCGCTCACTCGGACTGTATCCTCTGCCTGTGTCTACGTGAAAGGAGGAAGGACTACCAGCACTGCCACCGCCAGTAGTAGCACCTGCAGCACCTGCAGCTGCACTGGGATCATCACCAGCATCATCATCACCATCAGAAACCAGTCGCCTTTCATCATCATCATCATCTCACCAGCATCATCATCACCATCAGAAACCAGTCGCCTTTTAGCCTTTGGGGATGTTTTTTTTCTATTTTGGTGTGATTACTTCAGTCACCCTTGACATGAATCCTTTTCCCCCTGGCGTGTGCCTCACATAAATCTGCTTCAACTGCTCAATTGCCGGGTCCTCTCAAGCAACAACACTTGTCCTCTCAGTTAGCACATGCACTGATGCACATCTTCTTAAGGATGCATGTGGCTTGCCCATTCTAGGAGTGACTGACCTGCTATCTGAGTCTGAGTGTCTAGCTGGCTGAAAATCAGGCTGTTGCTCAGTGTCATCAACAAACAAAGTTGGGTCCCTTCTCTGGTGCGCACGAGTATCTTTGGCTCTCTTTGTTTTTCTTCTGAATTCAGGATCTCTTGGCTCATCTTCATCTAGTATGACCTTTGCCCATGTTGTATCATCAATATCAAAAACGGGCTCATCAACCTGCTCTCGTGTCTCCACCCAAGACTGCAAGAGATTATCATCATCAAATAAGGCATCCACATCAATTTCTGCAGTGGCATCCTCAGCGACGCGTTTGTCCCGCAGCTGTTGTCTCAACTTCATATTTTTTATTCTCAACCTCATATTGTAGTGGCAGTAAACTAATTTGTCTAACCGTTCAGCCTTTAACCGATTGCGAACCTTTGAGTGTATAAGGCTGAACGTGCTCCAATTTCTTTGACATTGGCTTGCCGATGTTGTTTGACTGAGCACCCTAATTGCAATGAACGTCAACACATTACTGCCCACATCTCGGTTGTTCACGATTAGCCACCAGTCAACTGTTCCACCAACTATAAACAAATAAATGTAAGGTGTAGAATTACATATTGAGGTTAAGAAATCACAAAAATAATATATACCTGGGCTCCCTCTTCCCACAGTGTATTGCAACTGGGAGTCAGCATATGTCCTAGTCCTCATTCTATAGTTGTTCATCTACAAAGATAAAGTAATAGATTAACATAACTACTTAAGTAAATTCTATACCTCTTACTGATAAAATTAATAAAGGCCAACCTCTACTTCGGCCTGAAGTCTCTTTTCTGGTGTCCTCGATAAACGACCAATGACTTTGAAAGTGCCTTGGAGCACCTGGCCATCAACATGCCCATTGGCACCGTACATAAATCGAGGGTTGAGAAAATAACATGTCTTTGTGTATAATTAACTAAATGTTAGATATAAAATAACACAGGCCGAGTTTGATAAACGGTTAGAGTCGACAGGGATGAGATATCCCTGGGTGGGTGACTTGCTCAAATTAAGAGACGAAATGGCTCACAGGTCGGAAGGGGAAGGGCTGGAAGGGGAAGGCTGCCCGCTGCTGGGAAGCTGCCCAGGACCTAGGTCGACCTGGGATAGTCCCAGGTCGACCTATCCCCTTTCCGACTTTCCCATGGTGTCCTCATTCCCCTGGGACTTGGGACCTTGGGTAGTCAAATCTAATGTGTTACTCTAACCTAAGTCCTAACTCGCCCCCAAATAACAATGTTTGAGTACAATTAATCACTCACCAGCTGCATACAAGTCGTGGTGTAATGTGTTGTCCCATCTCTGGTCAATAATTTTTCACTATTTTGCATAATCTCTGGGAAGGGAAGCCTGTAACTCTAATTTGACACGGCCCATGGCCTCGTACAGATATCCCATATCATTCTTCTCATCGCCATCCACCATTCGCAGGACCTTCACGAGGGGTGTGACTACTTTCATATACCTTGAGACCCTGCCCCAGAATTTGTTGTCTTCCACGATCTGGCAGACATCCAAATATTCTATCTGAGCATCAACATTGCCCTTGTCGATGTATTCCCGCAGGGCATTGTGGTACATGAAAGCTTTCAGCTCATTCTCATACCTGTGCAAATAAATGAAATTTGAATCAAATACTGTTACGTATCTATAAGGATCAAGTATCAAGAATTGAGATCAATCTTATACCTGTGCAAAGACTCCAAAGAAATAAAATTCGAAGCAAATCTGGTTGGGCCTGCACGGATGATATCTCGCCCCCACTCGCATGCGCTATGAACATATTCAATATCCTAAGATGACCATAGATATACTGTGTGATTTTTTGTGCCTTGTCAATTATCTTCTTCACATGCTTTTCGTTCCCCATGTCTTCAAGCATCAGATCCAGACAATGTGCAGTACATGGGAGTCAATATAAGCAAGGAAGGTAAACTCGGGGATCGGGATCGGATCGGTCCATCCAAAACCGATTCGGATCGGTCGATCCGAACCGATCCCAGAGCGATTCAGCGTCGATCCCGTCCGCCACCACCGAATGAGGTTAGTTGCCTATGTACCAAGTTTTTCAGGGGGTTTTATATAAATATATTATTCTAATATTTCACTTCCCTTTTTAACCTATTCTCTCTCGTGTCTACCTTTTCACTTTCACATTTGCAGGATAACAAAGGCGGAGGAGGCGGAGGACGCGGAGGACGCGGAGGACGCGGAGGTGACGGGGGAGGAGGCGGCGTTGACGGCGGCTGTGGGTGGCAATGGTGGCGGCGTCATGTCCTCGTCCTCTTCTTCTTCCGAGGGAGGCCGATCACGACGAGGAGGATGCGGAGGACAAGGCGGAGAAAGAGGATGCAAGACCGGCGGCGGTGACAACGGTGGCGACGGTAAGTATTTTCAGTATCTTCGTCGATCTTCTACTTCTTCAACCCTTCTTCTTCTTCTTCTTCAACCCTTCTTCAACCCTTCTTCTTCTTCTTCTTCAACCCTTCGTCGATCTTCTTCTTCTTCTTCTTTCTGAATTTTTTTTAAATATCTAGCATCAGTCCAGATCGGCCATGGGGATTGCCCGGAACTGGGTGGAATCGGGCGATCCAACCCGATCCTAGCCGAGTCAAGCCGATCCCGACCGATCCCTATGCTCCTAGTGAAGGATCGGGAAAGGTTGGCTCGGGATCGGGTCGGACCGCCCGAAATCCGATCGGATCGGGCGATCCGATCCGATCCCGTCCGATTTTGCATACCTTGAATATAAGTGACTGCGCTTCTGCATCAATTTCTTTCCTGCAGCCTTATAACTAGCTTTATTATCAGTCACTACTTGGACAACATTGTCCTCTCCAATTTGGTCTACCATCTTATCCATCAAATGAAACAAATAATTGACATTTTTTTCATAATTTGATGCATCTACAGATTTAACAAATACCGTACCTTCGATGCAATAGACCAAAAAGTTAATCATGGACTTCTTCGTGGTACCAGTCCAGCCATCACAGATGATGGTGCATCCTCTCTCTATCCATATATGCTTGAAGCTTTCAACCCAATCATGGAGCTCCTCAACCTCTCCCTCAAGGCCACGCCCGTATATGTCTCGACGTGATGGGGCCTTCAAGGCAGGGCCAGCATCTGCTATGACATCTAGCATAGGTTGGAAATATTCACTTGAAGCTGCATGTGCAGGGACACCTGCATGAAAAAAGCATTTGCAGATACTTTTAAATGCATGCCCTGCAACTTCTGCTGATTTTTTGACCCCTCTCAATACTTGCTTGATTTTAGGTTGCGTAGCATGGGGCCTTCTGTGCAGATAGCTGTCCATGGGGCCTGTTGTCTGCGGGGCAGGTCTAGTGTCAAGACGTCGTACAGTTGTACTGGAGTAGGTCCCTGAACCCTGGGTGCCTTTCCTTTTCTTCGAGCGGCTTGTTCACGCTCCCTTGTTTCAGTCAGCTCTGGATCAGAATCTTTAGTGCCTTCCGCATCATCATCTCTCCTAACCCTTCTGCTTGAAATCTCCTCAGCAATTTCAGTCTCATCTTCCGTCCTTTGTTGCATCCTCTCCTTTTTGCCCAGAAGGCACTGGTGCATTACTTCTCGGACCTCTTGGGGACATCTGTCACATTGTTTCACCTCTCCTCTTACCCCTGTCAAATGTTGCTTTCCTCTAGTAATTCCGTCATGTAACTCCTTACCACAATAATTGTATTTAACTTTTCTTCTCTTAGCATCAACTATGGAGAGGTGGGTCCACCCCGGATCCTCCTGCCCTTGCTGCTCCTGACTTTGTTCGCGTCTAGGCATGATGTTGTACGAAGACAGTTAAAGAGAAATAGTTGTAAGTCCAATGGGAATATTAGGGCTTAATTAAAAATTAACCCTTAATCACTCTTGGAAAAATTTAATTACCGGCTCTTTCCTACCCTAAAATCTTCAATGAAGCTTAATTGAGTGTAAGCAAATCGAATTAGACAAAAGTCCCAATTTTTATGGATTAATTAGGGCTTAATTAGTAATTAACCCTTAATCACCATTGGAAAAATTTAATTACCCGCATGCTCCCATCCCAAAATCTTGGATGAAGCTTAATTGAGCTTCAATTGAGCGTAAGCAAATCGAATTAGACAAAAGTCCCAATTTTTATGGACTAATTAGGGCTTAATTAGTAATTAATCCTTAATCACCCTTGGAAAAATTTAATTACCCGCATGCCCCCACCCCAAAATCTTCAATGAAGCTTAATTGAGCTTCAATTGAGCGTAAGCAAACCGAATTAGACAAAAGTCTCAATTTTTATGGACTAATTAGGGTTTAATTAGCAATTAACCCTTAATCACCCTTGGAAAAATTTAATTACCTGGATGCTCCCACCCCAAAATCTTCAATGAAGTTTAATTGAGCTTCAATTGAGCGTAAGCAAACCGAATTAGACAAAAGCCCCAATTTTATGGACTAATTAGGGCTTATTTAGTAATTAACCCTTAATCACCCTTGGAAAAATTAAATTACCTGCATGCTCCCACCCCAAAATTTTCAATGAAGCTTAATTGAGTCTAAGCAAACCGAATTAGATAAAATCCTAAATTAACCTCAACAAAATAACCAAATACCTCTACACCTTTGCAGCAGCAGCCGCACAGCAGCAGGGTGGCAGTTGGGTCGGCAGGAGCAGCTGCAGCAGGGCCGCCAGGAGCAACAGCAACAGGCTAGCAGCAACAGTAGGGCACCAGCAGCAGCTACTGCAGCAGGCAGCAGCAGTAGGCAGCTGCAGCAGCAGGAGCAGCAGTAGCAGCAGGGCACAATTTTCTCCCTCAGATTTGAGGGAGAAACGAATCACGTGGGTTTCGGCCGAAACCATCCGGTTTCGGACTGAAACATGTAAGTTTCGTGAGAAAGCGATACCGGTTTCGCCTGAAATCCTTTTTTTTTTTAAGGTTCGGACCTGCTACAGTGAGCAGGTCTGTTTTCGGATCGATACTGTCAACCATGCGACCTACGTTGCAACCCACAGTGATCTGTTTTCAAAGAAGGTCCTTGATGTTTTCTTTTTCTTTTCTTTCCAAAAAAACACATTTCCCCCACTCGCTACATTCAATACCCACCCATGAATTTGTGGGCCCATCATGGACAACTGCATGTGCGTTCCCAGCAGAGGTAAGAGCGGCAGATGACTTTATCAGCCCCCTATGCACACACATACTCTTCACCCCCCCCCCCCCCAAAAAAAAAAAAAAAAGAGAAAAAGAAAAATGAATTTTGGGCTCAGCATGGAAAACTTCGTGCACAACCAGTGGAGGTAAAAGCGGCAGTGGACTTTATCAGCAGTTACTTAAAACTTAAATAGGTTACCAACACAACACTAGGGCCAATTTTTGAGGACTGCTCTTCACGAAAGATACACTTTCCAAATAGAACAATGGTGGACAGAGAGGACATTTCTTGGATTGTTGCAGAAATTTGCATTAATATTTTTAATGGTATCTTGTTTCTTGATTGCCACTTTGATTTGGACTGGTTATTCTATATAGAACTGTGAATGCAATTCTTGTTACATGGTGATCAGATTGGGTGTTTGTTGACCCCATAAAATATTTTTACAAAATTCAGATTTTTAGAAACTTCTGAGGAAGAAATATGCACGTATTCAACAAGGGACGACTAAGGGTCGTCAATAACAGTCAGGAGTATCAAGAAGACAATATATCTCTGGTACTCATTTTCAACCATGAAGAAGATATGTGAATGGATGACAATCCAACACAGCATTAAGCTATCACTAGGGATTATGTTGTCCACTTAGACTTGGTTGCAAAAGTTCGTGACTTAGCCAGTGCAGGGAAATTTTATGAAAGTATGCCTGAGAGAGTGATAGGGCAATCTACATGCAATGCTCTCCTTCGCATCTACATACAGAACAATTTAACCACTAAGGCTGAGTCTCTTTTCAGAAATCAGAACAATGTCAGATCATGGTCTGCTGAGATGTGCCCTTCCATATAACCATATGATACAACTATGCATATCCAATTGTCAGCACAATTGGAAAAGAAAGTATAATCAGAACCTTTTACACATATCCAATGGTTAAGTGCATATGCAAATGGTGATGATGTGAAAGACATGGATTATGTTCTAACTGCTGAAGAAGATAAGGATGATGAGACGACATTGGCTGAAGAGGAAGAGTTGGCCAAGAAGGAAGCCAGTAACTCTTTAAATGAGATTGAACTATTGCAAAAGGAGAGTGAAATGCCTATAGAAGAATTGCTTGCAAGGTATAAACAGGATACTAATGTTGTTGATTATTCCCAGACTGAGTCTGAATCCACTTCGTCAAGTTCCAATGATTCAGCAGACTGTTCAGTAGATCAGGATGCTTCATTGAAAAGTCAAGTTGTTCAGGATAACACATTTGAAGAGAATGGACCAAATGATGTCCACCTTTCCCATGTCATGATAAAGGACACTGATGCAAAACCCAAGCAAGAATCAGATGATGAAAGGGAGAGTGAAGACATCATTGCCGATGCAGCTGCTGCTGCAAGGTCAGCACAGCCAACTGGTAATACATTCTCAACTACCAAAGTACGCACAAAGCTTCCTTTCCTCCTTAAGCATCCTCTTCGAGAATACCAGCATATAGGTTTGGATTGGCTGGTAACAATGTATGAGAAGAGACTGAATGGGATTCTAGTAGATGAAATGGGTTTGGGAAAGACAATCATGACGATATCTCTCCTCGCACATCTGGCTTGTGAAAAGGGGATATGGGGACCTCACCTCATTGTGGTCCCAACTAGTGTCATGCTGAACTGGGAAATTGAGTTTCTTAAATGGTGAGCCTTTAAAATTTTGACATAGTTTGGGAATGCAAAAGAAAGGAAGCATAAGAGGCAAGGTTGGTTAAAGTCAAATTCCATCCATATTTGCATCACAACTTATAGGCTTGTTATTCAAGATTCAATAGTTTTCAAGCAAAAGAAGTGGAAATATCTCATGAAGCTCATTTGATAAAGAATTGGAAGTCACAGAGGTGGCATACTATGTCACCCACATGCTTTCACAAGAAAAGGTCAAAGAGAAGATCCTCCGTACAAGCCAAAAGTCCAAAAGAAGAGCACACCACAGCCGCAAAGAGCAAGAAGTCAAGCAAGGAGCAGGTCGCGGCCCTACCCATGGGTGTTCTTTTATGTTAAAAAATCAGTCTTCATACAAGACTATATTTGAAAGGGATATGTGACTGAAATACCCTTAAGTTAGTCTACATTGTATATTGGAGTACAAAGAATTCAAGACATGAAAATTGGTTATGCTGATCATGTAAAGATTTAAGATTTCATTCTTCATGTCCAAAACTGTGAGGAAGTCTGCACACGGGCAGAAAATTGCAATTTTACCCTCACGTTTTCTAAAATGACAAATATGTCCTCCAAAGTGTACAAAGATATGAAAGTTCAAACAAACACTTCACATGGGAAAGGTTGAAGCTTATCTAAGTATGGACAAAATTGAGGATCAAACCCCGAGATTCAAAATTACGGTTATACCACAAAGTTTATGAAATTGTACAAATCCTTGGGAAGGCTACATATAAACCCCTCCGACAATGATTATTGCAATTATGCCCTATCTTGGGGTAAACAAACGATTTTCTCTCAAATTAATATTTTGGACAAAAGGGCTATTATTATGAGGGCAAGAAAACATCTTTAGCAGTTTTAATCAAGGGTATTCGGACTTGTCCGATGTAAATTAACACCGATTCCATTCGGTGGGGAAGAGTCCAATACACGAACTCTTAAATCGTCTGATAAAACACGCGCGCGGAAATTATAATATGCAAGCATTAAAAAAGCCGAAACACGTGCATATTATTTCCTTCCAATAAAATGAAAATTTATTCGTTTATTTCTTCTGCGTGTAAACAGTGTTCCTTCTTGATGCTCTGGCTCAGAAATATATTTTGATGGATTTTGTGCTTTGATTTTTACCATTTCTGGATTCATCTGGTTTTGTTATCCCTCTTTTCTATGATTCATTTGCTTAATTTCGTGTACTGATCCTGTTTGTAGAATTTGCTTAGATGAGAGCATACACCTGCATAACTTCAGGACTAGTAATATAATGAATATGCTTTTTATAATCCTTTGGGTAGGCTGTAAAATGTTTCTTCTATTAATTTGAATTTGGACTTCCAAAACCTAGCTAACTGCACATTGATGATTGATGGGATAGATGATGATGCCAACAATGAGAAACTTTGTTCTGTCCTAGCTTCAATTTACTTGTCTCTACTGTGCTATGGATGGTTATCAGTTGTTTGAAAACAATTAAGAATAAAATAAGAAATAAAGTTAAACTAATAAGTTCCCTCTGCTCCTTCACTTTTCTTGTTGCATGGCAGATTACTATTAGTTTCTTGCCATTTGATGATGTTCTCAGTTATCTTCTTGTTATTTAACAACCAATGTTTAACAGATGCCTTTTCTAATATTACAGTTTGCTATAGATTCAGGGACCTTAGAACGGCAGGCTCTGGCAGCTGCGGCTCTCCTGGATGCTGAAAGATTTTCTGGACTTGGTGATAATTGTGGGGATAACTCAGATGGCAATCTGCTGGAAGAAAAAGCTGGGGGCAGATCTCTAGGTGCTAATATTGGTGAAAAGGTTGGTGCCATGATCTATTTATACTTTATCGTCAAATGGAACTTAACATAGCCCTATATAGTGAGTTGTCTCAATGGAAGATGCTCGTTTAGTTTTTAATATATCAGTCAACCACAGAGTTGATTGCCTCCTGTTGTTGCATGAAATTGTTAAGTCATTACTGGTTTTCTAAGCTGCTTGTGTCAGTCAGACAGATCCGTTGGAATGCCATATGGAGAACTGGTGCCAGTTTATATGTTTATTCATTGATACATCGGTTCTTGAGAAGCAAGGTCGTGGTTGTTGGGCTTGTTCTTTACCTCCACATTTAGTTGCACGGCCTCATGATTGGCAAGCTTTATGGTTTATTGGGATGCTTCTACAAACATGTTGTTGGCAGCATTCTTTACCAAAATGTCTCGCTTGCTCTCACAAGCCTCTGGCAGTTTCTTGCTAAATCTATTTGGAATGTGGGTTCGCTGAGAACTACAAGGTTTTTTGATCTTGAGCGAGTTGATCTGTTGCCCATGATAATAGAACTTTGCTCACAGTATCAGAAGTAAATGTTATAGTTTCTAGAAAGATAATTCTTGGAACCAGATCTTGCTATGATTTTTTTTTTTTTGTAAAAAACCTGTATTAAGGGGCATAAAAACCCATGTGATTTGTTCAATGATGTGAGACTGAGTGTTTGGTGGAAAGGTTTTGTATGGGCCAGATTTCTGCCAAGCAATATCAGGATTTTCTTGTAGAAAGACTCACTTAACGGTTCCCCACTTGTGACAGGCTGGCATTCATATATCAGAGTAACAATAAGATTGCCTTTTGTGGAAGGGATGTCGTATCTGTGAATCACCTCTTTACCAGATGCCGTATAATCAATGTTGTCTGGAAGATTTTGTTTAAAGCTTTTTGGGAATACAGGATGGTCCAGCTGATGATACTCTGGTGGCTGATGTATTGGTGGGGAAAATAAATCTGCCGGAAGGATGGGGTCTGGTGGGATATGCTACTCCTATTCCTAGCTGTCCTGTGGGCATTTTAGAGGAAAAGAAATGAGAAAATTCAGGGACGAGTTTAAAAGTGTCTTCATAGTACTTTTTTAAAAAATAAGATATGCCTCCTAGGCACTGTAGCATTCTGTTTATTTCATGGATAATTGGGCTTTGGCAGCTGCTGTTTGCAAACCGGGGGACTCCATTATAATGCAGAGAATCAAGATTCGGTGTATGTTTACTATTAAAATCTGTTTTTTTCTTGAGTCTGCAACCTTTATTTATTGTTGAAGGCTGAAGTGTCTGTCTACTAACTTGATAGATCTATTCTCTGTTTTGTTGTCTGTCTGCTTTCATCTTGGTGTATTATGAACTATGTATTTGTGAGGAAGGTTTACTTGTTTGTGAATAGTTATAGACACATTATTGGTTATAATGCATGGCTTTAGTAATATTGTTTTAGGTTCTAAGTTGATCATTTCATATTTTAATAGCGCAAGCATGAGGAATTAGAGTTTGACAAACAGACTCAAGCTGCAATAAATGAGAATGAGGTCCTTTGGCGGGCAAATTTTGAGAAATTCGTCCATTCTATGAAGAAGAAGGTTTGATCTTCCTTTATGACCTTCCTCACATCTGCATAAGAGAATTTAGATTCAAGATATAGATAATGTATACTTATGTGAGACTCTTTTTCACAATACTACTGTGTCGTATGCTTGCTTACATTTGCAGGAGTCATGTTCATGTTCTCTTTTTCCAATGATTTGGCCTCACCAACACCCCCCATTTCCATTGCATGTAGATTTTCTATGAGTAGGTTTTCATAATTAACAGTGTGCAAATAAAATGTATAAAATGGGCAAGTTGAATGTGTCACAACAGTAGATTTCCCAGTGCTCTCTATTTCCAGATTCCTTCCTTCCTGATAGTTGTGGGAAGCTGCAAGTTCGTAATCGTCAATGGACCAATTTCCACCTACACAGGCACAGAAGTAACAGGCTGGGAGTGCATTGTCACCTCCAACACCTTAATTGACCATTAGGATGTCAATGGTCATATATTGGTGCAGATAGTTGAGTATCCATTACTATGTCCAGTTGCACTAAAATGCATGTACCCATTTGTATCTGTCAATGATCAGTAAGCTCTGTCTCCAGAAAACTTTGTGCAAACCCAACCAGTTATAGGTAGGTTTACTGGATAGTTACTGTTAAATGTGGAGCATATTGTATCATACTTGCTCAGGTTTAAAGCACAAACTAGCCCATAAACTTTTCCACTTAAACCCAAATTTTAAACATAAACCAAAAGGAAATCAACATAATGTTACTAATATTTTACATTCTTCATCTTAACAAAATTAGAAACGTGATATTACACTGTTGTTTGTACATCCAAGCCTTCTCCCTCTCTCTCTCCCTCTCTAGCCTTCTAGAGTGAGAAACTCTGGGAAAATGCCTCACCCCCTAGAGGGCTGCGCTTGGTAAGGCAGCCACCAGTGCCTGCTTCTGGGGCTAACCGGATTCCCCTTTGTGGGGGAAGCTCTTGGTCGGGCGGGGGTTCAGGAGGTTTGGCCGGCTTGGGTAGCACGGCGTGCTATCACTGCAGGAGATGGGCACACTCAATGGCGCTGCGGATACTGGAGGTCGGAGGGATGGGAGGTGGGAGACCTTCGTTCTCGGCTCGGTCTTACTTCGACGCTGTCTGCAACAGTGCTCCGGCGGCTGGAAGGAGGCGCGGTGAAGAGGTGGACATCGGCCAGATATTGCAGGAGCTACTCCAGGAGCGCCTGCTGTGGTTACGGAGGTGCCTCTGGGTGGCACCAGTGGTAGGGGAGGTGGTGGAGGTGAAGGTCAAGGAATTGCTGGAGATTTGGGGAGATGGATGGGAGGTTCGCCAGTTAAACCAGATTTGTAGTGGTCGTGAGGTTGGAGGAGATGGCTATGGTGGCGACAACGGCAGGGTATGTAGTGTGTGTGGGGGGGAGGGGGGGTTACCCTTCTACCTATCCAACAACGGGAAAGGGAGCATTACCTGATCCTAGAATCCTGGTGATCAATATTCGCCTGGAGGGACTCCCCCTCGTCCTTTGCAGACGAAGAGGGGGTGAAGACCTTGGTCCGACCATTTGGGATGGTGGTTGCAAGGTCTACTTGTTTTACTCTGGCGACCTTCCTCATAGCTGTCCAGACCAAGGTGAGGGTTAGCAATAGAGCAGAGGTGTCTCTGGTGATCCTCTTCGCCATCGAAGGGAAGCAGTTCGCCGTCGGAGCGCATGTCCTGCCGGATCTGGTAGTGGGGCAGCGGGCAGCATTAGGGCAAACTAGCCCGGCGAGAGGAGGAAGAAGAGACGATGACCGGGTTACATGGTAGGCCTACGGCACTCGGTTCAATTTTGAACCATGGCCGGATATCGGTTGGGCCAGACCGACAGCCTCAGCACTTTGGGTTTGGGCGCAGTGTGGTGGGGGAGAGCTCTAGGTTTGGGCGGGCAACCCGTTTTGAGCCGTACCAGGTCAGGGCGCCCTGCAACTTACTTGACTCCGGTATGGCGGGGCTAGCGGGTCTGAGGCGACCCGAAGGTAGGATTCTTTGTTTGGTAACTGCGGCAAGCACCAGAGGGGGCCAGGCGTTAGGCAGGGGGTCTGGCTGGCCGGCGAAGGTGGCGCTTGCCACGCAAGCCCACATGGTCATTGATGGCGGACCTCTTCTGGCGGCTTTCGTTCAACCCCCACTGGCCTTGCATATCATGCTGCCACAGGCTGAGGGTGAACAAGAGACCATTGCAGATGGGAGGAGGGAGCTTGGAGACGGCCAACTTCTCTGGCATTTTTGCAAGCCATCCAGCTGTGGCGGGAGACTCCCGCTCCATCCCAGGGGTTGGGAGGGGTTACCAGAGGGATGTCAGACTTCCCTTCCCTATGCCCAGCTTGGCTATACATTAATAGTCCATTGGAGGTTGTCCAACATGGGATGTCGATCGAAGGAGCAAACATCACTCTGTGGGTAGTGAAGGAGGCTAGTCATTTGCTGGGGACGGAGGAGGAAGACCTGGAGGGTATGGCAGAGGTAGGGGGTGGTGCTAGAGACGACCAGATGGCCAACGGTGACAAGATCGTAGCGGCCCTACCTGGGGGTGACATGGCGGCCTACTTACATGACTCCGGCTTGCTAATGGCGATAAGGGAGCAGGGAGACCTACAACTCGAAGGCGAGGAGATTGTCCCGGGTGGCACTTGGGTTGGAGGAGGATGACTCCGAAGGGGAGGACACTGAAGACAAGGGCAGGCTGAGCAAGGAGGTGGTGAGGGAGCTGATGGGCGTGGTGGAGGAAATGACAGAGGCACAGATGAGGGAGTTGGTGGACAAGTTGGGGGCTCTCTTTTGAGGGGGCGGGGAGGGACCTGAGGGGGGTGTTCATCAACGTACAGAAGTGGTGGCTGATTGGCATGGCTAGAGAGGCAAAGGGGGATAATCACAAAAAAGGGAGGTAAGGGGGAGCAAGGAGAGAGAAGAGGGGAAGCGAGCCGGAGGTAGGAGGAAGGAACACAACCGTGTCCTTATGAGGATCATTTCATGAAATGTTAGGAGGATTTGTGGGGGCGAGAAGAGGAGGGTAGTGAAGGAGTTGGTTAGAAGATGTAAGATTGATATCTTATGTTTGCAAGAGACCACGTGCAAAGGGAATGGGGAGGGGTTCATGAGAGAGATGGGGGGAGCTAGACTTTCTAAGGGGGTGGCCTCCCCGGTAGTGGGAAGGGCAGGAGGCATCACGATCTTATGGAACCGTTCGAGGTTGAGGAGGTAGACGAGGATAGAAGGGTCGGGCGGGGGGCTATCTCTCTTCACTTCCGCAGTGTGAGGGATGGCTTCTCCTGAGACTTTTTGAGCCTCTATGGACCTCAAACTAGGGAGGGGAAGAGATTACTGTGGGAGGAGCTATTACTCTACCACCAAAGCTCGGGAAGGCCATGGTGTGTGGGTGGTGATTTTAAAGCAATTACAATAGCTTGGGAGAGAGGGCCAACCCCCACACGGGGGAGATGGAGGACTTCTTCGACTTCATAGAGGAGGCAACTTTGATTGTCGTTGGATTGGTGAATGCTCAGTTTACTTGGTTCAATATGAGGGAGGCACCTGCTTGTTCCAGGCTTGACGAGTTCCTGGTATCAGTGGACTGAGAAGACCACTTCCTACATATGCAAGCATCTTGCTTGGCCAGGCCGATATCGGATTACAAACACATCCTTTTGAAGACCATCGACTATCAGGAGTAGCGATAGAGTTTTAGGTTTGAGAGGCATTGGCTTAGGGAGTAGACTTCATGGAAACAGTTAGGAGGACTTGGAATATGTAGAGGCTTGAACACTCTTCTTTGGCTACACTTGTTGGGAAGCTGAAGCACCTGGTCCAAGTGCTTAAAAGATGGGGTGTTGATAAAACCCTACCGGGCAGACTGGCTAAGGAGAGAATTCTGCAACGATTGGAGGGCCTGGACTGCCTAAAGGAGACAGGGCTACTGGATCAAGCTGACATGGTGTGCAGGGAGACATTTGAAGTAGAGTTTGAGGAGATTCTCACACGAGAAGAGATATACTGGAAGCAGAGATGGAGGGAGAAATGGCTCAAGGAAGGTGATAGGAACACTGTTTACTTTCAGAGGATTGCCTCGAGGAGGAGAGTTAACCACATAGCCTCCATCCAGGTTGGTGAGCATACTTTTACAGAGGAGGAGGAGGTCAGTGTGTGTGCAAAGGGTTTCTACTCTAAACTTTTCACAGAAGATCAAATGTGCAGACCTGGCATTGCAGATGACTTACCCCCTCAACTAGCTATTGTAGAATGTGAGGTTCTGTCCAATCCCTTCACGGAGGAGGAGATCAGACAGGCAGTCTTCTCCATTGCAGTTGATAAAGGTCCGGGTCTTGATGGCTTTCCTATGGTGTTCTTCCAGAAATGCTAGGATATTATCAAGAAGGAATTGATCTGGGCCATGGGAGAGTTCCAGGAGGGTAGAGCTTATTGGAGGGGTATCAATGAAACCCTCTTGTTCCTTATTTCAAAGAAGCAAGGTGTACAAGACTTCCTGAACTTTAGACCCGTTAGTATGCTATATAGTACATACAAGATTATCACCAAGTTGCTGGCCATCAAGCTAGACTGGGTGATTGGCAGAGTGGTGAATGGACATCAAGGGGCCTTCATCAGGGGAAGGTATATACATGAAAACTTTCTAGTTGCTTATGAGTGTTTGTACGCCATGAAGACCCAGAGAAAGAAGGGGGTGGTGTTGAAGTTGGATTTTGAGAAGGCATATGACACTGTCAATTGGCAATGCCTTCTGCAGACCTTGGCTAAGATGGGATTTTGTTGTGATTGAGACGTAGTGGTCACAGTGGAAGACTCGTCCTCACCATGGGAAGGCGATGATGATGGATCATCCATACGCATACAAAAATGCACAGAAGAAGAGAGAAGGAAGAAGAGGATGAGAGAGAAAGATAGACAACATACGGGGATTTACTTGGTTCGGTTAGCAGTGTGCCTTCTTACGTCCACGGAAGCTTCCTCCAACTTTCTCCTCTACACTATGAACAAAGATATAGCTACGACGGACCAACCTCTGCGGCGCGTCTTTCCAGGGAATATGCTTAGGTTAGGGTTTCTCTATTACCCATACAACATATATATGGGAACCATGGAGACGTCGACAAAAAAATGCTCCAATTATTGGGAATATTCCTCCAATAATTGGTTACAAAGACCATTTTCTGACTCAGAACTGTACTGTATTGTCGTAGGTATCGCCTAAGATGCATCGTCCACTTTTTGCCTGGGCCCCACATCATTCACGACCTACATCCCCCCCCCCCCCCCCAAAAAAAAAAAGGCCATTTAGATGTTGCATTGTCTAAGTTTGCTACTTAGACAGCGTATTGTCTAAGTTTCCCACTTAGGCACTGTATCGCCTAAGTCCACCACTTAGCTGCTGTTGTGCCTAAGTTCTCCACTTAGGCACTGTTCCGCCTTAGTCTTCAACTTAAATGTTGTATCGTCTAAGTTCGCTCTGTCCCATTTTTCTTCGTCCAAATCTTCTCCGGCCTTCCCCACTTAGACGATGTATCATCTACTTTTCTTGCATCATCTAACTTCGTCTTGCCGCTTCCGTCTACCTTGCATCGTCTAAGTCTGCCATTTAGACGATGCAACGCCTAATTCGCTGGGAGTTCTTTTAACTTGTACTTCGTCTAATTGGGCTTCGCCTATCTCAGACTTAGACGATCCATCGTCTAAGTCTCCTAAACCGCTCTAGCTATGAATATTGTATGAGTATGAGTCACAACTCAACAAATCTCCACCTTGACGAATTTTCACCACCTTGAAGAAGCTTCGGACCCTTTACTCCACCCAGGAGCAACAACTCCCACTAGCTAGCACGTGGTGACATGGAGCAATGCTTGAATTTCTTCACTGTAACGGGCTTTGTCAACATATCAGCTCCATTCTTCTTGGTCCTCACCTTCACAAGATCAATTTCTCCAACACTAAGCAGTTCCCTTATCTTGTGAAGCCTGACGGCTATGACCTTTGTCCTAGTATGATAGAACTGGTTCTTTCCCAAATATATAGCATTGTGATTGTCGCACTACAATCGAACTGCGTGCTGAGCCGCATCGAGTTCTGCTAACGGTCCCTTCAACCACAATGCTTCCTTAGCTGTCTCTATCACTGCCATATAATTGTCTGAGTCATGGACAGTGCTGTAGCTGATTGTAACATAGATCTCCAACAAATAGGCCCTCTTCCCAGAGTAAACGCATACCCTGTTGTAGATCTCCTGTCGTCCAGATCTCCTGCATAGTCAACATCTATATATGCCATGATTGAAACACTGTTGTCATTCTCTGTACCAAACTGAATTCCATGATCCGGTGTTCCCTTCAAATATCAGAACACATATTTCACAGCTTGCTAATGCTTTTTACCTGAGTTTGTCATGAACTTGCTGACCACACTCACTGTATGCGCAAGATCAGGTCTCGTACATACCATGACGTACATTATGCAACCAACAACATTTGCATAAGGAACTTTAGACATTTTCTTTGTTTCAATTTCTGCCAATGGAGACTATGCAGCAGAGCAGGAAGTGACAAGCCAAAGGTGTACCCATTGATTTGGCATTACTCATGCCAAATCTCTCCAACCCTTTTCGGATGTCTCTCTTCTATGAGGCCTAAAACTTCTTAGCTTTCTTGTCTTTAGAGATTTCCATCCCAAGGATCTTTTTAGCAACACCTAGATCCTTCATTTCAAAGTCATTGATCAACAAGGATTCCAGATGATTAACATCATCCATACACTTAGTAGCAATCAATATATCATATCCACATACAACATCAATAAAATTTATGTACCATCTCAAAGATTTCTGAAATAAACATAGTAATCATACTCACAGCAAGTGTAGCCAATCTTCGTCACAAATGTGACAAAACGTTTGGACCACTATTTCGGTGCTGTTTCAACCCATACAATGACTTTTTCAACCTATACCAGATTTTCTTTTTCAGCCACCTTAAACTCTTCTGGTTGCTCCATGAAAATCTGTTCTTCCAGTTCACCATGCGGAAAAGCTGTTTTAACTGTTCCAGCTCCAAATATCGCTGGGACACCATGGCTAACAAAATTCTGATAAACGTATGCCTCACTACTAGAGAAAATATTTCATTATAGTATATCCCTTTTTCTTGTGAGTATCCCTTGGCCACCAATCTTGCCTTGTACCTTTCTCTTTCTTTTCTGATGTTGCTTCTTTCTTATTGAAGACCCCCTTGCATCCTATGACTTTTTTTCTTTGTGGGAGTTCCTCTTATGTCTAATTCTTGTGCAAAGAGACCACCTCTTCCATCATAGCCTCAATCATTTTTCTCTATTTGGACAAGCTATGACTTCCTGAAAAGTACCTGGATCTCCACAACTACTAATTAGAGCAAAAGAAACCATATCCTCAAAACCATACCTCACTGACGGTCTGATTGTGCATCTAGGTTCGCCTGAACTTTTTGGCTGCTCATGTGGCTGCTGTTGCTGATCATTCTCTATGGTATCCACCTGTGATGTGCCATCCGTTTGTGAGATCTGGTCAAGCTCCACCTGCACCCTGGACTTCTCTGCATCTGCCTTTGCATTTGCTTGTGTGTCTACTTTCTTGTTAGTGTGTTCAGCATTATCCTTGAGCATAGATGCCTCATCAAACACAACATATGCGCTAACCCTCACCTTCTTTGCTTTTGGATCCCAGAACTTGAACCTCCTCACTCCCTTCTTGTACTCAATGAAGATGCATTTTTTGGATTTTGGGTCCAACTTAGACCGTTGCTCATGTGTACATATGCTGGAAATCCAAAGATTTTTCGGTCGGAGCAGGATATCTCCTCCCCTCTCCATACCTCCTCAACAACTTTCTCATCTAATATTGCAGAAGGTGACCGGTTAACCAGATAACATGTCGTGCTTACAGTTTTAGCCCAGAAGGATTTGGTTAAGTTGACCTATAGCCTCATACATATTGCTCTTTCAAGCAGTTCATCCTTTCTGCCATCTCATTCTATTGTGGCATTCCAGGAGTTGTAAACAACCTTATAATCCCTTCATTTTTGCAGAATTCTATGAACTCCTTTGCTTTGTATTTTGTGTCATTGTCAGGCTTTAAACATTTCACTTGCTTCCCAGTCTACTTTTCAACCCTGGTCTTCCACTGCTTGAACTTAGTGAACATTTCTGACTTTTGCTTCATAAAATATATCCATACCGTACGAGAATAGTCATCAATGAAGCTCACAAAGTACACTACACCTCCCAATGATGGGGTTGACACCGGTCGTCAAACATATGAGTGTATTAATTCCAGAACATCTTTACTTCTACGAGTAAAAGTCTTAAATTGGACTCAGCATTGCTTCACAAGTATACAATATTTGTAGAAATCAACTTTACATGATTTCACCCTTGACATAAACTTTCTCTTGTGGAGATCCATCATATCTCTTTCACTCATATGCCCCAGCTACATATGTCATAGAATGGTCTTGTCTATGCTACTTTCTGATGAAGATATGACAACATTGCTCACAACTATACTCCTTATCAGTCCATACTGGTTGTTTTCAATCCACTTCCCCTTCATGACAACTAGTGCATCTTTTGTTACTTTGAACAAATCGCCGCTTGGAGCTGTTGACAGTCTGAGTCCAGATTTCCCAAATAACCAAGAGATATCGGGTTCTTCTTCAGTTCTGGAACATGCTTGACATCTCCTGGTGTCCTAATGACACCATTATGCATCTGGATTCTGATGTTTTCGATACCTATCACTTTGCAGGAGTGATCATAATCAAACACAGCTGCTCCACCCTCATAACCTCTATAAGTATCAAACCATTCTCTATGCGAATAATAATGGAATGAACATCTATAATCCATAGTCCAAGATGTAAGGAAAGAGTCTTTACCTGATGATGCAATAAGTAGTTTCACATCATCAGATCCCTTAGCTGCTACACTTGCTGAATCAAAGTAACTACCTTCTTGCCTTTTGTTTTCTACTTCAGCAAAGGACAATATCTCTTGTGGTGCCCCTTCTGATGACATTTGTAGCACTTTGCCTTCTTGGCCTTCGACTTGGGCCTTCCTTTATTCTTTGCCTGATTTTTGTCCTTAAATCTACCTGTCCCTGGCAACCAACCCCTCAGAGTGAGATTCATTTTGTTACACCTTCTCCTTGTCTCATTTGACTTGAGAACCGTTGTAACCTCCTCTAATGACAGGGTCTCCTTGCCATACATCAAGGTCATGATCAAATGATCAAAAGAAACAAGTAAAGAGTATAGCATCATAATGGCCTTATCCTCATCATCAAACTTGACCTCGAGTTGTGACAGATCACTTACGATCTAATTAAACCTATTGAAGTGTTTAATCAGATCTCCCCCTTCGAACATCTTAAGACTGTACAACTCCTTCAAGAATATCTTGTTGAGGATGCTCTTGGCCATGTGCAGCGTCTCTAGCCTTTTCCATAATCCCTTTGCCATCTTCTCTGTCATCATATCGTACATGACTGAGTCTGCAAGACACATCCAAATTGTACTGAAGGTCATCTGTTCAAGTTCCTCCCAATCCTCCTGGTCTATCTTGTCAGGTTTCTCTCCTATCAAAGCTTTGCTGACTCTCTATTGGACTAGTAGATCCTTCACACTCATTTGTCATAAAGTGAAATTGCCTCTTCCATCGAACTTGTCAAACTCGAGCTTCATCAGTCCACTCATCCTTGATACCGTATTGTAGATCCGTGCACGATCCTATGCTCTGATACCAATTTGTTGTGATTGAGATGCAATGGTCACACCAGAAGACTCGTCCTCACCACGGGAAGACGATGATGATTGATCACTCATATGCAAACAAAGATGCATAGAAGAAGAGAGAAGAAGAGGATGAGAGAGAGAGAGAGACAACACAGAGAGATTTATGTGGTTCGACTAGTAGTGTGCCTTCTTACGTCCATGAAACCTTCATCCAGCTTCCTCCTCTGCACTATGAACAATGGTACAGCTGCGGTGAACCGACCTCTGCTGCACACCTTTCCAGGGAATATGCTTAGGTTAGGGTTTCTCTATTACCCATACAACATATATGTAGGAACCTTGAAGATGCTGACATTGTTTCCTAATTATTGGGAATATTCCTCGAATAATTGGTTATATTAAAAGACCCTTTTCAGACTCAGAACCATATTGTATTGCTACAAGTATCGCCTAACACGCATCGTCCACATTTGGCTTGGTCCTCACATTATCCACGGCTTGCGCCAAAACAAATAACGACTTAGACGCTACATCGTCTAAGTCTACTACTTAGATAGAATATCGTCTAAATTTCCAATTTAGGTGCTATGTTAGCCTAAGTTCGCCACTTAGACACTGCTCCGCCTAAGTTCTCCACTTAGGCGATGTTCCGCCCAAGTCTTCAACTTAGATGCTATATCGTCTAAGTTCGCTCCGTCCAAGTCTCCTCTAGCCTTCCCCCCTTAGACGATGCATCGTCTACTTTTCTTGCATCGCCTAACTTCGTCTTGCCGCTTCCATCTACTGCTTCCGTTTACCTTGCATTCTCTAAGTCTGCCACTTAGACGATGCATCGCTGTTGGACCCCAAAAAGATTCACAATTAATTTCTGATTATTACAGAAATTTCAAAAATTAAGAAACTCAAAATGATGCTCAATCTTTTGATTGGCATGCTACGAAGTCACATACACCCGCCCCCATGGAAGAACAAGTCTTTGACTGCTGTAAAGTTCTTTTAAAAGGCATTCGGATAAGCCCGACATATGAATCACAAGCCCGTGAGGCCTTTCAAACAAAAAAATCCACGATAAGTCGAGCCATTGGCTTTATTTTTGACGTGTGGGCATGCCGACAAACACCGCATGGGGCTGCATAAGATTACATGCCTATGGGGTTAAATCCATACAAAGCAAAATATTTTTAGGGACCCATTCGATGCCACGGCGTGATGTTTCAGATTAATTATTCATAACCTGAAGACAATTCGGCAACAAGCCGACGTCCGGAGAATTCTTAACAAACAAAACAAGAGTCTCCACGTGCGTCTCCCTGCAGAAAAAGCCAAAAAAAGACAAAAAGAAGTCAAGCCCGGGTCCCTTTTTATAGGGTTGACAAAGACTACAAAAGGGGGGGGGGGAATCTCTCTCTCCCTCTTTCTCTCTTCTCCCGACGCGGGGAACCCCCCCCGCCACTGTCTGCACCGGGGGAAGCTACCCCGGCCACCTCCACCACCTGTGCCACCGGGGGAGGCCCCCCGGGCCACCTGCACCGGGGGAGCCCCCCGGCCACCCGCGCCACCGGGGGAGCTCCCCCCGCCTCCTTTGCCACCGGGGGAGTCCCCCCGGTCTGCCTGCACCGGGGGAGCTCCCCCCGCCACCGCCAGCACCGGGGGGGACTTCCCCCCGGGCCGTCCACCATCGGGGGAGCTCCCCCTCCCCCCGTTTGCTGCGCCACCGGGGGGAACCCCCCGCCGTTCGCCACCGGGGGAGGGCCCCCCGGTCTGCTGCGCCACCGGGGGGAACCCCCCGCCGTCCGCCACCGGGGGAGGCCCCCCCGGTCTGCTGTGCCACCGGGGGAGCTCCCCTCGGCCCGCTGCCACCGGGGGACACCGGGGGGACTTCCCCGGCCTGCTGCGCCACCGGGGGAGGCCCCCCCGGCCCCTCTCCGCATGCTCGCTACTACACCACCGGGGGAAGAAGGGAAAAGGAAAAGCCGTGGGAGATGAAGGGACGGGAGAGTTACCTTCTCCAAAGCTCCAGGGGATCTCCTCCAAAGCTTCCTCCACCTCCTATAAAACCCAAGGCCCTCCTTAGGGGAAAGAGAGGAGAATCTTTTGGGGAAAAAAAAGAGCTTTTGGCAAGAGGAGAGAGCTCCTTGCGCAAAGGAGGCTGAAGAAGAAAAGAAAGAGAAGAAGGTGAAGGAAAAGGGGCGCCCTTCTCTCTATAGAGAATTTTTTGAAGTCTTTGTAAACAAACCCTCATAACATGGTTATATATGTAAAATGATGATATATCATGACCCATGAGGGGAGTCTATGTTGATCAAAAGGCGAAATAAATGAGTCAATGAATTTTATAAATCCATGAAATTCTGGAATTTTGCTTTGGCATATATTGGAATCGTTGAAATACTTTCTACCGTTCATAAATTGCAGAAATGCCCTTCTGTCGTCCACTAAATTTCAGAAACGATCCACCCTTAGAAGAAATCGCAGAAATATCTTCTGCTATATAGAAAATTACAGATATGCCCCTAGTGGCAGAAAATTACAGAAACACCCCTAATGGCATAAAATTACAGAAATACCCCTAATGGCAGAAGATTGCGGAAATACCCTTGACGAGCAAAACTTGCAAGAAATGTCCCTAAGGGCTAAACATTGTGAATACACCCTCGAAAAAGGGGGGTTAACAAACATGCCCTCAAATGGGTGAATTATGAATACACGCTCGAAAGAGGGAAAATTGAGAACATATTCCCCCATAAATTGGAAGATTCCAAATACTTGTAAGAATATCCCGAACGTGTCCCACCTCAAGGCGTGGGGGCCATTCAGGGGTAGACCCGTGACGTTATGGTCGATATTATAGTCAAAAATCATTGGCATTTAATCAAAGGTGTTTGGACTTGTCCGATGTAAAATAACACTGACCCCGGTCGGTGGGGAAAGGTCCTGTACACGAACCTTAAATCGTCTGATAAATCCCAAAAGCGCGGAACTAATAAAACATGCCAAAAAGAAAAATATGCGTGTATTTTTCGCGTACAAACAGACTGGCACGCCTGGTGGGACTCTTCCCGCCTTTCATCTCTTTGCCAAGGATCGCTGCACTTCAATAAAGGCTCTGACTTCTCTTCTCTACCCCTTTCAGAAGAAGGAGAGAACGAGGAGAGGACACCAGCACCGAAGGCACGTTCTCCTCACCGAAGTCTTCAGCCCACGCAATGGCGGCCGTTACATACGGACCTCTTGTCATCGCCAATCATGTCAGACACGGCTATTTGGCGACCCCAATCGTATTTGGGGATTTTCCAACAGTTGTGGGTTACTCCTTCCTAGGGGTGTTCCTCGCCCCTCAAGAAGTTTTTGCGGCGCCAGCTGTCCCTGCAACCGTCGGGGGCATCGGGTCCTGCTCTCTGCCTAGCCGAGTCTTCTCGGTCCATGCCGTTTCTTCCTATACCGTCCCCGCGAAATGGGGGTAACAACGAAGCCGTCAAAGCCGCAAGCCTGCGACGAAACTCCCCAGGTCTGGGAAGACCGTCTTGGTTGGGAGCCTTCACATCCGACTAGACGGTGCTGGGTCGGTCCTACCCCGGGACAACCATGTTATGACTATACCAACTTCTAACCGCTTCGCCCTCCTTCGCCAAGTGCAAGAGGACAAGTCAGACTTCAAATCATCATCATCATCATCAGAGCCTTATCCCAATTAATTGGGGTCGGCTACATGAATCCTGTTCCGCCAAAGATTTCTATCAAGTGCAATATTCATATTTAAACTCAAGGAACTAATGTCCTTCCTAATAACATCGCACCATCTCAATTTAGGTCTTCCTCGAGCTCTTTTACTAGCATCCACTAAGATTTGGTCACATCTTTTAACCGGCGCTGAGTTAGGGCGACGAAACACATGTCCAAACCACCTGAGTCTATTTTCTCTCATTTTGCTATCAATTGGAGCTATCCCTAAGTCCTTACGGATGCGCTCATTCCTAATCTTGTCTTTCTTAGTCTTTCCACACATCCATCTCAACATCCTCATCTCTGCTACACACATTTTGTGGATGTGTTCCTTTCGTACTGCCCAACACTCGGTACCATATAACAAAGCAGGTCTCACATCCGTTCTATAAAACCTCCCTTTGAGTTTCACAGGCATACGACGATCACAAAGGACACCTGATGCACTTCTCCATCTTAACCAGCCTGCCTTAATCCTATGCGTAACGTCATCATAAATCTCCCCATTCTCTTGTATGATAGACCCTAAATATCGAAAGCTACTACTCTTCGGAATGTTATGTCCATCAATTAGAACCATGTCTTCCTGAACCACTCTCCCATTACTAAAATTACAGTGCATAAACTCTGACTTACTCCTACTAATTTTAAAACCTTTAGACTCCAAGACAAGTCTCCAACGCTCTAACTTAGCATTTAGAGCATCAATACTCTCATCAATTAAAACAATATCGTCCGCAAATAGCATACACCAAGGGATATCCTCATGCAATTGTTTAGTTACTTCATCCATAACTAAGGCAAAGAGATACGGACTTAGTGCAGAACCTTGATGCAAACCTATAGAAACGGGAAATTCACTAGTCTCCCCAGCAATAGTTCGAACACTAGTAATAGCGCCGTCGTACATATCTTTAATCAAATCAACATATCCTTGAGAGATTCCTTTCTTTCTTAATGTCCACCAAATCAATTCTCTCGGTACTCGATCATACGCCTTCTCTAAATCAAGAAAAACTATATACAAATCTTTTCTCATCTCTCTATACTTCTCCATTAGCTATCGTAGTAAGAAAATAGTTTCTGTAGTAGATCTATTTGGCATAAAATCAAACTGATTTTCCGATATAGTAGTCATACATCGGAGGCGTTTTTCAATTACTCTTTCCCAAAGTTTCATAGTATGACTCATAAGCTTAATTCCATGATAATTATTACAACTTTAAATATCTCCTTTGTTTTTATAGAAAGGAACTACAACACTTTTTCTCCAAACTTCTGGCATTCTCCGTTCCTTTAAAATTTTATTAAAAAATTTAGTTAGCCACTGAATACCAATATCTCCTAGGCCTTTCCATACTTCAATAGGTAAGCCATCTAATCCTAAGGCCTTGCCCACTTTCATTTTCCTTAAAGCATCCTCCACTTCTGACATCTTAATACGCCTGAAATATTGATATTTATCAATATTGTGACTCTTGGGTACCTTCTAGAGATAAATCCTTGACGGAATCTCCATTAAGTAACTTCTGAAAATAGCTATGCCACCTCCCTTTAATCTCAAGATCCTTAGTTAAAACCCTTTGATCTTCACCTTTAATGCACCGAACATGATCTAAATCTCTAGTTTTCCTTTCTTTTAATTTAGCAAGTTTAAATATGTCATTTTCACCCTCTCGAGTTCCTAATTTATTATATAAATCTTCAAATGCCTTTGATTTAGCTTCGCTAACTATTTTCTTAACTCTCTTTTTAGCGATTTTATAGACTTCTAGGGTTTGGTCATTTTTGTTAGTTTGCCAAACTTAAAAGCATTCCTTTTTTACTCTAATGGTATTTTGGATTTCCTCACTCCACCACCAAGTCTCTTTGTCTAAATTCTTTTTACCTTTAGATTCGCCTAAGAGTTGTTTTGCAGCCCTCGTTATACAATTTGTAACATTATTCCACATTACATTAGTTTCTTGTTCTAAATTCCAAATATTTTCCTTTAATAGATGATTTTTAAATGTTTCTAAACTTTTACCTTTTAAATTCCACCATTTAATCTTGGAATAATTATTTATAATGATCTTTCTTTTGAATTTAGGGATAGTGACATCCATTACTAACAACCTATGTTGAGGGGCTAGACTCTCACCAGGAATAACTTTACAATCTTTACATAAGACTTTATCGACCTTCCTAATGAGAAAATAATCAATTTGACTTATATGTGTTCCACTCTTATATGTTATTAAGTGTTCGTCCCTCTTCTTAAAGAAGGTATTAGTAATTGCTAGATCATAGGCCACAGCAAAATCAAGAATAGTGTTACCCATATCATTTCTATTGCCAAAACCAAACCCTCCATGAATCCTCTCATAGCCTCTATTATCTATACCCACATGACCATTAAGATCCCCTCCAATAAAGATTCTCTCTGCACTAGGGATATTTTGGATCAAACTATCAATAGCCTCCCAAAATTGCTTTTTAATGCTCTCTTCTAATCCTACTTGAGGTGCATATGCACTAATTATATTCAAAATATCCTCACCTAAGATAAGTTTAATTAACATTAGTCTATCCCCCAATCTATTTATTTCCACAACTCTGTCTTTTAAGTTTTTATCTATTATTATAGCCACACCATTTCTAGAGTTATTATTACCCGTATACCAAATTTTATATCCATCAATGTCTTTAGCTTTATGTCCTTTCCACCTAGTTTCTTGTGACAAGCTATGTTAACCCTCCTGTCCTTCATTAACTTAACTAATTGTAAACCCTTACCTGTTAAAGTTCCTACATTCCAAGTAGCTAGACGGATCCTATGTTTTTGGACTTGCTTCTTTATCCGTGTGCGTCCAAACCCACACGAGAACCCTTGCCTATTTGACACCGCAATCGGGCGCCATTGCGGCGCGTCGCTTACGGGGAACGCCCTAGCTGGCCCTTGCTCACTTGTCAGACTTCAAAGCGAAGTCTAAATCCGAGCACGGGAGCAGCAAGATTCAACAATGCTCCCATAAGATGAAGAAAATTTGGGTCACCAAGCAGGAGGCATAGATGGCAGTTTCGGCCGAAACCGATACGTTTCGGCCGAAACGTATCGGTTTCGGCCATAACCGATCCGAAACACACATTAAACACTGTAGCAATCCGAAACTAAAGGGGGTATCGGTTTCGGGCGAAACCGATACGAGTTTCGCCCGAAACCAAACGGTTTCGGCCCGAAACCGTTTGGTTTCGGCCGAAACTAGTGACTTTATGGCCAATGTTGGCCCCCGAAACCCCATAACCCACAGGTTTCGGCCGAAACCTTCCCCCCCTGGTGTCTGCCGCTGCCGCTGCCGCCGCTGCTGCCGCTGCCGCTGCCGCTGCTGCCGCTGCCGCTGCCGCTGCCGCTGCTGCTGCTGCCGCTGCCGCTGCTGCCGCTGCCGCTGCTGCCGCTGCCGCGCCTGTGCTGCTGCCGCTGCTGCCGCTGCCTGCTGCTGCTGCTGCTGGCGGCCTGCTGCTGCTGTGCTGCGGCTGCTGCCTGCGGCTGCTCCTGCTGGCTGCTGCGGCTGCTGCCTGCCGGCAGCTGTCCGACCAAGGGTGAAAGGCCGTCCGAGTCGGTCTGAGGGAGCCTTCTTGCGCCAACACAACTTCAACTTCAAGGGTTTGATTATTTTGTTTGAGGTTAATTTCATTGGGTTTTGTTTGATTATTTTGTTGTGTTCTTTTGGTTGGGTTAAAAATCTGGGGTAAGCAAGTCTTGCTTATTAAGTTTATTCCAAGGGTGATTAAGGGCTTAAGGGTTATTTGCTAATTAAACCCTAATCAGATTTTAAAAATTGGGGCTTTTGTCTAAATTGGTTTGCTTAGGCTCAATTGAAGTTAAATTAAGGTTCATTGAGGATTTTGGGGTTGGATCATGCGGGTAATTAGTTTTTCCCAAGGGTGATTAATAGTTAATTGCTAATTAAGCCCTAATTAGGTCATAGAAATTGGGGCTTTTGTCTAATTCGAGTTTTTTAGCCACAATTTAAGGTTAATTAAGCTTCATTGAAGATTTTGGGGTGGGATCATGCTGCCAATTGATTTTTTCAAAAGGTGATTAAGGGGTAAATGATAATTAACGGTTAATTAGTATATAAAATTTGGGGCTTTTGTCTAAGTCAGTTTGCTTAGGCTAAATTGAAGCTCAATTAAACTACATTGAAGATTTTGGGGTGGGATCATACTGGTAATTGATTTTTTGCAAGGGTGATTAAGGGTTACTTGCTAATTAAGGGTTAAGTTTTTAATTGTACTTATACCTTTTTGTGTGTCACTGTCTTAATGCAGCATCATGCCTAGACGTCAGCAAACACAGGAGCAGCAAGGGCAGGAGGATCCGGGGTGGGCCCACGTGTCTTTAATAGATGCTAAGAGAAGAAAGGTGAAATGCAATTACTGTGGTAAGGAAATGTATGGCGGAATTACCAGAGGAAAACAACATTTGGCAGGGGTAAGAGGAGAGGTCAGACAATGTGACAACTGTCCCCGAGAGGTGCGAGAAGAGATGCGCCAATGCCTTCTGGGGAAAAGGGAGAGGGTGCAACAAAGGGCTGAGGATGAGGCTGAAATTGCTGAGGAGATTTCTGGCAGAAGGGTTAGAAGGGATGATGATGAGGAAGGCACTGAGGATTCTGATCCAGAGCTGACTGAAGCAAGGGAGCGTGAACAAGCCGCTCGAAGGAAAGGGAAGGGAGCCATGGGATCAGGGACTTATGAGAGTACAGCTGCACGACGTCCTGACGTTGGTGCTGCCCCACATACGCAGGGAACAGGTCCCATGGACAGCTATCTGCACAGAAGGCCCCAAGCTACACAACCTAAAATCAAGCAAGCAATGAGAGGGGTCAAAAAATCAGCAGAAGTTGCAGGGCATGCATTTAAATCTATTTGCAAATGGTTTTTTCATTCAGGTGTCCCTGCACATGCAGCTTCAAGTGAATATTTCCAACCTATGATAGATGCCATAGCAGATGCTGGCCCTGGCTTGCAAGCCCCCTCACGTCGAGACATATACGGGCGTGGCCTTGAGGGAGAGGTTGAGGAGCTCCATGATTGGGTTGAAAGCTTCAAGCATATATGGGTGGAGAGAGGATGCACCATCATGTGTGATGGTTGGACTGGTACCACGAAAAAGTCCATGATAAACTTTTTGGTGTATTGCATCAGCGGTACAGTGTTTGTGAAATCAGTTGATGCATCAGATTATGAAAAGAATGCAAATTATTTGTTTCATTTGATGGATGGCATGGTAGAACAAATTGGAGAGGAGAATGTTGTGCAGGTGGTGACTGATAATGAAGCCAGTTACAAGGCTGCAGGAAAGAAATTGATGCAAAAGCGCAGTCATTTATATTGGCTCCCATGTGCAGCACATTGTCTTGATCTGATGCTTGAAGACATAGGGAAGGAAAAGCATGTGAAGAAGACAATTGACAAGGCACAAAAAGTCACACAGTATATCTATGGCCATCCTAGGATACTAAATATGTTCAGGGCGCATGCCAGTGGAGGGCGAGATATCATCCGTGCAGGCCCAACCAGATTTGCTTCCAATTTTATTTCTTTGGAGTCTTTGCACAGGTATAAGATTGATCTCAATTCTTGATACTTTATCCTTACTGATATGTAGCAGTTGATGCAGCTTCAATTTTCATTTATCTGCACAGGTACAAGAATGAGCTGAAAGCTTTCATGTACCACAATGCCCTGCGGGAATACATCGACAAGGGCAATGTTGATACACAGATGGATTATCTGGATGTCTGCCACGTCGTGGACGACAACAAATTCTGGGACAGGGTGTCACGGTACTTGAAAGTAGTCACACCTCTCGTGAAGGTCCTAAGAATGGTGGATGGCGATGAGAAGAATGATATGGGCTATCTATACGAGGCCATGGACCGTGCCAAATTGGAGTTGCAGCATTCCCTTCCCAAACATTATGCAAAATGGTGGAAAATTATTGACCAGAGATGGGACAACACATTACACCATGACTTGCATGCAGCTGGTGAGTGATTAATTGTACTGAAATTGAGGTAATGCCTTTATGTTATTTTATAAATTTTATTTAGTTAATTATACACAAATGCAGGTTATTTCTTCAACCCTCGATTTATGTACGGTGCCGATGCACATGTTGATGGCGAGGTGCTTCAAGGGACTTTAAAAGTCATTGGTCGTTTATCGAGGAATCCAGAAAAGAGACTGGAGGCCGAAGTAGAGGTTCGCCTTTATTTGATACTGTCAATAACATGTATAGAATTTATTTAAGTAGTTATGTTAATCTATTACTTTATGTTTGTAGATGAACCATTACAGAATGAGGACTGAGACATATGCTGACTCCCAATTGCAATACGCTGTGGGAAGAGTGAGCCCAGGTATATTTTATTTTTTGGATTTCTTAACCTGATGAATATATATTTTTACAACTAAAATGTATTTTTTTATGGTTGGTGGAACAGCTGACTGGTGGATAATGGTTAACAACCGAGATATGGGTAACAATGCATTGGCTTTCATTGCAATTAGGGTGCTCAGTCAAACAACATCAGCAAGTCAATGTGAAAGAAATTGGAGCACGTTTAGCCTTATACACTCAAAGGTTCGCAATCGGCTAAAGGCTGAACGGTTAGAGAAATTAGTGTACTGCCACTACAATATGAGGTTGAGAATAAAGAATATGAGGTTGAGACAACAGCTGCGAGACAAACGCGCCGCCGGGGATGCCGCCGCAGAAATTGATGTGGATGCCTTATTTGATGATGAGAATCCGTTGCAGTCTTGGGTGGAGACACGAGAGCAGGTTGATGAGCCCGTTTTTGATGATGATGATAGAAGATGGGCAGAGGGCATACTAGATGAAGATGAGCAAAGGGATCCCGAATTAAGAAGAAAATCAAAGAGGGCCAGAGATACTCATGCCCACATGTCTAGGGTTGTTGAGGACACTGAGGAGCAACATGATTTTCAGCCAGCTAGACACTCCGACTCAGATAGCAGGCCAGTCACTCCTAGAATGGGCAAGGCACCTACATCCTTAAGAAGAAGTACATCAGTGCATGGGCAAACTGAGAGAACAAATATTGCTGCTCGAGAGGACCCGGCAATTGAACAGTTAAAGCAGATTTATTTGAGGCACACGCCAAGGGGAACAGGATTCATGTCAAGGGTGCAAGAAGAAAGCACACCGGCACAGGAAAAAGCATCCCCAAAGGCCAAAAGGCGACTGGAGACTGCAGGTTTCGTGATCCTTTGATTTTTTATTTTGGAAAGTAACTTAAATTCTTATTATCAGTTCGAATCAGAAAAGGTTTTGGTAGGAGATAAATTATATATTTTCGTATGTGCCAGGTGCTACAGGTGCTACTACTGGCGGTGGGGATGCTGGTGGTCCTTCCTCCTTCCACGCAGACACAGGCAGAGGATACAGTCAGGGTGAGGGAGGACATGAGTCACAGAGTCAATATGGGCATCCATCAGGTTATGGAGGTGGCCAACAGGAGGCAGCGATTTATCGGTCGTGGGGTTATGAACCATCATTCAACTTCCATCCGGCCAGTTCCTCTTCTCTTCCTCAAGATTCTTATGCTGATACTGGATTCGGCTCAAGCCAACCAAACACTCCAAGAGGGATCCAAAGAGGGATGCAGGACTTGGCTACCTCATTGTTTGGTTATAGTGAATATAGACCATACATGCAACATGGTTATGGGTATCAACATCAAGGGCCAGACGATGAGGGAGAAGGTTCTTCTAATAATTATTATCCATATTAGGTAAGAATCAATGAATTTTTGTAACAATTATTTTATCTATTTTGTCTAATTTTGTACTGCTTGTATTAATGTACAATGGAATATTACTTTAACTATCACATGTTCAATGTTTGAAGTTCAATTTTTGTAGTTGTCTACTTCAAAGTTATTGCACTAACTTATTCAGTCAAATGCATGTGTAATGATTTTTGTGATTTTAAGTGATTATTAATATTTTTTATGATTTTTTATCATATTTTTTAGAATTAATTTAATTTTTTTGACCTTTTATATGGGTTTCGGCCGGTTTCGGCCGAAACCGAAACCGAAACCGAGTCAACTCGGTTTCGGACCCGGGCGAAACCGAGACCGAAACCGAGTTTGCCATCCTTGGCAGGAGGCCCATCAAATCAAACGAGTCAGGGCAAATATGCCCGACCAAGCTCAATTTCTTCACCAAACACCTGATCGGACGACTAAGGATGTTAGCCCCTAGCCCCTCCAAGGGAAGAAGAGAAAAGGGGTCTATCGAAAATCCAACTTTGCTCCCTGAAGTTCGGAGCTCTGTCAACCCGAGACGGCCGTTGGTGCCCAGATGTTACCTAATCGGGTCTCAATATTCGATAGATTGGCAAAAGCCCCGTCAATACGGCAGTCAGTCTTTGACAGATTGGGGGCATCCTCCCGCACAGGGCTGCATCCCCCGAAGAAGCGGAGAATGGTTCGACTCTCAGACACTGGGGATAGCATGAAGGTGTACATCTGTTATATTTCTGGCATGGAAGCGACCGATCCCGCTGACAATCCCACCAATTTAAATGAACCCGCCCGGTCAAATGACCCGAACCTGGCGGTCGACGCGGTATATCGTAATACCAGGACTGTCGCGAGAAGGAACCTCCAAGCCCAATATAGTGGCCATGCAGGGACCTCTAGCTAGGGACCGCATCGGGATCAAAATCCAGACCAGGCCCGAAACCAAGAGGTCAATTTTGTTCAAGAAGTAAATGACCCTGAGGAGGTTTGGAGCATTCATGAAGAAGGGGGAGCCCAACCCATTGGTGGTTCTGCCAACCCCGTTTTTGAGCCATCTACAAGGGCGGCATTTCAAGCTATGTCTGACGATGCTAAGTTTGAGACTATGCAACGTTGGCACATAGAAATGACTAATCTCATGCTGGAAATGAGACGCTAGATGAATTTAACTGCCCCAAGACCCTTAACACCAACTCATGATCAAGGCCTTCGGCGAGAGCCGCAGCTGGGTAACCCCGCTGTTGTTGAGCGACAAGTAGGTGTCCCCTACCAGGCAACCATTGAGGCAGGTGTTGAGCTGCCCCGAGCTCCCCCTAATGCTCAGTCTTCTCGAGCCCCGCCGGTTGAAGACGTCATTGCCCAATGACGACTGATCGAGAAAATTGTCGAAGATAAGTTCGCCCAGCCGGGCGAGGGTATGGCCACTATTGATTTTTACAGTGTGCCTTATCCCCTTCATCATCAATTTAAGAAGTTACCACCAGATTGTCCGAAGGCACCCAAATTGCAAAAGTTCAACGGGCTGGGATCTCCCCATGAACATTTGGTCTACTATATAACGGCCATGGGTGATCTTGCACTGGAGGAGTCATATCTCCTCCGCTACTTTGCAACCTCTCTCACGGGCAGTGCCTTCCAGTGGTACTCAAGGCTGAAGTGCAATTCTGTTACTGACTGGGCCGATCTGCAGAAGAAGTTTATTGATCGTTTCCAGGCAGCTGAGAGAAAGATCTCCCTTGCAGAACTCTGTTCACTCAAGCAGAAGAGGGGCGAAACCGCTCTTGATTTTATGAAACGTTAGAGGGACTTCAGCGTGAGATGTGATAATCCTCCTTCTCAAGAAGATGCAATAACCATATGCCGAAGGGGCCTGTCGGCCGAAGTCAGCGAGAAGCTCTTGGGTGCAAACATCAAAGGATTCGACCAGTTAAATTCGATCGTTGCAGAAATTGAGATGTTTTTCGCGGAGAATCCGACATTCACACCCTCAAAAGGAAAATCCCCTAAGGAGCGGGGTGCTGTCAAGGAGACCAAGGAGGCTAACGTCGTTGACTTCTCTCCCACTAATGGGTCCGATGAGGTCACGACTCCAAGTCCCTCCAGTAAAAAGGGGGAAGGGAAAGCATCCACGAGGTTGTCGGAACGCATGAAGACTCCTTATTCTTTTAAAAAGGAGCACACCAGAAGACTCTTCAACTTGTGCCTCAAAAATAAGCTCATATCCCTTCCAGAGCTAAAGAAGCCGGAGGATGCTAACAAGACGGATGACCCCAATTATTACGTGTATCACCGCATATTGGGCCACACCATTGAAAATTGTTAGGTCTTCAAAGACGAGGCAGAAAAGACGATTCGAAATCAACTTATTACAATGAAGAGTAATTTGGTGGATCCCCCGCAACCCCATGCCTGGGATCGACCGACACGCTCGGCCAATGCAATTCACCATTCAAATAACAGGAGCTTCAGGGCTGCAACATTCGTTTTTCCCGACCCAGAAGCATCTGAGGCCGGTCCCAGCCAAGCAAGACCCACGTTGTGGTATCCAGGTTGGAGGCCGTCCCATCAATGTTCTTTCCCGAAGGAAAATACCAAGAAGATATTCGATTGCCTACTTGAAGATGGGCGAATCTTGGTACACTACCCGCCACGGGGTTACACCGAGGTCGAGAAAAGGCATCCCCGGTACTGTGAGTACCATGCTACAATATCTCACCCCACTGGGAAGTGTGAAGAGGTATAGGATCTTATTGAAGTTCTTATTCAAAGGGGTGAGATTGATATCCATGGGGACAGCATGGCGCTAAAACGTCTGCGGGAAGTTGTTGAGCAGACCTTAAGTCAACGTTCCGATATAGAGAGCCCACCTTGATCCCCTACTCGAGGAAAATCAAATTTTTCCATAAATGTGATTCACAAAATCTTGGGAAAGAGCCAGACGAGGTCTGCAATAAACGAATATCAACCACTCCTCTCCGCCAGGTCGCAAGAAGCATCACAGAGGGGCATACCCCTTTTGTTGTCTGAATGCTTCGCCATTCGGAAGGCAGTCAGAAAGATTAAAAGGGAAGTCCGTCGCCTACAACACAACCAGTAGGATTTACTCCGGCTTATGGAGCGAATTGAAGATCGTCTGGCAGCGCAGACTCCGGCCCCTTTACCACGCCTCTCTGTCCCAGTCTCTACCCGAAACTCGGAAAATATGGTAGAGCCTTGAAGGTTGCCGAGGACTGGAGGATGGTTGTCCAACGATGCAACGGATCCCCCACTAATCAGGCTCCACAGAAGCTATACTCTTTCCCTCGGCATAGAATCTTGGAGATATTCCATATGTGCCGAAGGGAAGGGCTGATAGGGCTCCCCGCGTCTGGCAATGACCCTGGCACTCCCGTGGTATATCAGCACCACTACTGCCTCTACCATCGCGTTGTGGGTCACGCCATTTATGATTTCCCCGTGTTCAAAGACATTGCGGAGGACCTCATTTCCCGCCAGATAATAAATATAGACAATCCTCCTCAAAGAGCCCCAAGTAGGGGTGTGCAGAAACTGGACTGACCCCATGACCCAATCCAAACCGAACTAAAAAACCAGGTTTGGATCGGGTTATTCATGCTGTTGTTCGGTGAACCGAACCGAACCGCAGTAAATTAAAACGGGTTGGTTCGGTTTTCTATTTGAGAAAATCGAACCGACCCACATAACCCGATTCCACGTACCCAAGCGGCCAAGCGTAGACTGCGTGTGTGTCCTAATTATGTGTTTACAGAAAAATGACATTGATTATCATGATATTCTTCTTGAATCTCGTGTTTTTGGTTGTTTCATGTGGAGAATGATGAGCATGTTGCCCTCTAGAAGTCTCATTCTATTGTTTGTGCTGTTATTTTGGGATTACTCAAGGCCCAAAAATTGTAAGCCCAAATCGATGAACCGAACCGAACCGAACCGGTTTGGGTCGGTTTGGTTTGGTTCGGTTCATCATGTAAAATGGTTTGGTTTGGGTCGGTTTAAGACTCAAATCGGTTTGGTTCGGTTTGAGAAAAAAAGGAGGTGAACTGGACCAAACCGGACGGTGCACATCCCTAGCCCCAAGGCCTTTTCAACAGGGCCCGTCGATTTTCTTAGTGAATGTCATACATGCATCAACTTCCCGCACCCCAACCGGAGCCAAGATGCTGGAGGTTGGCCCCAGCTCAAGTCAATCAATCCAGGGGAATCCCGAGTGGCGCCCGTGGCAGGACTTAGAATCCTTGCCCTTCCTAAAGAAAGAAACTCAAAAACTACTCGAGATCCTCTTTGAGGGAAAAGAAGTCTTGGTGCGGGACTCGTCACAATGTCACTCCAAAAATCTTCGGAGTCGACATCAGGGTTCAACCGCCTTAGTCCCCAGCCATAAGGAGCACGCATTCCCAGAAGCAGCTCGGGAACTCCCCCAACCACGAAAGGCGGCCTTTACACAAAAGGGAAAGTCTCGGCAAGAACAACTCGAGACAAGCGTCAAGCAAATTCTGGCAAGTGGACGTCTAGACGAAGATTCTGAGGTTGCTACCCAATCAAGTCAAGAAGGTCAGAGCCCTTTAAGGGGCCCCAATGTGTCCGCCAAACAAAGCTCAAATAGTGATCCCCAACAAAGAAGTCATAAGGCTCCAAGCAAAAAGGATAAAGCCAAGTCGAAGTCTCCTGCGTTGAGATGCGAAACAAAGCAAAAGTCACCACCTGAAGAGCCTTTTATGGTAGTGCCACCTCAAGGCTTTGGCCTATACATGGCCGAATTCCAAGAGCTCCCGCCCGAAATAGTCAGTCAGGCAATTAATGCTACATTCTAGGAGACTCAAGAGGAAGGCAGCTGGGCAGTGTAACCCCGAAGAAGCGCAATCATATTGGGCTCGTGAAGAGAAAGGGTGGATTCCATAGTTCCAAAGCTGGGGGTGTTCCCTAACCTTCTGCAAAGATGGACAGTCCTTCTCCCACTGAAATAGCACAAGCTAAGAAGCGGGAGAAGAACAGAAGGAAAAATTTGAAGAGAAGGTTGAAGCGGCAGGCTGAGCAGGCCGCCACTATGGAAACTTCTGGCGAATTAACTCCCCTGTAAAAGCTACAGAAATTAATTGATGAGTTCGAGGAATACGTTCCTTCTACGCCCACTAAAGTTGTTCCTCTTGATAAATACATTTCATGGGAAGAACTGGAGCAGAAAACTCGGCTTAAGAGCTGGCTCCAACAAATGTACAAACAAGCACAGGAGGGAGAGAAGCTTCCTATCCCGGATGAACTTTCCATCTTTTATAAAGATGAAGAGCTCACCATAGAAAAGTTGGAGGCTATGTTGAAAAAATCCTCATGCAATACGGTGTCGATTCCTCCTCCCGAAAGTCTATATAGACCCAGGGGGAGTAATGACACGGCTCCCCCCGCCGAGGATAGAATCACCGTGGCCACCTATCGTCGCCGCAATGCAGAACTCCGAAATCGGGGACGCGGAGGAGATCGTCGCCTCGGGCGAGGAAGGCACGCAATGTCCTCCGGTGCCAGAAGTGCTAATTCAACACATCCTCAGAATGTTATCATTTTTCGAGGCGAAGAATCAGGTCCTATCCCTGAAGTTCAGGTCCGAGCAGATACCTTCCTTTTTGACCCGTCAGATGAGGAAGATGAACTAATGGCCCCAACCCTCCAAAAAGCGGCCATTCCTTCCCAAGTCTGAGCCGGGGTCTCAACCTTCTCCTTCGACCTATCAGATAAAGAGGACGAGGTAGCCGACCCGGTGTCACAAGAAAAGTCAGCTGACCCAGCTCAAGCAGGTGCCTCCGGTAAAGACAATGTGGGGCCACCTCCTTCAGAGGAAAAGCCTCTAGCTCCATTGTTCCAAGAAGAGCCTACTGAGCAAGCAAAGGCTGAATCGGATCTTGGTAGATCCTGGGGTGTCCGTCAACATAATGCCTTTAATGACTTTCAAATCCTTATTTCTCATACCCTATCTGCAAAGGGTTCATGATGTTAAAATTTCAGGATTTAACCAAGATTCGGAAGATGCACTGGGCAAGGTAGAGGTGGAAGTAACCATGGACAGCTTTGTCACTAAAGCCACATTCTACATCATTAATGCAAACACCTCTTATAAAGCTCTCCTGGGGAGACCTTGGTTGCATGAAAATTGGGTCATCCCTTCTACCCTTCATCAATGCATTAAATATGCAAAAGGTGGAGAGAAACATACACTCTTTGCCGATCGGGCTCCTTTCCGACCACATGAATGCAATCTGACTGATGCTCAGCTATACTTCGGGGAGCCACTATTAATCCTCACCCCGGGATTAAGAGCGAAGAGAAGCAAAAGGCAGTGCTAGAAGAAGAAGATGATGAAGAAGAGCTCTTCACAGTCAATGAAGATCTTGCCAAGCTACACCGACTACACATGCAAGCTAACTCCCCGAATGCCAAGCCGGCTTGGCCAGAAAGGCGAGAGCTCAACTTTGAAGCCAATCTTATTAGTCGGGCCATTGATAAAAGCATCTCCCTACCGTCGGTATGCATACAACTTCCCTTCTTGACGAGAGAGCACAAAGTTTACAACTAAAAACATTCATTGTTACCTATCAAAGGAAAGGGAAAAGAAAAAATGCGGAGGCCACTAGGCCAATCGTCTTCTACAAAGGAGACCTAGTACCTCGCGGCCCCTCCGAGGATGACTTCGGTTGGGGGGCGGTGCCCCAGCAAACCCTCCAGACCATCCAAGGAATGGTTGATATGCCCAGTCGCATCAAAGAAATGTGTCGAAAACAGAATATGCCCCAAGTCCAAGAAGCCTCTAGGCGTGACTATTTCTGACAACTATGGTAACCTTCACAAGTCAGAGGGCAACCCCCCTTCTCCAAGAGGGATAGGAGAGGATTGGGTTATGACCCCGAGATTGACTTTCAAGCGTATTATGCCGTCAACACCATAGGGCTCACGCCTTCTCCCAGTGACGCTAGCCTCGGCCCGAGGGATGACGTCTGTGTGATTGAACATCAAAGTGATCCTCTTTGTTCGTTTGATATTGATAAAGGGGACCGTTGCTCCCCTGGTCCTAGCAACCGGGGAGAGCCTGTTACACTTTCGCCCATTCCGCTCGAACTAAGAGATGTTCAGCAGGTGGCTTTATGCCAATTGGCTGGGCTCGACTTGGAAGAGTCCGAGCAAAACACTGCAAGTACTCCTTCGTACAGCCAGGACCTGTTGACGACCAGATTGGCAGGGTTGGAACTAGAAAATCAACCCCTAAAGTCTCTTGTACAAGAGCTGTTCCGAGAGCGAGACGTCCTGCTAAGGCATCTCGCCTCTCCATCCGAATGTCAAATCAACTATAAGGTCCAAATTGGGCCCGATCCTCCAAGGGTCTCGCCAGAATCATCAGTTGGCCAAGGCAAATTTATCAAGGCTCGTCATCCGACCGAAAATGGGGCAACTAATACCTCACTCTTCCCAGCAGAAGCCTATTTTCCAGGAAAGGTTGGTGCAGGCCGACCCCATGACAATGCTCGGGGAAAGTCTCCTTTCATAACCCTAGCACAGCGAATGGAAACTCCATATTCTTTTATTAAGGGGCACATCGTACCACTGTTCGAGTTTTACCTGGCACGGAGCCTCATAACGCTGCAAGAGTCTCGAAGATCAGCCAAAGGGGCTAAAGCCAAAGAGCTCGGTTTCTGTCGATATCATCAAATGTCAGGACATCTCACAGACGATTGCTACGTCCTCAAAGACAAGATTGAGAACTTGATACAGTCGGGAGTCATCCAAATTAAGAATCACTTGGTGAATCCCCCACAACCCCATCACTGGGATCGGCCATGGACCTCTACTAAAGAGATTTTTGCTCTAGCTGCCTCTGCATTACCAAAGTTTGTGGCAAAGGATCAACTCCCGGGACAACTTCCTGTCGCCAGAAAAGATGCACGAGGCCTTCCCCGCAATCAAGAAGTGGACGTTAAGGTCCACTACTCGGTCAACACTGTAGGGTTATCACCCTCGCCCAGTAGCTCAGACTCTGGCAAGGAGCCTGGCGACTCCACTCGAGAGCAGCCAAAAGAAGTGGCCCTTGAAGGCCAGGACGAGCAGCTCCGCTCGACCGTCATCGACAACTTGGACTACTGTGACTTTCACATAGCCGAGATTGATGGCGGCGAGGATTTTGTCGATCTACAGCCTGCTCTGCGGGAACTTGAAGACAGCGGACAAGCAACTGTAGATGAACTAGTCGAGCTCAACCTTGGAGATGCCAATAATTCCCGACTAGTTTTCATCAACGCCCTCCTTAGTGAGGAGGAAAGGTAGGCATACAAACAACTCCTCTTGGAGTTCAAGGATTGCTTTGCCTGGACTTATAAGGAAATGCTCGGGCTAGACCCATCTGTGGCAGAACATGAATTGGCGATACTTTCTACCGTTAAGCCTGTCAAACAAGCTTAAAGACGTATGCGCCATGAGCTTGAGCTCAAAGTGAATGCCGAAGTTGACAAACTCTTAGAGGTGGACTTCATAGAGCCTTGCATTTATCCAATTTGGCTCGCCAATATAGTTCCCGTTAAAAAGAAAAATGGCCAAGTTCGAGTCTGCATTGACTATAGGGATCTAAATAAAGCTTGCCTGAAGGACGATTTTCCTGTCCCGATTACTGAAACTATGGTCGATATGACCACTGGGCATGAAGCTTTATCCTTCATGGATGGATCATCATGATATAATCAGATCTGCATGGCCATCAAAGACAAGGAGCACACGGCCTTTCGATCCCCCAAAGGGATCTTCAATTACAAATGGATGCCCTTCGGCCTGAAGAATGCCGGTGCCACATATCAAAGGGCGATGACCAAAATTTTGGATGAAATGCTCCACGACCTGGTCGAGTGCTATGTTGACGACCTCGTCGTTAAAACCCGAAGGCGGGAGGATCACCTGACTGACTTGCGTCGGGTTTTCGAAAGGCTTCGACAATTTCAACTTAAGGTGAACCCGATGAAGTGCGCTTTTGGCGTTTCAAGTGGCAAGTTTCTCGGGTTTATTGTCAGATACTGGGGGATAGAGATAGACCCCGATAAAATCAAGGTCATTTGGGAGCTGCCGCCTCCCAAAAACATAACTGAATTGAGGTCTCTCCAGGGGAGGCTAGCCTACATTAGGCGTTTTATAGCCAATCTCTCAGGAAGGTGCGCACCTTTTAGGAAACTGATGAAAAAGGGTGCACCATTCACATGGGACCAGGAGTGCCAAAATGCATTTGAGCAAATCAAAGAATATCTTCTCACTCGCCCGGTGTTGGGAGCACCAGTGAAAGGAAAGCCGCTAATACTATATATTGCCGCCATGGACGCTTCTTTGGGAGCCCTACTGGCACAAATAAATGAAGAAGGCAAGGAGCATCCGTTATACTACCTCAGCAGGTAGCTGGTTGGCCCTGAGCACCGCTATTCTCCAATCGAGAAAGTATGTCTGGCATTGGTATTCGTCGTGAAGAAGCTAAGACATTATCTCCTATTCCATCAGGTGGGGTTAATTTCAAAGTACGACCCACTCAAATTTCTCCTTAAACAGCCCGCCCTGTCAGGGAGACTTCGAAAATGGGCGTTACTCCTCATGGAATATGACATAACCTTCGTCCCGCAAAAAGCAATTAAAGGACAAGGAATGGCGGAGTTTCTCGCGGCACACCCAATTCCGGCGGACTCCCCTCTCAACATTGGACTTCCTGATGAAGAAACACTCCTGTCCCAATTGGGAACAGAAGGCCATGCTGAAGTCACGCCATCACAAAAAGAAGAGGATGTCCTCACAATTGATATCCCTTGCTGGGAGCTTTACTTTGATGGTGCCTCCCGAATAGTTAAGAAGTCGGACGGTACTACAACCCTTACCTTAGGGGCAGGCATTGTCTTTGTAACTCCTCATGGGGGTATTCTACACAACTCCTGTGCCCTCATGAAACCCTTGACAAATAATGAAGTAGAATATGAAGCATTAATTGTTGGGCTTCAATTAGCTCTTGAAATAGATATCAATTGCATTAAAGTTTATGGCGATTCGCAGCTCGTCGTACGACAAGTGACAGGCGACTATGATGTCCGAAAGCAAGAATTAATTCCTTACCTTGCCACGGTGATAAGGTTTAAGGAAAAATTCTACCTTTTTGAAATAGGTCATGTCCCCAGAAGCAGAAACTCTCAGGCAGATGTCTTGGCAAAACTAGCATCTGCCATAAAGCTTCCGCCCAAAGGGGAACTGGACATAACCGTTAGACACAAAAAACTCATGCCAAGTGTCTTGGAAGAAGAAGCTGACCCTACAACTTCTGAGGTCAATACAATTGAAGAAGACTATCTCGCTGAAGAAGAAGAACAAGATTGGCGTCAACCAATCATCGATATCAAGAATGGTCGCCTCCCTTTAGATCGAGCTCAAAGGGTGCAGTTACTGTGAAGAGCAACATCATACTAGTTGATAGGAGAGCAATTGTACAGGCTCGTCCATGAGAAAGACAAGTCTGTTCTCTTACGTTGCCTCTCGCCAAAAGTAGCCAAGAGGATCATGCATGAAGTCCACTCAAGGCTCTGCGGTGCCCATCAAGCAGGGGACAAGATGAAAAATAACATAAAACTCAAGGGTTTTTACTGGCCTACCATGTATGCGGATTGTAATCAATATGCCCGCACATGCCCTTTCGGTCCAGTGTCGAGAAGACCCCCAAGCTCGTTGCACCCCACGACCCCTACATGGCCCTTCGCAGAATTGGGGATGGATATTGTGGGACCCTTCCCACCATCCTCCAAAGGCTACAAATTCATATTAGCTGCAACGAACTATTTCTCTAGATGGGCCCAGGCTGTCCCTTTGCGGGAGGTCACGGGAGAAGCAGTTGCCCAATTTGTTAAACATCACATTATTTATAGATTCGGCACTCCCAGTCGGATCATGTCGGATAATGACACCCCGTTCAAGAATAGAACCATACACGCATTGGCTGCCAAGTTTCACATAGACTGGAGAACTTCAACCATTTACAACCCTCAAGCTAATGGGTTAGCTGAGGCATTCAATGAGACCCTTTGCAAACTCTTAGCCAAAATTGTCGGCAGCCGCAAAAGAGACTGGGGTGAGAAAATACACGAAGCTCTTTGGGCATACCGGACAGTCTACAAGACCCCTACCGGGTGTTCTCCCTTCTCTCTAGTATACGGGACAGAAGCCGTCGTACCGATCGAAATTGAAATAACATCCTACCGGGCCGCCCTGCATAATAGCCCACAAACCCAGGAGCAAGACGAAATAGAGAGAAGGTTGGAAGAACTGTCCAACCTAGAAGGAAAAAGGCTGCAAGCCTACAAGCATATCAAGCCTGAATGACCCGAGTCTATGACAAGCTTGTGAAGCAGAGGGCATTTAAAGAAGGCGACCTCGTCATGATAAAAGAAAGAGATGTCATGGCCGGTAAATCTAGTGGCAAACTCCAACCCAATTGGCGCGGGCCTTACTTTGTCTCCAAGGTCTACGAGGGAGGCGCCTATAAGGTTGTTGACCACAAGGGAGAAAGCTATTTCCCTCTATTAAATGGTAAACATTTAAAGTTGTATCATGCCCCTTAACACGAATTTTTGCGGCAATCATTGCTAGATGTTTCTTCTCTCGGTAGAGGTAAAAGAAAAAAAGAAGAAACAAAAAGAAAAAAAAGAAAGTAAAAAAAGAAAAGAAGAAAAAAAGAGAGAGAGAGAGAAAAAAGAAAGAAGAAAGAGAAAGGAAAGAGGTTGGTGTGGTCACGTTTAACATTCTTTGTTCCTGTCCCACCGCCCCAAATTCAAATTCCAAACTCTAAGTTCCGGCTTACTAAACCACTTTGTGGTCAGCCCCAAATCTAAATCTCTAAGTTCTGGCTTACTAAATCACTTTGTGGTCAGCCCCAAATCCAAATACCTAAGTTCCGGCTTACTAAACCACTTTGTGGTCAGCCCCAAATCTAAATCTCTAAGTTCCGGCTTATTAAACCACTTTGTGGTCTGCCCCAAATCTAAATCCTAAAGTTCCAGCTTACTAAACCACTTTCTGGTCGGCCCCAAATCTAAATCCCTAAGTCTTGGCTTACTAAACCACTTTCTGGTCAGCCCCAAATCTAAAAGCCCCAAATCCTAAAGTTCCGGCTTATTAAACCATTTCTTGGTCAGCCCCAAATCTAAATTCCGAAAACCTGGCTCACTAAACCACTCCGTTAGTTAGCCCCAAATCCAAACCCCAAGCTCTCAACTCCCCAAACCATTGGCCATTCAGCCCCAAAATCCCAAAACCAACATCACAATGTTGGCTCCAGGTTACCTATCTGGTCAACCCAAATTCTCAAATATATCTTGCGAACTCTCTATCTCTGGACTCCAACCTATCGGAGGTCAGCCGGAGGGTAGGACCAAGGTTACTCATCTCAAGTTTCAAATTCTTGCTCCAAATTTACAGGGATTTCATTCTCCTCATTCAAGTTCAAAAAAAAAAAAATTTGGGGCTTAAAATAGGTGTCCAGACGGACTTGGGTGGCCAGTTTACTGGTCGCTCAAGGGCAAAAAGGTTATAACCCGGCTGAGGTGAAAACCCGAAAGGACGTCTCAGGCAAAAATGGGTAACCTCTCAGCGTGAAAACTTGAAAGGGCGTGCTGGGAAAAGTTAAAGGGGGCTAGTGTTGGCGAAAACTCGAAAGGGTGCCAGGGCTAGTAAGGTGGGAAAAAAAAGGAGAAAAAGAGAACGAGCAAGTTGGCTGATAGATCGAAGAACATATATGCATGTACAATATAACACTTGAGCAACACAAGTTTTTTTTGGACCGTCAATGAATGTCATTCATCTGTAAAAGTGTGACCCGAGACAAGCCCTCGGGTTAACCGTAAGAACAATGAATGATGAACGAGAGTGTAAAAAAAAGAATAACAAGACACAAAGGAAAATCCAACCACACAAATGGCGAGGCTTTTTCTTCATCAAATCCGCAATCGCCGCCTGCTTATCGGTGATCTCACATCGAAGATCTGAATCTTGAGAAGTGAGGGCTGCCTCCTCACCCTATAATTGCTGAGCTTTCTCTGCACGAGAATCTGCACTTGCAAAGTACGCCTGAGCTCTGGAAAGTAATGCTTCGGCGACCTGTTGACATTGCGACGCTTGCTCCCTCTCTGCCGCCATCTGCGCCTCCACTACGCCCCTTTCGTCTCGAATAGCTGTGAACGCGTCACGTGGTGGACTGAGAGAGAGAGATGGGGTTTCTCCCTCTCTGAGTAATAAAGGGTGAAAGAAATGTGGACAAAATAATGAAACGCGCGCTATAGGGGATATGAAAGAACGGTGGACAAGTACACCTACAGATGACACTCTAATGGAGATAGAAAGAATTTAGACTGACCGAACTCCGGTACATGGCGGAGATAGGGGTCCGAAGACCCTCTCGCGCAAACTGAACCCCTTCCCGGTAGGCGTAACCCACCGTTCCGAGAGCAGCTTTTCAGATACCGAATTCGAGTCCTTGGACTCTACGTAATAGAATTTGACAGACGGGAAGACACGTAGACTCGGAAATTGTAACGATATATCACTCCTCGAACAGTTACAAGAACAATATGAATAAAAGCACACCACCGCAGGACATTGGTCTTTGCGGGGTTTTAACAACAATATTGCAATATGAGCAGTAATTAATATATGTACATCTAGAAACCACCGCGAGACATTGGCCTTACGGGATTTTTAAAGCAATATAAATAATAAATAAAAGTATATATATATACCACCACGAGACATTGGCCTCTGCGGGGTTTTTAATGCATTATAAATAATAAATATAAATATATATACACACCACCACGAGACATTGGCCTCTGCGGGGTTTTTGCTATAACATAGATAATAAATATAAGTATATAAATATATGAACCACCACGAGACTGTGGCCTCTGCGGGGTTTTTGCTATAACATAGATAATAAGTATAAGTATATATATATATAAACCACCACGAGACTGTGGCCTCTGAGGGGTCTTTAATGCGACATAAATAATATAAATAATAAATATATATATATATATATATATATAGTATAAACCACCACGAGACTGCGGCCTCTGAGGGGTCTTTACTATAATATAAGTATATGTGACAGGAAAGGAAAAGGGATCAAATAAACCGCCGCGAGATGTTGATCTCCACGGGGTTTTAAAGCGATGATAGGGGAATGCTGAAATTAAATAGTTAGGAATTAAAAAGTAAAGTGCAGAAAATAAAATACTGAAATGGAAACGGTCGCGGGAGGTGACCCACCGCACCAGTTAGGAATTAGATATACAGAAAGTAAATCACAGAAATCGCCGCGGGGAATAATCCTCCGCGCGGGTGAGGTCAGGGACAGAAGAAGATAACCGCTGCGGGAAGTAACTCTCCGCGGGTGTTATTAACAATAAAGAAAGTTAAGGAAGCGCGCGTTAGGAATTTTGTGATCGCCAGGGACCGAAGGTCCCGAACAGATTGATCGCTTTCGCCTTTGACACGGGGTTATGCGGGCTCCAACTTCCTCTTCTTTCGACAGGCCGAAGAAGAGGGCCTTTTAACTGGTTACCCCTACACAAGGAACAAACAGAGAAGAAAACAACTAAATGAGAATGACGGGGGTGTAGTACCAATCCTTAGATAATAAAACGGTAAATAACATAAACGAACACGTACCTGGTTGGTGTGTTTAAAACCCCTTTAGAACTAAAAGGGTGGGAGAATGACATGATGAAATGCACAAATACAAGGACACTCACAAGCTAGGCCCTCTCGGAGAGAAAGGCATGGCACATATGCTAAATGATGCATGGAACATGATTAATTGACTAAATAAAAATAAGGGGGAGAAAAGCTTATCAGGAAGACCGGCGACGAGCTTTGAGAAGGGCTTCAACGTCACGAACACAGTACGACTAAGGAGCTTCCGAGCAGACTTCAGAAACTGTTTAAATGGAGAACACAAACACACGTATATATATGTATAAGGTAAGAATATATATATATGTGTGTATATATATATATATGTGTGTGTGTAAAGTGAGAGAAGACGATTAAAAATATAAGTAAATAAGCAAATAATAAAAACTAACGAGGTATGAAAGGTAGAAGAGGGTTAGAAAAAGAAAGAGAAGTCAAGAGAGAGAGAGAGAGAGAAAGGAAGCTGTTTTTTAGACTTTTTGTACTTTAATTTTTATATATGTGATATATATATGTACATAAAGGATATATATAAGATATATATTAAAGAGATATATATATAATATATATATATATATATAATATATATATAGTATATGTATATGAGAGGAAGAGAGAGCACGTAAGGAGAGAAGGGAGAGAGAGGGGGAGAGAGATATAAGAGAGAGGGACAACGAGAGAGATAAAGAAAGGGAAAGAAAGGGAGAGAAAGAGAAATTAAAAAGGGAAAGAGAAATGTACAAGGGAGAGAGAGAGGGGTCGGATGGGGAGAGGGGGACGAGAGAGAGAAGAGATTAGACAGAGGGAGAGACCGTGAGATGAGGAGGAGAGAGAGGGAGAGAGAGAGAGGGAAAGAGAGAGTGAGGGAGTGGGGAATAAAAAAACTAAAAAAAAGAGAGTGAGAGGGGGATCGAGAGAGAGAGAGGCGGTGGGATGAGGAGGAGAGAGAGGGGGAGAGAGGGAAAGAGAGGGTGAGGGAGTGGGGAATAATAAAAAAAAACTAAAAAAAGAGTGAGGGAGGGGGGATCGAGAGAGAGAGATACGGGAGAGATGAGAGGGAGAGAGAGAAAGTGAGAAGAAGTGAGAGAGGGAGAGAACCGAGAGGGGGGAGGAGAGAGAGAAAGAGAGACGGGAGAGAGATCGCGATCGAGAGAGGGAGGGGAAGGAAGAGAGAGAGAAAGAACGGGAGAGAGGGAGAGTGAGAGAGAGGAAACGGGAGAGAGATCGGGAGGGAGAGAGAGGTGAGAGAGAGAAGAGAGGCAGGGAAAGAGATCGGCGGGATGAAGAGAGGAGAGGGGGGAGGCCGGTGCGGTCGCAGGGAGAGGCGGCCGGAGGAAGTGACGACGGCGGCAGGCGCGGCGGCGACGGGCGGCGGAGTGCTGCGGACGGTGCGGTCGCGGCGGCGATGCAGTGAGGGAGGGAGCAGAGCCGGTGGCGGCGTGGGCGGAGGAGACGGCAGCCGGAGGTGGGACGGTGGTGCGAGGTGGCCGGTGGGAGTTGCTCCGGCAGCTGAGTGGCGACGTGGGGCTTCACGGCGTGCGAAGGTGGGACGGTGCACCGGTGGGGGGTGCTCGCGGACGGTGCATGCGGAGGTGGTGCAGACCGAGGAAGTGCAGTGGTGTCAACGGAGGGGCTGCGGGTGGCAGTGGCCGGTCGCGATGGCGTTAAGGGGTGGAGTGGAGCATGCAGGTGGTCGGCGGTGAACGAGAGGAGTCCGGTGCGGCAGGGAGCTCACAGGGGGTTGGAGACGGTGGCGTCGGGGTGGTGCAGACGCCGGCGGTGACGTGGGTGGAAGTAGGGGGGCGTCGTGGGGGATGACCGGCGGGGTACTGGAGGGTGGCCGGAGGCGAGCGGCTGGACGTCCGCGGTAGTAGGCTGCTGGTAGGTGTGGTCTGCGGCGAGGAGCTGTCGACGGGGGGCTCATGCGGCGGTTGGCCGCGGTGGTGTCACAGAGAGATTGAGGGGGTGGTTGCGGCTAGGTGTTCATGCAGAGAGAGGGAGATGGCAGGGAGAAGTGGGGGACGGTGGAGAGGTGGCCATGCAAAGAAGTGGATGGCCGAAGGTGTGAGGAAGGTTTTTTTGGGTGTGGAGAGAAGGTGGCAGTGGCATGGAAGGGAGAGGAAGGCGATGGGGAGGTGGCTAGGTGGTGGGAAGGAGAAAGAGAGAGGGGGTCGGCCGCTTGAGGGTGACAGTTAGAGAGATGGGCCATGAAGAGGATGCCGTGGGGTGAAGGGTGAAGACAGTGAGATGTGCGTGTGTGTATGCCTTGGTGGAGAGGGATAAGAACAGTAAGATGAGAGGGAAAGAAAGAGACGGATAAGATAAGGGGAAGTGTGTGATTGTGTGCATAAGAGATAAGAGACACAAGGATTAATATTAATTAAAGATTAGTAAGAATAAAGATTAGATTAAGGATTAATATATATATATATATTATATTTTTATGTTTTTATTTATTTCTATACATACATAAATAAGATTATTTATTAGGATTTTATTATTATTTTTAAACCTTCCTCAATTTTTTGGATTTTTTTCTTTAATAACCTTTTTTTATCTTTTTTTTAACTCTTTTGATTGTTTATTATTATTTTTCTCAAATTTTTATAAGCTTTTACCCATTTTTTTTGTATTTTAACATTTTCTCAATTTTTATAACCTTTTTTCAATTTTATAGATTTTTTTTGTATTTTTATACAAAACCCAAACAAATGCTAATCACTCACCTAAGTCAATCGTGTAAGCCACTTTAGGGTATCGTAACATAATATGAAATTTAATCACAGAAATGTTAAAAATGGCGTGTCTACAATAGCCTCAACCTTTTGTTGTAGTGTTTCAGTCTCTTTTGACAAGGCAGTGATCTCGCACTTCAACTGTTCAATCCGTATGTAGCAACCTTTCCATTCAGAAGTTTCATGTAAGCCCTGGAATTCTCCCCAAGTCCTTTCCACGGCTGCCATCCAAGGTTCTTTGGGCAAACCCATGGCATGGTAAGTTCGGGTACTCATCTGAAGGGCATTCCGCATAGCCTCAATGGTGGGAAGAGGCTCCTGTTGAAGTAGAGCCCGTGCACCACCCATAAGACTTGATAGCATCAATTCTCTCTCCATAAAAGGGGGGAATTGCGGAGAGTCCGGCCACATAATGCCGTTCCCCGGAAAGTCAGTAGAAAAGGCCAACATGTCATCCGACCTTCTCTCTTCCAAGGTGGCGCTGGTCTCTGGACCTGCCAAAGGAAGAGCCACCATCAATAACCACTACATCATAAAGAGAAGATAGAAGATAACATGTTTTGGACAAGGGCTGATGCATCACCTAGAGATACCACGGCTGTAGAAGGCCCCTAATCAGCGGTTTCTCTAAGAAATTCTTCATCCGCAATTGATGGATCAGTTTGGCCCGAGGAAAAGAATGTCATAAAAGCTTATTATCCCATCATCAGGAAGTTGAACTCATTAAAAAGGGGATTGAAGCAAACAAAGACGAGCGAAGAGGAACATTCATTACCCGCCGGCTCAAGGAGAGTTCTTCCTTGGGGTGTAACTGGCCTCTCTCTTACTATGTCGTGGAGTCCGGCATCAGCCTCAATTGTCTGGACAGCCTGAGACTTGCAATTAAGTCAAAAGTTGACATTTTTAATGAACAAATGAATGAAGCAAGGGAGAACACTTTACCTTTAATACTCTTGTTTGAGATTTCAGGAGGATCTATTTTTGACCTCCCCTGAGGCTCTATCATGGGTAGTGGATCAGCCCTTATGTTAGGCACCGCGCCGCTATGATCTCCCTCTACTGAAAGGGTCGCCTCTTGCAAAACAGGAGCAGAAGACCCAATGGTGGCGGAGATGGTCACTGCATCAAAGCAATAAAAGGAAACGGACGGGATCAACAAAGTCTGACCGGTTAATATACAACAAGGAGATAAAAAGTTAATAATGCTTACTGGCAGAAAAACAAGTCGGCTGTGTGACCAAGTGGCTTGACAAAGGCAATTCACCGTCTTCAAGAATAAAATGGCTGCTTTCGGCCCCCTTTGAAGTTGAACCACCTCCTCGGGCACAAAGTTCTGCCAACAAAGCTTCCTCATAGCCCGCCAATGTGTGGCGCCCAACTGCAGGAGCATCAGAATAGGCGGGGAGCTCACTATCTAATGTGCCGCCCAATAACGCAGCATATGCCCCCATGGCGTCGACCAAACCCCCTGCTTAGGGACAATAGCTACATTAAGTTTCAAGTGAAAAGGCAAGGTGGCAAGACAAGCTGGTGAAACGGAAGATCTTGATGTGTGAAGGGATGAACAAGAGATCTAGAGGGAGGGTGAATAGATTTACCTCAAAATAAATTCTATAGTAGTTAATAACAGTGCGGAATTAAAGTAAACTACTGTGAACAGAAACACTAAAGCAGTTTGAATTAACAACAAGAGAATCTACTCGGAAATTGCTGTCAATCATAGTAAGCACCAAAACAATAGATCAATTAACTCAGTATAGTACTTGGCGGAGGGTTGATTAGAAAATCTCCTTACGCAAAGGTCAGTTTTCCAGATAGATGTAATCTATCTTTCTAACTAAACCAATTTTATATACCACTGAGTTAACGATAGCAGATTAGATGAAGAAGTAAAGTCTACTGAGCAATTCAAAGCAATGTAAATCTTGGATGAATCAGCAAGACAAATTCAGAATATACTCAGACGAACAAGTTAAGAACTTGAGCATAAGCAACAGATGAATAGATTGAAGTTAATAGAGAATTGCAGTGGACGATCCTAGGCATTCATCTATTCGTAGTAGAAGAAATTCGATCACACAGAGAGTCAAACAATTTTTAGGTGGTTCGATCTCGAGCTCGAGATCTACATCCACCCCTTACTCAACTGAGTAAGGATTCCGCTGCCAAACAGCTTGAACACTGTTGATCCACAACTTCAGGGATAGAATCCCTACAACCGCTGATCCACAGCTTTGGGGAACACGTCCCAGACCGCTGAGCCATATAGCTTGCTTACCGAGGATCACACCTCGCCGCTGAGCACCACAGCTTGCTGTCCGAGGATCACACCTCACTGCTGACTCACAGCTTGGACTGTTGATACACAACTTGCAAATAGTTTCAGAAACAAACAGAAAAGGAATTCAAAGAAAAGATAATGAAAAAGAAACAATGTAGTTCGCTAATGAGCAATTTGACTCTGGATCTGATCCAGGAGTCAAGACAACAAATCTTCCTCACAAACTCACTTCTCACTCAGACGAACTTCTAAACCTTACGACACTCTATTTTCTTTTCACTCCTAGCAGCAGGCTCTTTCTCTGTCGATCACTTCTCTGACTTCTCTCTCTTGAACTCTGGCTCTTTTAGCTCTTTTCTGCTCTTCTTCTCCTTTTCTCTAAATCTTCTGGTTCTTCTTATCTTTTAGAATTTGAGTGCTCGATCCTTATTTATATTGGAGAGCACGAATCTGTGGTCCCACAGGCTTTTCATAATTTTGGGCGCGTGAAAGACACACTTCCGCCCAAAAGGCTTTATCCAGAAAGCACACTTCGAGGGGCCACGCGTCAGAGGTAGAAGATGGATGATCCACATGGCAGGATATTAGTTTAGCTTCCCGCCTTGGATCACGTGCCTTTAATCCGGTTCACTTTAAGTTCCACGTGAGATTGAGGCAGACTGCCTTTATGCCACCCAGGTGTTTGATCATGGTTCTAGGTTGGTTCTTCCTTTCTGTCCAAAATAAAATCAAAGATTTATGAGATTCATGAAGCATACAACATTTATTAGCAGATGCAGTTTCAGATGCTTCATAAGCTCAGGCAATTTATATAAGTGTAAGAACAAATTTCTTCAATAGCATCGATGCATAGAAGAGATGCATCAGACTGTATAGCCAACACATGCAGTAGGTCAGAACAGAAACATCGACCTTAGTATCATACAGGTAGACCTTATGTGCCAGACAACCTGACTCTGATATGAAGGTGCATCGACCTGTCTATATAGTGAATGCACAATGTGCATCGACCTTGAAAGTGATGACTTACTAGCATCGACCCTTCTATAACATGCATTGACCTATGCTGCAGTTGCTAGATCACTAGCATCGACCTTTGCTGCTGACACTATCTCACTAGCATCGACCTTTGTCCAGACGCTAGCTCACTAGCATCGACCTTTCTCCGGTCGCTAGCTCACTAGCATCGACCTTTCTCCACATGCATCGACCTTCTAATGCAAGACTTTCACATGTTCATCGACCTTTCAATGCAACATGTCTGCGCATGCATAGACCTATGCTTCAATACTTCTACACATGCATCGACCTTTTAATGCAAGACTTTCACATGTGCACCGACCTTTCAATGTAACAAGTCTGCACATGCATAGACCTATGCTTCAATACTTCTACATATGCATCGACCTTTCTACACATGCATCGACCTTCTAATGCAAGACTTTCACATGTGCACCGACCTTTTAATGCAACAAATCTGCGTATGCATAGACCTTTAGAACAAAAGTGGACTTATGCACCGGCCTTATAGTTTTATGTGCAAATATGCATCGACCTATCACTGCAACAATATGCAAGTATACATCGACCTTTTAATGCAATCGTATGATTGTGCATCGACCTTGTTATGAACAATAACTATTCTGACTGAAGAAAAGACTTTAACAAGACAATGTTGCCAGAGATAGATTAAAGTCAAACACGATGTTGCCAGCATCAAATTTAGATATCAAAATTATACATAAAATCCAGAGGGGACACAACATTCTCCCCCTTTTTGATGATGGCAATATTGCTATGTTTTGATGACAACACATATTACATTATGAGTTAGAATATGCACAAATCACAATCAAGTGCAGAATAAGATAGACATGCAAAGACACCACATGGACATCACATGCAGAGACATAGACAGTCAATCAAGGCAAACTCTCCCTCCTTATCAGCCAAGGCAAACTCTCCCCCTTTTTACCAGCCAAGGCAATCTCTCCCCCTTTCGGCTAACCATCAAACCACAGCAAAACTCTCTCCCCCTTTGCCATCGGCAAACAAGGAATGGATAAAGACAATAGAATTTTATCAGTGATGGGACTGAAACAATATCAAGGTTGTGAAAATGTAGGAGAGATCTGATTGACAACCTGATGCATCTTTCATTAATCAGACATACATAGCTCAAATTCTTCAGTTATAAGATTCTATATAATACATTCTTGATAGAATTCTAATTTTAGAATAATAAAGGGTAGAGTTTAGCAACTGGGCTCTTTGAATAAGTTTGCATTAACCCTTAATAGCAATAAACCAGAACCATATGAAACATGAAGGATTTAATTTTGCTTTTTCCTACTCATCCAAAAATCAGTGAGTTTCTTTAGGAGTGACCAGGATATGTATTGAGGTTAAACAATTTGACAGTTTCTGAAATTTTCAACTTAGGGTTACAACATATATTTTTTTTTCCTTTTTGTTTGAAGAGTTTAAAACGGCTAGGTGCCATTCATGCCTTTTGACGTAAGGGTACACGTTGATTAGACGTCAGTACCCCTAGTTACTTAGCAGAATTTACCATACTATTTCAATTATCAAAACATTAGGAGTAGTTTGCACCTTTTTGCGTAAGGGTACACGTTGATCATACGCCAGTACCCCTAGTTACTCAATGAAGCTAAACATTTTGTTTTGACTTTTGAACAGAGATAACTTGAAGCACTTCATGGCATGAGTTTTTCTCTGTTTCTTTGATAAAAGTACCCAATTTCTCAGTGCATTCAGTCATTGCTCTACCTACTATTATGTTGACTCGTTATTTTGACATTGTTGCCCTTTGGTTTTATAGAAAGACTTGTTTAAGAGCAATACACAACCCAAGTTTCTCAACCAAGAAATCATTAATTCAAGAGCTTTCAGACTCTGGAAGACTTTACCAACCATGTCATGAGAGAAATGGTTGAGAGCTATTAATTGTGATCAACATCCTAGTTCATTGAGTTCAGTCTTTAGACTCTAAAATTTATTAAGCTTAAACTATCAGTTCATTTATTGAGCGTAATGGATTCTTATAAGAGGAGATTTCTGATTTTAGTAGCTCGGAGAAATGAACTGATTATCAGATTGTCATTATTTCAGAGTTATAGAAAGAACAAGGACTTTTTCAAGAGATGGAAATGAATGAGTATGTCAGGAAAACCTGATACCAAGCCATGAGCTACTGAGATTTAAGATTAGATGTGAACATCTGAGATTGCAAGATGAGTAACTCAATTGATCAGAAAGATAGAGTCAAGGTTGCAACATGTGATGACTTTGGATGAAGTAACAACCTGGACATGATCTAACTCAAAATTTATTCTGAACCCCCCCTGACAACATGCACAAGAGAAAAAAAAATATCGACACTTACTCCCCCGGTCTATGTGCATTATTTGTTGGACACAGCATTTTGACCCTTGAACAGATAATAAAATGCAAGACTCATACAAACTCTTGACTCAGGGTACTTGGTGAAGGACAAGCCTCTACACATGGTGTGGGTTTCCAGACAGAAGATGTCTGCCCTTCTCCCAACAAACCATTTGATATACCCTTAAGATCAAGAAAGACACAATGCAAGACATTTTCTGCAAAGACAATTATTGATATTATGTGATGGACTGAATCACATGCATATGAAACATCATAGATAAAGCATTTATTCCAGACAAGAATGAATTTAAGGAATCAATCATCATGTTGAAATTTACATAAACCTAGTTCTCTCCTTAAGAATTTAAACCTTTCATTCTCAAGTGGTTTAGTAAAAATATCAGCAATTTAATTTTCTGATTCTACAAAATTCAGCTCAATTTCATTCTTACTTACTTTATCTCTCAAGAAGTGGTGTTTTATTTCAATATGCTTAGTCCTAGAGTGATGAACATGATTTTTAGTCAATGAAATAGCACTGGTATTATCACATAGAATAGGAATGCACCCTAATTTTATGTGATAATCTATGAACTGGTGTTTTATCCAGAGTACTTGGGCTGCACAATTTCCTGCTGCAACATACTCAGCCTCAGCAGTGGAAAGAGCAACTGTGTGTTGCTTTTTAGATGTCCAAGACACTAGACAACCACCTAGATATTGACAATACCCACTAGTGCTCTTTCTATCTATCCTATACCCTGCATATTCTGCATCAGTGTAAGCTATAAGTTCAAACTCACACCTTGCAGGATACCATAGTCCTAAGTCAAGGGTGCCTGATAGATACCTAAAAATCCTCTTCACAGCACACATGTGAGATTCCTTAGGACAAGCCTGAAATCTAGCACATAAACAAACTGAAAATTGTATGTCTGGGCGAGATGCAGTAAGATACAAAAGGGATCCGATCATACCTCTATATTGTTTGGTGTCTACCAATTTACCTTTTGGGTCAGCATCAAGACTAGTTGATGTGCCCATAGGTGCAGTGATCTCTTTGAGGTTTTCCAGCTGGTATTTCTTCAGCAGAACCTTGATGTATTTGGACTGTGTGATGAAGCTTCCTTCTGAAGTCTGATTAACCTGCATTCCAAGGAAAACTTCAGTTCTCCCATTAAGCTCATTTCAAATTCATTAGTCATTAATTTAGAAAATTCCTCACACATAGAAAGATCAGTTGACCCAAACACTATGTCATCTACATAGATTTGAACAACAAGTATGTCTTTGTTGTTTACCTTGGTAAATAAAGTCTGGTCAACCTCACCTCTTGAATATCATTTACTTGTGAGGAAGGAGCTCAGCCTGTCATACCAGACCCTGGGAGCTTGCTTCAGTCCATAAAGAGCCTTATCTAATTTATACACATGATCAGGAAGGTCAGTACATTCAAATCCAGGAGGTTGTTTAATAAAAACATCCTCTTTTATTAGACCATTTAAGAAAGCAGATTTCTCATCCATCTGTTGAAGTTTTATTCCTAGGCTGCAAGTAAAAGCTAGAAGAATCCTAATGGCTTCTAGTCTAGCAACAGGGGCAAAATATTCCTCAAAGTCTATCCCAAATTTCTGATTATACCCCTGTGCTACAAGCCTAGCCTTATTTCTGACTACCTTTCCCTGCTTATCAGTTTTATTTCTAAAGACCCATTTAGTGCCTATAACTCAGCCATGTGAGGGTTTAGGAACTAGGTGCCATATCTTGTTCCTTTCAAATTGATTCAATTCATTATGCATGGCATTTATCCAATGCACATCCTTTAGGCACATTCAATGTTCTTGGGTTCAACATGTGAGACTAGTGCAAATGAGTTCAGTTCATTTTCTATCCTAAAGTGTGATCTAGTTCTAGGAGGTTCATTCAGATTACCAATTACATTCTCTAAAGGATGATCTCTAAAAACTCTAATGTTGGTAAGCTGATTACCTGAATTTTCAACTAACTCACCCTGAACACCAGACCCTTCAGTCTCACCTTCTTCAACTGGTTCTGCATCCTGCCCTTCTTTATTCTCAAGGATTTCCCCATCAGTTTTGTCCCTGCAGAAACCAGTTTCAAATTTATTAGAAGATTCATCAAAGACAATGTGTGATGATTCCTCAACAGTTTGAGACTTAATGTTATAGATCCTATATGCTCTAGATTTTTCAGAGTAACCTAGAAAAATTTCAAGTTCACTTTTAAGTTCAAATTTATCAAGGTCTCTTTTAGAGTTAACATGAATAAAACATTTACAACCAAAGACCTTGAAATGTGCTAGTGAATGTTTCTTACCTTTAAGTATCTCATAGGGAGTCTTTTGAGTAAAAGGTCTTACCAGGGCTCTGTTTATGATGTAACAGGAGGTATTGACTGTCTCAGCCCAAAACCTTCTAGGCAGGTTGCCTTCAACTAGCATAGTCCGAGCCATCTCCACCAAGGTTCTATTCATCCTTTCAACCACTCCATTCTGCTCTGGAGTCCTTGGTGAAGAGAACCTATGGTTGATCCCATTTTCCCTGCAAAATTCATCAAACTGTGAGTTTTCAAACTCACCACCATGGTCAGACAGAATAGTAGAAATAGACTATTCACCAGTCTGTTTTATTCTGTGATAAAATTCCTGAAATTCTTCAAATGCATCATTTTTGTGAGTTAAAAGAATACCTAAGTAAATCTAGAGAAGTCATCTACTAAAACATATCCATATCTTCTACCAGATAGGCTAACTGATCTAGTAAGACCAAACAGGTCCATATGAATCAGCTCGAAAGGTTTGGAAGACATGTTTTCAGTTCTGGATATAAATGACTTTCTAATCTGCTTGCACTGGGTACAAGCCTCACAGATTTTATTGTTTTTCTTAAAAGATATTTCAGGAAGACCTCTTACCATGCTATATTTATTCAACTTATGCAACACATTGTAACTGACATGACCTAGCCTATGATGCCAAAGACAAGCTAAGTCAACCTTATTAACAGTGAGACACAAATTAGTGTGTGCTGCATGATCTAAATCTACCATATAGATGTTATTGACTCTTCTACCAGTGAGTTTCACAGTTTCATAATTGGGTTCAAAGATATTACATGCAAGTGAGTCAAAAACAACCGTATGTCCTTTATCACGTAGCTGAGTAATACTAAGCAGATTGTAGGCAAGGTCTTCAACTAATAAAACCTCATCAATACAGTAAGAAGAGCACTTACCAACTTTTCCTGATCCAATTATTTTTCTTTTGGTATTACCTCCGAAGGTAACATGACCAGCATGCAAAACTTTCCTTTGTCCTTGGTCATGTGCCTGGAACAGCCACTGTCAAGGTACCATCTGTTGTGATTGGCTACCAGGCATACCTGCATACGGAATCAAGTAGAAGATTTTGGAACCCAAGACTGTTTGGGCCCCGTAACAGCAGTTAAATCATTCAGACATGACAACAATTGTTTTGGTATCCACATTTGTTTGTGTGATTTGACTTGAATTGTAGATTTATTATCTTTCAGATCTTCCTGTCTTTTCTTGCCACCTTGAGTTTTTGTTTTCATTTTCTTTGGTGTGGCATTCTTGTTCTTAACATGGTGAGAATTCTTGTGCCAATTATTGGTCCATTTGGCATTGGAAAAAGTGTGTGCACTGTAGACCCCAGACTGACCAGACATAGGATGGACATGGCCATATGAGTTCTGGTTCCTAAAGGTTCTGAACCTAGGTTGCACAGACGCAATCCTGTGGTAAGGTCGATGCATCTGACTAGTATGAATTATGATCATTGTGCTGCACTGTCCTCATATAGAGACTGCCTCGACCTTTCTTATCAAAAGTGTGACGATAGGAATTATGGAATGATGGATAGGTCGGTGCACTATAGTAGTAGCATCGACCTGAGGTGCCCCTGCTCTGACTTTGGTTTCTAAAGGATCTGAACTCAGAAGGAATATGCGTCGGTGCAGGTTGGGTATTGCATCGACCTTTCTGTTGAGGCTAGGTTACCTTGGTTTTGGGGGTTCCTTGGACTTTGGATTTAGCTGGCAAACCCCTAACTTGTCCCTTACCCTGAGAGGCAGTGGTGTGTGTACTGGATTCTCTTAGCACCTCTACTTTTCCTTTTCCCTTGTCCTTGGCACTAAGTTTATTATTTTTCACAGAATTTTTATTGAAGTTTTCTTCACAATTCATCTTTATCAAAGGTTTGGATGTTCCTTTTTCAGCAACAAAAGAGATAGTCTTTACATCCAACTTTTTCTTATTTGTTGGGTTAAAACCCAAACTTTCCCTTCTAAAGTTTACCTTTGTTCCCAAAATGGCATTCAGATTTTCAGTTCCCTGTGTCATGCCTTCAAGGGAATGTTGTTTATCCTCGATTTCCTTAAGCTCTCAATTGTCTTTTTCAGTTCTTTATTTACTCCATTAACATCATCGTATTTTTCATTTGCAATTCTGATTTCTTCCTCAAATTTTTGCATTCTGATTTTTAATTCATCAAATGTGTTTTTCAATTGTTCATTTTCATACCTCATGTCATTCAAAACAGTTTTAAAATTTTCACATTCAGCAAGATAATTCTCCCGATTATAGTTTTCTATTTCTAGGCATGCAATTTTGTCATTCAAGGTTGAATCTTTTACTAAGGAATTTATCTTTCTTTTCAAATGCCTATTCTCTCTACGCACCTCATCATATTTATCTAACATCTCAGCATAAGCCTCTTCCCAATCACTATATGAATAATTTTCAAAAGGAGAATTTATCTCATCATCATCTTTCTCTTCATCTTCTCCTTTGGCCATCAGACAACGCTTGTTATCATCCTCGCTATCAGATGTGCTGCTCTGACTGCCTTCATCTTCATCACTGTAGGTGCTCACCTTAGTTTTTCCTTTCTTGTTCTTCCACCTGAGTTGCTTCTCCTTCTGTAGCTCAGGACAGTCGGCCTTTAAGTGCCTTGCTTTCCTGCAGTTATAGCGGACAATACCATCGGATTTCTTGACTGTATCAGACTTGTATTTTGATTGTATCAGACTTGTATTTTGACTGTTTCTTACTTGGGAAATATTTTCTTCTGAACCCCTTTCCTTCCTTTTTCAGGAACTTCTTAAATTTTCTAGTAAACATTGCAAATTCATCTGGGTCTTCGTCTGAACTAGAGGAACTATGCTCACTTGACGACCCTTTGCTACTAGACGTCACTTTAAGTGCTAGGGGTTTTTTCTTCTTATCAGACTCATCAACCCTCTTGAGATTCGACTCATATGTCATGAGAGAACCAATGAGTTCGTCAACGGTGGTAGTAGCTAGGTTCCTAGACTCTTCCATGACCGTGGCCTTGGTGTGCCAAATAGGTGTAAGGGACCTAAGAATTTTTCTAACAATTTCATACTCACTGTAAACCTTGCGTAGACTTCTCAGGCCATTAGTAAGAACCATCAGTCTGGCGTACATCTCAGATATAGACTCGTCAGGTTTCATCTTAAAAGTTTCATATTCTGAGACTAACATATTAGCCTTGGTCTCTCTAATCTGAGATGTTCCCTCATAGATTACCTCCAGCTTGTCCCACTTTCCTTAGCTGTGGAACATGAGGGAATTCTTGAAAATTCAGTAGGGTGAAGAGCACACTGTATAGCATTTACAACGCTCCAGTTCAAAGTAGACCTACGGATCTGCTCCCTGGTCCAGACCTCCTCATCCTCAGGTAGCTCAAAAGGTCCTTTACTAACTACCTTCCAAATCTCATAATTCTTCGCTCGAAGGAAGACCTGCATACGATTCTTCCAGTATGCATAGTTGTTTCTGTCAAAGAATGACGGCTTACTGGTGGAATGACCCTCAGCACTTAGACCTCTAACATCCATTTGAACTAATCTCTCCGGGATGTTAAGTCCTTCGGGAGAGTTAGGCTCTGATACCACGTGATGTGTGAAGGGATGAACAAGAGATCTAGAGGGGGGGGGGGGTGAATAGATCTACCCCAAAATAAATTCTACAGTAGTTAATAACAGTGCGGAATTAAAGTAAACTACTGTGAACAGAAACACTAAAGCAGTTTGAATTAACAACAAGAGAATCTACTATGAAATTGCTGTCAATCACAGTAAGCACCAAAACAATAGATTTATTAACTCAGTATAGTACTTGGCGGAGGATTGATTAGAAAATCTCCTCACGCAAAGGTCAGTTTTCCAGATAGATGTAATTAATCTTTCTAACTAAACCAATTTTATATACCAGTTAGTTAACGATAGTTGATTAGATGAAGAAGCAAAGTCTACTGGCCAATTCAAAGCAATGTAAATCTTGGATGAATCAGCAAGACAAATTCAAAATATACTCAAACGAACAGGTTAAGAACTTGAGCATAAGCAGTAGATGAATAGATTGAAGTTAATAGAGAATTGCAGTGGATGGTCCTAGGCATTCATCTATTTGTAGTAGAAGAAATTCAATCACACAGAGAGTCAAACAATTTTTAGGTGGTTCGATCTCGAGCTCGAGATCTACGTCCACCCCTTACTCAACCGAGTAAGGATTCCGCTGCCAAACAGCTTGAACACTGCTGATCCACAGCTTCGGGGATAGAATCCCTACAACCGCTGATCCACAGCTTTGGAGAACACGTCCCAGACCGTTGAGCCTTACAGCTTGCTTACCGAGGATCACACCTCGCCGTTGAGCACCACAGTTTGCTGTCCGAGGATCACACCTCGCTGCTGACTCACAGCTTGGACTGCTGATACACAGCTTGCAAATAGTTTCAGAAACAAACAGAAAAGGAATTCAAAGAAAAGATAATGAAAAAGAAACAATGTAGCTCGCTAATGAGCAATTTGACTCTGGATCTGATCCAGTAGTCAAGACAGCAAATCATCCTCACAAACTCACTTCTCACTCAGACGAACTTCTAAACCTTACGTTAGGGAAGATTGCAAATACTCGTAAGAATATCCCGAACGTGTCCTGCCTCAAGGCGTGGGGGCCATTCAGGGGTAGACCCGTGACGTTAGGGCCGATATTATAGTCAAAAATCCTTGGCATTTAATCAAAGGTGTTCGGAATTGTCCGATGTAAAATAACACTGACCCCGGTCGGTAGGGAAAGGTCCTGTACACGAACCTTAAATCGTCTGATAAATCCCAAAAGCGCAGAATTAATAAAACATGCAAAAAAGAAAAATATGCGTGTATTTTCCACGTGCAAACAATCACTTTACTCATTGAGACTTCTTTTAACTTGTACTCGGTCTAACTTGGGCTTCACCTATCTTAGATTTAGACGATCCATCATCTAAGTTAAACTGCTCCAACTATGAATATTGTCTGAATATGAGTCACAACTCAACAGATTTGATCAGAGATGGATTAGGTGGATCCGAGCGCGTATTTCCGCAGTGTCCTTTTCAATCCTTGTCGATAGGCAGCCCACTACACCTTTCCATAGTGGCAGAGGGCTCCGCTTGGGTGACCCTATATCCCCCCTCTTGTTTGTCCTACAAGATCCTGAGCAAGATATGGATGAGGGCTGAAATGACATGTCTGATTAGAGGCTTCCATGCAGGGCACCAAGGTGTTGGCATTGGTCATTTGCAGTATGCTCGTGATACTATTCTTTTCCTTACAAATGAGGAGAGCTAGTTGTATGTTGCAAGGTTTATGTTGGAGCTACTACAAGAGATTACTGGACTGAAGGTGAATTTTAGTAAAAGCTGAATAGCTGGGATCAACATGTAGGAGAGGTTAGTCAGGAGAGCAACATTCATTTTGGGGTGTCAGATAGGAGACTTTCCTTTCTCCTACCTGGGCCTGCCTTTGTCACCAGGTAGCTTACATTACAGTGATTGGCAGGTGGTAGTGTAGAGATATTAGTGTAGACTTGCAGGTTGGAATGCTAGGCTCCTCTCATATAGGAGGAGAATAGTGGTATGCAAATCGGTGCTTGATACTCTTCCTGTATATTATCTTTCCATTTTTAGGATCCCCAAATCATAGCTAAGAAGTTGGAATCCATTCAAACTAGATTCTTTTGGCTTCACTGTAGAGGCAATTGTAGGGGCTGACATGATATCTCGTCGGGTAGAGTCTGCAAGAGCAAGGATATAGGAGGCATGTGTATGAAGAACTTTAGACTTCAACTTGGCACTACTATGCAAATGGCTATGGAGGCTTGGAGAGGAAGACAGTGGGCTATGACTACAGCTTGTTAGATGGAGATACTATACTAGGGCTAGAGTTTAGGACTTGGCATCGACATCTTGGCACAATATCTCATCATTTTGGAGAGGCATCCTTCAGTGCCCTTATATCATCAAATCAGGTGCCTGAGTCTCCTTGGGCAATGGATATAGATGCATGTTCTGGAAGGATTGGTGGTGCAAAGACTTCACCTCAGAAGAATCCTTCCTGAAACTCTTTACTGTTGTTGCTGCACCCATGGCATCTGTGACTCATTCCTTTGACATAGCTATCGGGGGGCCATGGGCACCCACTTTCAGAGGAATCTTATCCAAGAGGAGATGGATCAGCTGAAGGGCCTTCTGTTATTTCTTCTGGATTACAAGTTGGTGGAGAACAAAGTTGACATGTGGTGGAGGAGATGGGAGGAGTGAGGCTTCTCATTTAGGTCTACATACTTTGTCATATCTGGTGAGGGAGTGCGCCACCATTTTACTCTCGCATATTTGGACCCCCAAGTGCCTGTTGAAGGTGAAGCTATTAGTTTGGATATTACATGGCCGGTTGTCTACATGTGATAGGATTGCCCCATTCTTGTAAGATATACCCACCCTTTGTTGATTTTGTAGGGAGGTGGAGGAAGATCAAACTACCTATTCATAGTATGCTCTTTCTCTAAGGATATATGGGCAAAAAATAGGTGACAGGATCCACCGCATCTTTGACCATTTGAGAGTGTGCACCATCTCCTTCTTAAATGGCACAAGTGGTGGAACCTAAAAGGGGATAAATTTACCTGGTGGCTCATTCTTCATACTACACTATGGGCATTGTGTGGAGAAAGAAACCACATAATTTTTAGAGGTGAAGCAAAAATTTTGAGTGACAGGCTGGTTTCTTTTGTATGTCAGAGAGTGAGTGAATGGGCTAAGCGTTTATGTAAAGTGGAGTCCCACAAGTCCTCTCTTTTCCTTTTGCTGGGGGGATAGCAAGGGATACACCGCTCCCTGTGGAATTTTTGAGTGCTGACTTGACTATATTTGTACATCCCACTTTCTTTTTACAATTAATACAATGTGCTACCTTCCACTTCTCAAAAAACAAAATTAGAAACTGGACATCTCTTAAGAGAATCAGGGCAGCCTGATGGCGTCCAATAATATAAAAAATAGAAAAAACATGCTTGATGGTATCTAGCAGACAGCGGGTTTGGTAGCTAACACTATCTGCTTCCATATTCGATAGTAATGCCTATTTGAAAAATCCATCCATTTGCATCTTTGTTAATGTGTTGGCTTGTCATAAGAAAAAAAAAGAGAGTCCCAATGGAATGGTTGGATTATCAGATTATCTGTTAGGATTGACATCCCTATTGGCTATCATCTATGACTTTACTAGCTTCATTCTCCCAAGATGTGTTCTGCAGTTTCTATATTGTTCTTTCCCTCTTCCCTTTTTATGTATCATGATCTCTGCTGGGCTGATTGACATTTTTCACTCTTCTGTAGGTTTGTGTTGCAACTGTGAGGGCAAGGTTGAGTCTTGATGCTGCTGTTGTGTTGGAGGCAATGATAGAGTCTAGTAACCAGCAAACACCTAAATCAAATTCAGGTAAGATACATTGAAGCTCTTGTTTTCATGTCCATATTCTGACCCTTGGTATTTCTTGGACAAGTAAATGGTGATTCGTTTTAAACCTTAAAGTTCTTATGCAAGTTAATATTTGTTAATTCATATGTTTAACACTCTGAAACATTAAATGTGATGAACTGGATTGACTGATGGAAGTTAGTATTGACCAGCTTAACTATTTTAGATACACTTTTTATGTTGTTCAAAAGAGTTGCCATGATGCTTGAGCATTTGCAGCAAAAAGATCTTATAGGGGCAAGAATATGGGATTCTAATCCAAGGTTTTAAAAAGTATTTATGGGATTGGAAGCGGTTGGGGCCGGTTCCGGTTCTGGTTCCATGGCCGGTTTTGGCCGCTTCTGGTCAGTTTTTCCCCTATTAGTTCTGGGCCCGGTTCAGCTGGTTTTTAGTACCATGCTGTAGTCACTGTTGTGTGGGAAACCCACTAAATGAGCTCAAACATTCTCTTCTTTTGTAGCATCCAATGCCTCATTAGACTCTTGACAGACTCGTCCCGCATGAAATGTAGGGCTGTCAATGGGCCGGGCTAGCCCGATGGGCCAGCGAGCCTGGCCTGATTTGGGCCGGGCTGCCAGACCTTTTTCGGCTTGCGGCCCCTTATCCGACTAGGCCTGTGGGCTCGGCTCAGGGTGGCCCCTTAGTCGGGCCTAAAAGCCTGGCCCAACTAGCCCTGTGGGCTGGGCTCGGGGTTTGAGTTCCGCCTGCGGGTTGGCCCGGCCCATTCTATTTTTTATTCCTTCAATTTTTTATTTTGTTTAATTTAAAAATAAGCATATATTATTTTTAAATTTAAAAATAAAAAATTTCTTTCTGAATAAATTTACATCTAAAACTCTAATTAATTTAGTGAGATTATAAATTTTATATTCTTATATGTATTATTATTATTATTATTATTCATTTAATTTGTTGGGTTGGATTGAGCTGAGCCGAAGTTGGGCCTATGAAAAAGTCAGGTCCGGTCTGGCCCGACTCGACCTGACATAGCCCGGGCTCGGGCCTTAAAATTAATGAGTCGGGTCTGGGTCGGGCCGACCTAAGCCCGGTTCGAGTCCGGCCCATTGACAGCCTTAATGAAATCTTGGCTAAGTACTTCACACCAGCATTTAGTTTGGAAAACTTTTTCAAACTGTTGGTTCCTTCATTGGATTGAGCAGTCCAGAGACTGATGCATTGGCTTAGGGCCAATGCTGTTCAATTGCAATAACATGTATCTTTTTTTGGGTTTTTTACTTTTTAGTCCCTACAAATATACATATTTTTTTAGTAGTCCCTCAAATATAACTATTATTTTTTTAATCCTTAAAATCTTTTAACTCTTGCGTAAAAGCCTATATAGTTTGCCGACGTTAAAAGATGCGAATATATCGGAGTATATTCTATCTTAAGGTAATAGTGTGATGGAAATTTTTTACATACGCTAACTTATTTACATAGGGTTTCTTCTATGTAGGAACATGAGAAATCCCTCACCGACATCCATCCCCTGCCCCCCCTATCCGGCCCCTTCTTCCTCGAGACCGGCGGCTCCGCTCAACATCATCGGCATCTCCGGCCTTCCTCGCAGTGCCGGTGCCTTGAATTCTCCCCCCCCCTCGCCAGCCATGATTTGAATCCCAGAATGACTTCGTTGACCCCATTCCCCCCGCCATCACTCCCAGCACCGGCCCCATCTTCCTCGACATCATCGGTAGGCCTGCCATCACTCCCGGTGGACATACCTCGCAGTGCCGGCGTGTTGAATCCGCCCCCCAGCCGTTGACCCCATTACCCCCGTCATCACCGGTCCCATCTTCGTGGACATCACCGACTCCCAGCACCGACTGTCTCTCCCCCCCACCCCCGCCAGGATTTGAATCCCAGGCCAGCACCAACACTTTAACCCCATTCCCCCCCTCACCCGCACTCCCAGCACTGGCACTGCTCGACTACATCATTGGACACAACGACTGTACCTGACGACGTTGCCCCAAACGTCCTATGACAGTCGAGACTAACACACACATTGTCAGGCGATGTCTGAAATGGTAATATTTGTCCGTATTTACATGCTTCACAGGTGTTTGTGTATTTACCCATGTGAAAATTTGTTTGGTAATGTAGTCATCAAATGGACGGAGAATGTAGTTGTCTGGGTTTTCTTCTCATCCTCTGTCGATTGAATGCCAGTGTGGAAGGGGCAATTGTCGAGTTTATGTTTCAAATCGTGAGAGGTTCAAAGGAAGGCGATTCTATCGTTGTCCGTATTCAACCAACCCTAATGAAGATTGCGGTGTTTTTGAATGGGTTGATGATGCCGCGTACAACGTTGTGGGTATTAAATACCAGTTGAAGGCGATGGAAGAATGTATAATGAAGAATCACAAGCGGCTAGAGATCCAATTGAACAACAAAAAATTAATGTTGTAGTTTGTCATTTTTGTACTCGTTGTCACTTACATTTGTTGAAACGATGTAGTGGTGCGAACCAAGATTCAGAGGGGGGGTGAATGAATCTCGTAAAAAAAAAACTTGATCAATTTGAAACTTAACCTAAAGACTTTAGACTTATGCGGAATTGAAAGCAATTAAGCTCTGCAGAATATGAAAACCAATGATGCACTTAATCGAACAAATGAATTGCAAAAGTGCAGACTCCTAAGCAAGTCTATACTGTTGACAGAACCAAATCAAACAAGTGTGTACACTAAATTCATTCAGTCAAGACCGTAGATAGGAACACGCCCAACATACATTTAACGGTTGACAAATTGGAAAGCAAACCACAGTACACAAGATCTTTTTAGGTGGTTCAGTCCTCAGGACCTACATCCACCTCACACTCCAACCAGAGTGTGGATTCCGCTGTCAAACAGCTTGAACAGCTAGGCTTCACAGTTTGCCAACAACGGCTGAGCTTCACAGCTTGCTTAACTGCTGACTAACAGCTTGACTGCTGGGCAATACAGCTTCGCTACTGCTGCCTAACAGCTTGATCCGCTGGGCCTTACAGCTTAGCCTCTGCTGATACACAACTTAGAAAAAGTATGAAAAATGAAAACAGAAAACCAAGAAGTTCAGCATCGGAAAGCTGACAGTAAAACCAAATCAAAATGCTCACGCAGGAGCGCTGTGCCTTGGATCTGATCCAAAGGACACAGTGGAAACAAATCTTCAAGAACTGCTTCAATAGCTTCACAATCTCTTCCCTCGAGATTCCTCTTCTTCATTATCTCACGATCACTTTTCACTCTCAGACTCACACTCTTCTTTCTCTCAGATTTCTGCTGAAATACGGCACTCTGTTTTCTTCTCAGATTTCTTCTTCTCTTCTGCTCTCTCAGACTGCCTCTAATCTCTCTATCTTCGAGCTTCCTTGCTCTATCTACCTTCTCTCTTTTTCTTGCTGTTGCTGCCAAATTTTGGGCGACTTTCTTCCTTTTATAAGCAGCAGACTATGGGCGCGTGGATACCACGTTTCCCGCCCAAACTTTCACGCAGATATGATCCTTCGAGGTTCCACGTGTCAGAATCGTGGTACTGTAGCAGTCCATGTGGCAGGATTATCTGGTCCGCTCCTTGCCTTGGATCACTTGCCATTGGATAAAAGTCTTGAATCACGTGACTCCATTAAGTGTAAGACTCCCTACTCGAAACTGGGTCCTTTAGTTGACTTAACCCTAATGCGTGTGCACAGACCTTGCCTTATGCATGTGCTCCGACTTGATATCACTGCAAGTGTCGACACTCCTAGTATGCATAGACCTGAACAAGCACAATCCAAATGTGCACATACTTGAACACTGGACATGCACAGACCTTTATACGTTGAAATCAAGTGTGCGCAGACCTGAAACCAAATGTGCACAGACCTTGAGGTGTAAGTGTGCAAAACCCCCACCGACCTTATATATGTTTCTATAGAGACGTGCACCGACTATATGCAAGTATAATGCAGATGCACCGACCTTGTATGTGATTCTATAGAGACGTGCACCGACTATATGCAAGCATAATGCAGATGATGCACCGACCTTGTATGTAGTGCTACAGTAAATGTGCACAGACCTGAGCTAAGTAACATATGGAACATGCATTGATCTTATATGACTAAGCTGAAAATGAGCATTGACCTTACTTGATAAGGCAAATGATATATGCACTGACCTGTAAGCTTCAATGCAATGGCTAACTGGCGTTGACCTTTTGTCAACTTTTTGAATAGCCAGTACTTTGAGTCATTCTCAGAACCTGTTCTGACATATCTTCATACTGCTATATAAAGATGATGAGATTAGTAATGAGTCCATCAAAATTATATCATCAAGAATGTATGTATACATATATAATGAGTCATAATATTTATCATCATCAAAACTTCAGAACCACAGGGACACAACAATCTCCCCCTTTTTGATGATGGCAATATTATGAGTCATTATAATAATGCCGCACGATGATCACCATATGCAGCAGAGTGGTTAGGTTCTATCAGAATGCAGCAGCAAGCATGTATCAAAAGGACTAGTAACCAACAGTCAGAATAACCAACCAATGACTCACAGAAATTCTCCCCCTTTGACAACATCAAAAAGGAAGAACCATTAAGTATGCTGACAAGATCTCCTTCTTTATGTGCTATTATGTAAAAGGAAATCAGCCAATCAGATTGGACAGACAGGTCAGATTGGATATGAGATTTTACCAGACAGTTAGACATACAGATTGAAATAAGTCATATATGCATTCAAGAAATAAGTTCAGGTCCTGACAGAATGTATGAAGAACATCGTGCATAATCTGAGTTTTTGAATTTCAATCAGTAAATGCACACTGAGCACATGTTTGAGCAAATGAGCGTCAAGCATATGAGAAATTCACCAAGATTTTCAAAGGATATACCAATTTCATAAATCCAAACTTAGGAATTTTTCTAGAATCTCCCATTATAAGGGTTTATGAATGAACTTTATTGAACTGCATGGTTTAAAGATGATGTAGATATGGTTTGACAATAAAGTTATGTACTCATATCTAAAAATCAAGATTTAATAAAAATGAACCAAATTCTCATATTAACATCTTGATTAACCTCCCTTTATCTTACTCAATCAATTTCACTGACTTCTTTAGGAATTACAACCATAGGTATTGAGGTTAAACAACCATGAAATCATTTGATTTTATCCAGGGTTAGCAATTTATCCTTTGCATTCATTTTCAGACTTTTCATTTAATCAAGTAGATAATATTTTGCTATCAAATCTTACGAGCAATGTAGTTCAGTACACACCTTGTAATTAAAGGATATACGTTGTTTAGACGCCAATATCCCTAAGTACTTAGTGTGACTGACAGTCATGCTTTTAAACAGAGTTAACTTTTCACCTTGTGACATACCTCATCGCATTTCTTTGATGAGTGAGATGTTTCTCAGTGTGCCAGCCATTGCTCTGCCTGTTTTTCAATTAATTTTTAAGCAGAGTTAACTAAGGCACCTCATGACACAGCCCTTTGGACATGTGTTTCTCAGTGACCAAAGTCATTGCTCTTAGAAGATTTGACCCTTAGACTTTTTCGGAACAGATAGATGTTTAAAAATAATACAAATTTCATGTATTTCAACCAAATAAAGTCATGATTTCAACATTTTCAGATTTCAGAAGATTTGTCAAGATTTAACATAAAGTAGTTGATTAAGGTTTATTAAAGTTGATTCATATATTTTCAAGGCATTTATAACCAACCTTAATGGATATATTAAAGTTAAACCAATATGATCTTTCAGACATTCATAAATCTGTATAATAGAAGATTCCTCATTGAATTAGTTTTTCAGATTTATGAGCAAAGTACATAGATTGAAATCCTCCTGAAATTTAGAGATATGAAAGAATGTTTAAGGAAACAATCAATTTATCAATAGAGGCAGTAGCAGGAAAATGCACCATGTGCAAGAGACTTGAAGTTCAAACATAAGATAGGATCAACAAGGTTTTCAGATTAGTTTCAGAATATGACAAGAATTCCAAACACATGACCATCATTGATTAGAAACTTACAACCTCAGAGGTATGACAATGATAGTCAAGATAGCAAGAGCAGACAATTTCAGAAAGACAGTCACAAATTGAAGATATGAGATAGTGAAGACTTCGATTAACCAATCAAGGCAGATACAAGATCAGAAGTACAAAAATGAGGGTGTCGACTCATGGTGTCGACACTTCTAATCAGGACTATAAGAAGTGCAGCAATTTAGGTCAATGATTTAGAGGGTATGAGGATTATTTGAAGTCAATGACCTGAGAGCATACCAAATGTTCAAAGTTCAGCAACAGGAAGATTCAGTCAAACCAGCGTGAAACATAAATGACAGAAAAATTCAGTCACAAACATGTGAATTGCAAGGTGAGCTGATAAACAAAGTCACAACTAGAAACAATACTTGGCGGAGGTTGGATCTAAGGATCTACTCATGCAAGGGTTAACCTTCCAGATAGGCCTGACCTATCTTTCCAGCTAGACCTTTTGATATACTGTCTAGTTATTAAAAGAAAGTACATGAATCTTTCAAGGTAGCTCTCCCTCAGCAACTGTAGGAGCAACAACAATGATTTTCGATCAGATGAAGACGAGTGAAATCCATTGAAACCAACTATTGATTGTGAGTTTAGACCAAATGGAGACAAGGCATACCAACTGATACCAAAAGTTGATGAAGGTTACATGAAGAGCAGAAATTTCAGAATGAAAAAGGGTATGGCTAGACTGTGAAGATATCAGTTGACCGAGAAAGTAGTTTTGGTCGACCGATTTAAACAGCTAAGAAACAAGTGAATAGCCATTTAGTTCAAGAAATTTGATTTAAATGCTCCCCCTGTTTATATGCGTTGAATCAATCTTTTTGAGTTTTTCAATATGAATTGTATGCAATTAATCATATGTATGCCTGTACAATGACTCTCACTAGTTAAATGCATTGATAGCAATTGTTAACAAGAATGATGAGTATTTATGAGCCCTCCTTATCTAAATGTATTGAACCACTATATGTGACATGACAACCATGTAGGGATTTAATCTGACCAACTATTCATGAAGCACAAGAATTATCTTGACAGACTCCCCCTGATTTTATGCATTGAATGACTAAGTTCTGAATGCAATTTATGCAATGAGCATTTTGCAAGGAGTTTAATGAATTATGCTCATAAAGTTCTTGAACTGCCATATGTGCAATATGACCCATGGCACTTAGCAGAGGACTTAGTCCAAAGGACCACCTCACTCATAGTAAGAACTTCTAGACATATTATATCTACCTTTTAGTAACTTACCATTTGCATATACCATAATGGTCATGTATAACAATGAAGTACAAATGCAGTCTTATATGCCTTGAGACAGAGGATGCAAAGAATAGATTCGGATCTATGCATGAAGTTCAGATTAGCAGATTAAGCATGATATACAATCTTCAAACAAAATTCAAGTGAACAAGCCTGTAGTGAGCAGCAATAGGGTTTTACCTTTCTTGAGTGCCTTGGTTTATTTACCCCCTTTATTTTTCAGCCCCAAGGCACTCCTGTAAACACAGAACCTCATTTTGCATATTGAGGTACCCAAGAATTCTTGGGTCCTCCATGGTCAGTAGCACCTCTGAATGGTGCTCTCCACAGTTTTTGAGCATAAGAATCATCAAATTTCATCATGAAACAGTTATACATAGAATGTCCAAACAGACCACAGTGATGAGAAGAATTCTGACTATTTTTCATGTTCACATGAGAATTGAATTTTTGTGCATGAACATGATTGCTTATATTTTTCACATGCAAGTTTAATCTTTTATGATTAGCCAGCCAACAGTCAGCAGTCCTGTGACCTAGCTTTTCACAATTAAAACATGTAATGAATTTTTCTTTAAAAATTGATTTATTCCGATCAAAAATACTTTGATTTACAGGGAATTTAACACAATCAGATTTAAAATTCTTTCCCTGAGCATGCCAACAGTTATTGACTGTATGACCATGCTTTCCAGAGTGGAAGCATGTAGTGTGCTTTCCACTAGAATCAGAGTTATATCTTTTAAAATCATTTTTCTTGGCAGAGATATGAACAGATTCGGAATAGAATTTTCCTCTCTGATCATGCCAATAGTGAGCAGCATTGTGGCCAAATTTTCCACAATGAGAACAGTGAGTTTTCTTACTCTGATCAGAACCACGGCTCCTAGCATGCTTTCTATCATCTTGTTTCAAAATGAAGCATTCATTTATGAAATGTCCATGCTTACCACAGTTATAACAAGAACCATTAGATTTCTTTGAAGCATGATTTTTGACATTAAATTTCCTAGAGTGCACAGATCTTGCATTCAGATCATCTTGTTCCATCAATCTACACTCATGTATCAGATGACCAAATCTATGACAATAATGGCATGGCATTTTCTTTTTATGTGCATGTGTACGTGTGTTCAAGTTGTGTTCAACATGCACAGTTCTAGCATGAGTGTTTCTTGACTCTTTCTGCAAGTGAGCATTCTTTATCACTTTGTCAGGTTGTTTCTGAATTTTCTGAACATTGGACTCTTTAACCTCTGAAGTGGTGGCTACGTTTGATGCAGTGACAAACGATGTCATTAACTTATTTTTAAAAGCTTTCTTATTAACATTATTGTAGCCCAGCCCTTCCTTCCTGAAATTAACCTTTGTTCCCAGCAATTTGTTTAGATTATCTTGCCCACTATCAAATTTAGACAAAGATCTTTTCAAATCATGAATCTCATTTTCTAGAGATGCAATGTGCATTTCATAACTTGCAATCTCTTGTTCACTGCAATTAGCACATTCATTTAGCACTTTGTTTGCAGTTTTATATTTCTCAATTTCTTGTTCCAGATTGCTCAGTTTTTCAGATTCTTCATTGCAAATATTTTTCTCTTTTTATAAAGCAAGAAGTTTTTCTGATATAGCAGTGTTCAACAGCTTCAGTCGTTCATTTTCTTTTATTAATTCTTTATTCTGAACTAGTTCATTGATCAACACATGATCATCATTACTTGAACTCAATTTTCTTCCAGTTCAGAAAGTTTCAGATTAAGTTCTTCGTTCTCATCTTTTAATGAACACAATTGTTTCTTGTATGCATGAACATTAGATAAACATTCATCAAAGGACTATTTCAGTTTCAGACAGTTTTCACAAGAAATATTAGAACTAATCTGATTATCATTAAATAAGCTCAATGCTTCTTCTAATTCAGAAATTTTAGAATGTAGTTTATCATTTTCATTTTTCAGCAGATAATTCTGTTCTTTATGATTGTGAACATCTGCCAAGCACAGATCATAAGACTGTCTCAGCTTTGGACAGTTTTCACAAGAAAATCCAGAATTGTTCTGATCAATCTTTTTCTTCAGCTTTTTATTCTCAGATTTCATTTTCCTAGATTTCTCAAGCAATTCTTCGTACATGTTCACTAATTCATCAAATGATAGTTCTTCGGATCTAGAACTTACCTGAGATGCAATCTCCTCTTGTTGATCATTGCTATGATCCCTTCTTTTAGCCCTAAGACATTCTTCTTCCTTTTTCTCATGGGTAGCTATCACCTCATCCAGGATTTCCTTTCCAGAATTGCACCTGAAAACGAAAGGAAATACGTCAGTGTTAACTGTAACTTTTAGAATATTGAGAACCATAGTGTTCTCACTATCCTTCAGTCTGTCCTCATCAGACCACTTGATCTGGTCATGAGGCAATTCATGTGGGCCAATAGATACAAGACTCCATAAATTAGGATTAATGGAGTTCATGTAGACACATAGGCCGCCAAGCCAACTGCTAAAGTTAGAACCATTAAAGACTAAAGGAAGATCCATAATGTCAATTAGCAACCAGATCAAAGCAATAAGCAATCGATAAGCAATGCACCAAAACAAGATAGCAGGATCCTCTGCAGATCGTTGGATCTGGACAATTAGAGACCCGCTCTGATACCAATTGTTGAAACGATGTAGTGGTGCGAACCAAGATTCAGAGGGGGGGTGAATGAATCTCGTTAAAAAAAAACTTGATCAATTTGAAACTTAACCTAAAGACTTTAGACTTATGCAGAATTGAAAGCAATTAAGCTCTGCAGAATATGAAAATCAATGATGCACTTAATCGAACAGATGAACTACAAAAGTGCAGACTCCTATGCAAGTCTACACTATTGACAGAACCAAATCAAGCAAGTGTGTACACTAAATTCATTCAATCAAGACCGTAGATAGGAACACGCCTAGCATAAATCTAACGGTTTGACAAATTGGAAAGCAAACCACAGTACACAAGATCTTTTTAGGTGGTTCAGTCCTCAGGACCTACATCCACCCCACACTCCAACCAGAGTGTGGATTCCCCTGTCAAACAGCTTGAACAGCTGGGCCTCACAGCTTGCCAACAACGGCTGAGCTTCACAGCTTGCTTAACTGCTGACTAACAGCTTGACTGCTGGGCAATACAGCTTCGCCACCGCTGCCCAACAGCTTGATCCACTGGGCCTTACAGCTTAGCCTCTGCTGATACACAACTTAGAAAAAGTATGAAAAATGAAAACATAAAACCAAGAAGTTCAGCATCGGAAAGCTGACAGTAAAATCAAATCAAAATGCTCACGCAGGAGCGCTGTGCCTTGGATCTGATCCAAAGGACACAGTGGAAACAAATCTTCAAGAACTGCTTCAATAGCTTCACAATCTCTTCCCTCGAGATTCCTCTTCTTCACTATCTCACGATCACTTTTCACTCTCGGACTCACACTCTTCTTTCTCTCAGATTTCTGCTGAAATACGGCACTCTGTTTTCTTCTCAGATTTCTTCTTCTCTTCTGCTCTCTCTGACTGCTTCTAATCTCTCTATCTTCTTGCTTCCTTGCTCTATCTGCCTTCTCTCTTTTTCTTGCTGTTGCTGCCAAATTTTGGGCGACTTTCTTCCTTTTATAAGCAGCAGACGATGGGCGCGTGGATACCACGTTTCCCGCCCAAACTTTCACGCAGATATGATCCTTCGAGGTTCCACGTGTCAGAATCGTGGTACTGTAGCAGTCCATGTGGCAGGATTATCTGGTCTGCTCCTTGCCTTGGATCACGTGCCATTGGGTAAAAGTCTTGAATCAAGTCTGTACATCCGGAGACAGAGGAAGTTGCTAGGTGACGCTACGAGCGGGCTGCATCGCCTGGAGCGGAGAACAAGGGTGGGGAACGCGCGGTGGTGACAGATGCCCCAAGATCTTATGCCCAAGTCATCGCAGCTACGAAACCTCCGCCGGCTATCTCGATCGGTATTAAGGCACCTTGTTTCACGGATTCAGGGGAACCTGCCGTGTTTTTCTCTCGCGATGAAGTTCACCGTTCCGCTGCTGCTCTTCGGTGGGCGATCATTGCGCGGTGCTCATATGGCCGATGCCCTATCCCGGAGTTAAAGTCTTGTTTGTCGCAACGGCTTTCATTGAACAAAGATTTTATTGTCAGTATCCTTAACCCGCGTCACTTGCTGCTCCGTTTTGAATCTGAAGAGGATTTCCTGAAGGTCTTTTTACGTCGAAGTCTTTATGTTAAAGGTCTTCTCTATCGTTTCTTTAGATGGACGCCCACCTTCGATTTCTCTGCTGACCCAACACTACTGCCGATCTGGGTGGGGTTTCCCATGTTGCCTGTCAACTTCTACTACAAGGATTATATCTCTTCCATCGCTGCAAACTTGGGTCCGGTGCTTCGTTTACATGAGCCTACATTGGCGATGACACATACCCAAGAAGCCTTGGCTTGTGTGGAGTTAGATATTTCTAAACCCAAACCTGAATGGATCTGGATTGGGTGTGGGGATGATGGGTTTTGGCAAAAAATAAATTATCATCGCGTGCCTGTTCTTTGTCGTTGGTGTCGTAAGCTTGGACACCAGGATCATGAGTGCCAAAAGAAGAAGAAAGGTAGACCCAGTGTGGATACATCTTCGAAGGATTATTTCGCTGATGAGTTGGGGAAGGAGAATGTTCCCAGCATTTCCAAAGTCTGGCGCAAAAAGGGTGATGAAACTGGGCCTACATCTGATATGAATATCCCCGTTATTCATGACCCTCCACAGGATTCTCCTAATAACGATCTTAGTGCGGTTTCTCAAGAGGGTGTTGTCCCTGCTCAGCCGACTGCTCTTAGTCCTTGTCTGGAGCAGCAGGATGAACTACATCATTTGACCGGAGTTGTTACTGCTCAACCGTCCGTGGTGTGTTACGACAACTGTTCTGTTAATGTTACTGCTTCGCCCTCATCGTCTCATGTATGCAGACTGCCAGCACCGGAGTCTACCACTCGCGAGGTGCCTCCTGATCTTCTGCTTGCCCAACCGTTGCACCTTGCGCCGGTAGTTATAGAGTCTGTCAATCCGCATGTTGAGGTCGCTGCTATCTGTCATTCAGATGCAACTGCCGCCGGTGTAACTTTGCATAACCGTCTGGTGCAATTGCCGGCGGTGAGTAATGGAAGCGTGGGCCCCACGTCGGACTCTGATGCTGAGGGACAGAATCTTAACCGATTCTCTAAAGACCGTCAAAGCTTGGCAACTATACTAGCGAATATGGAGAAAATTTTCATGCCACATGCTATTATTACAAAGGAAGGAAAGGTTTCCAAAAAATCTGGGATTATTACTTGAGCACAGCGCAAAGCTGCCGATGCTACTTCTGGTTATTCCTCATCATGATATTCCCATTGCTTTTCTGGAATGCTAGAGGCGTCTATAATCTCCCCACTAAACGGGCTCTGAAAGATATGGTTTCCAAGTTTCATCCTTCTATTATGGCTTTCTCTGAACCAAAGGCCTCCCTTGACAAAGCGCCGGATCTCTGCCGCATACTTCATTTAGACTGCTTTGCTGGGAACTCAGGCCCTGATTCAAAGATTTGGCTGCTTTGGCAGGGGAATATTAATATGTCTATTATTAGCTCTTCTCCCCAACATATCACTGCTTCTATACATTGCGGGGACTCAATATTCTGCTACTTAACAGCTGTTTATGCTGACTGCGATCCTCGGATTCGCAGGGATCTGTTTGACAATCTTCTGGATTTCTCTAACCAACTTACCCAGCCTTGGTTTATCGGAGGAGATTTCAATTGCATTGCTTGTCCATCGGAAAAATCAGGTGGAACCTTTTCTAATATCCAAGCTATGATGGAGTTTAATGCTTTCTCCTCAGTGGCTGGTCTTGTGGACCTTGGGTTCAGGGGTAGCCAGTTTACCTGGACTAATAACCGGTTAGGTAATGCAGCGATTAAGGCTCGTCTGGACCGGATTTTCGCGACTAATAACGCGCAACTTTCTTTCCCTGGCATCCTTGTTCAGCACCTTCCCAGAGGTCCATCGGACCATGCCCCTCTTCTCCTCGAGGTTGAAAGTGCTGCCCGGCGACCTTCACGATTCATCTTTCAATCCATGTGGACTCAACACCCTTCCTTTAAAGACCTGGTGTCCACCACTTGGAGAGGGGAGGTTATTCAACATCACAATCCTTACGTCATCCTGCAAAACAAGCTAAAGGCGGTCAAGAAGGCACTTCAGTATTGGAATAAGGCTGTCTTTGGGGACCTAAAAACTAATATCCGTAGGGCTGAAGCAGAAGCCTTGGCTATGCAAGAAGCTTTTGACAATAATCCTACTGAAATTACAAGGGAATCACTCAATGAAGCTAATGCTAGGCTACGGAGAGCGCTTCATTGTGAGGAACAATTCTGGGCTCAAAAGACCCGGATGGACTGGCTGCAAAATGGCGACCGAAACACTGCTTTTTACCATGCCGTTGTCCTTAGTAACAGACGGAGAAGCTTCATATATAAACTTAAAGTTAATGGTGAATGGTGCCAGGACCTGGATATTCTGCAGAAGGAGGCAGCTACCTTCTTTGAGGCCCTCCTCACCTCCAGTGCACATAACATCGACAACTCTCTTCTAGATGTCATTCCTACTCTTATCACTGATGCTCAGAACCAGCAACTGTGCATGACCCCTTCTGCGGAGGAAGTCCGAAAGGCGGTGTGGAGTATGAATGGTAATGGAGCGCCTGGCCCTGACGGTTTTTCTGGTATCTTCTTCACCACTTGTTGGGACATCATTGAGGATGATGTGGTAGCTGCCATTCAGGGATTTTTCCTCGGCATGCCATTGCCTAGAGGGGTAACTTCGACCCTCATTGCATTGATTCCTAAGGTCTCCAGCCCCACCTCTTTTGGAGAATTCAGACCCGTCAGTCTATGCAACTTCTGCTACAAAATTGTGTCCAGGATCATCTCGGATCGGTTATCTCCCATTCTTCCTAATATAATATCTGAGGAACAAGGTGCCTTTGTTAAAGGCCGATTCATTATTGAAAATATAAGTCTGGCCGGGCAGTTGGTTGGGGATCTTGGGAGGAAAGTGAGAGGACATAATATTCTCTTCAAACTCGATATGATGAAAGCATATGACCGCGTTGAGTGGGACTTCCTCTTCGCTGTGCTTAAACGTTTTGGCTTCAGCTCCAAATTCATCTCCTACATTGCTATGCTCTCCTCTAACTGCTGGTTCTCTGTTATTTTTAATGGTGCGCCCACTGGCTTCTTTAAATCTAGCCGCGGCCTGAGGCAGGGATCCTCTTGCTCTGGCCTTGTTCATCATCATGGAAGAGGTGCTCAGTAGAGGGCTCTCTCACCTTCACACCACCGGTGCCTTGCACCCATATTCAGGACCTCGAAACTGCCCTTCGATTTCACACCTCTTATATGCCGATGATACGCTCATATTTGCCAATGGCGATGCTAACAACATTAGGAAACTGATGCAATTCCTGAATTCCTACACTAATAGCTCTGGTCAAAAGATCAATGTAGCTAAAAGTTCTTTTATGGTGGCTAAGACGGCGCCTGACCGACTTGTCACCTGTATACAACATGCTACTGGTTTTCATCGTCAACTGGGCGCTATCCATTACCTTGGTGTTCCACTCAAGCCGGGGAGAAATGTAATTTCTGATTACAAATTTCTCATTGACAAAATTAACTCAAAGTTGCTCTCTTGGAAGTCCACTCACCTATCCCAAGCAGGTAGAATCACTCTCATCAACTCAGTACTGAACTCTGTCCCTGTTTACCTTGCTGCTGCGACTGTCATACCCAAGACCATTATTACTCACATCGAGAAGGCTATGGCCTCTTTCCTCTGGAGCGGATTGGATGGTGTTCGACGTCGTCATTGGGTGTCCTGGAGCATGGTTCAAAAACCCCTGGTGGAGGCGGCCTGGGCGTTAGAAGCTTGATTCATGTTCAGCTTTCCATGGTTGTTAAATTAATTTGGTCAGTTCATAATGGTGAATCCCTGTGGGCCAGATATGCGCGTGCTCGTTACAAGGGGGGTTCAAGCACGCTTTGGCGTCCTTTTCCCCGTGGCATCTCCAAAGATACCTTCGTGAGAGCTCTTCAAGTGTTCCAAAATCACTCACGTTGGGTGGTTGGTAAAGGCTCTTCTGTTGACTTCCTGGATGATATATGGATAGGTGACACCCCTCTACGGGATATTCTTACGAAGGATTATCCTGGTCCGCCTGCCACGGTGAATCAGGTCCTTCAATTCCCCAACCACCCCACCAGCGGACTCTTGCCTGCCCAATCCCTCTTGGAAGGCATGCATCTCTCCGATGCGAACGACACTCGGGTTTGGACAGCCAGCCCATCGGGAGACTTCACTGCTAAATCAGCTTACAACCTCGTGCGTGATAGGGGAATATGCAGACCACTCTTCATGAAACTTTGGCACTCCCCTTCCTTCGTCGTGCTGCTGTGTTTGGCTGGAGAGTCCTCCATAGAGCTGTACCTGTGGACGCTCGTGTCGCGGAATGTAATGTTTATATGGTTTCCAAATGCGCATGCTGCCGCATGCCACAGGTGGAGGATTTAAATCATCTCTTTATATCAAGTGATATTGCCTCGCCCCTCTGGCGGTGGATTATGCCCCTTGTTGGAAACAATACGATCCTGCATGATACTATTACCACTAGGCTTTGGTCCTTCTGAATACTTGCAACACCTGATCGCCTTTTGGTTTTATATCCCTCTACAGTATTCTTCTGATGCTCTGGGATATCTGGAAAGCTAGATGCTCACTTCGATACCAGGATGCTCGGACCACCACCTCCAGGATCACCCGTCAGATTCAGAGCATGGTATCCATGGCTCTCAGCAACACCACATTCCATGTGCCCCCTACTGAACATCAATGGTTAGCTATTACTTCCTTCGGCTATCGCCCTGCTGTCAAGATGAAGCTGCCGATTCTTGTGCAATGGCGTCCGCCGCCTGAGGGTCTTTGCCTCAACGTGGATGGGGCCTCCAAAGGGAATCCCGGTATTTGCGGGGCGGGGGGGGGGGGGGGATGCTTTAGAGACTCTTCTGGCCACTTCATTCTTGCGTTTGCCCACTTTTATGGCACTAGCAATAGCCTTCTCGCTGAGGCTAGGGCATTATGCGATGGTCTCCGCCTGGCCCAGGAACATGGCATCAGGCTATCTACTATACAATCTGACTCAGCCACTCTGGTGCAGTCTTTCCGCAACAACACACCGCCCTCATGGGAGACTATTCGCTGGTGGCGAGTTGCAGCAGAGCTCCTTCAATACCATACTGGTCCGTTGAAGCATGTGTACAGAGAAGCTAATTGAGTGGCAGATTGTCTTGCCTCTTACGCCTGTTCCTCCTCCTCTAGCTATATTTTTCATTCGGTCAATGAGTTGCCCAGGATATGTCGTTGCAATGTAGTACTTGACAGATCCCAGCTCCCGAGCATTAGATTTGTTTAACACGCTTCCTTCTCTCTCGGGGGATGCCCCGTTTGGTGATTATTTTTGCCTTTTGCTATTGGGACAGGGGTATGCCCCGTAGACAATGTATTCATTCATATATCAATAAATTTTGGTCACAGTGTCGGTCTGGGGGAGTGAGAACATGTTCCCTCCCTGGGGGAATGTGCACTCGAACAGACTCTTGACTCTGATTGGCCGGTGTTGAAAAAAAAAAAACGTGACTCCATTAAGTGTAAGGCTCCCTGCTCGAAGTTGGGTCCTTTAGTTGACTTAACCTTAATGCGTGTGCACAGACCTTACCTTATGCATGTGCTCCGACTTGATAGCACTGCAGGTGTCGACACTCCTAGTATGCATAGACCTGAACAAGCACAATCCAAATGTGCACATACTTGAACACTAGACATGCACAGACCTTTATACGTTGAAATCAAGTGTGCGCAGACCTGAAACCAAATGTGCACAGACCTTGAGGTGTAAGTGTGCAAAACCTGCATCGACCTTATATGTGTTTCTATAGAGACGTGCACCGACTATATGCAAGTATAATGCAGATGATGCACCGACCTTGTATGTGATTCTATAGAGACGTGCACCGACTATATGCAAGCATAATGTAGATGATGCACCGACCTTGTATGTAGTGCTACAGTAAATGTGCACAGACCTGAGCTAAGTAACATATGGAACATGCATTGATCTTATATGACTAAGCTGAAAATGAGCATTGACCTTACTTGATAAGGCAAATGATATATGCACTGACCTGTAAGCTTCAATGCAATGGCTAACAGACGTTGACCTTTTGTCACCTTTTTGAATAGCCAGTACTTTTGAACAAGCAAACAGACCACTGCACAGATGATTTTTAGATGGTTCAGTCTGCTGCCCGCAGACCTACGTCCATCCCCCACTCTAACCAGAGTGAGGCTTACTGCTGCCTAACAGCTTGAACTGCTGCGCACCACAGCTTGCGTCCGCTGCGCATCACAGCTTGCGTCCGCTGCGCATCGCAGCTTGCTGTCCGAGATATCCACCTCACCCGCTGAGCATTACAGCTTAGCTCCGCTGACTCACAGCTTGAAGAAAACAAGAAATGAAAGAAACAAAAGATAGATCTCAGCACCGGAAAGTTGGAAATGAAAGCTGGAAAATGTAGCTCTCACAGGAGCAAACTGGTTTGGATCTGATCCAAGGGCCAGTTGAACAGATCTTCAGAATCTTCTCTTGATCTCACGATCTCCCTCTTCTTCATCTTCTTCTCTTTCTCTTTATGTCTCACTTTTCTCTCTCAGAAATACGGTACTCTGTTTCTTTTCAGAACAGGCTCTCTCTCTCTCTCTCTCTCTTTTCTTCTCTTCCTGAACTCTCTTCTTTTCTTCTTCTGCTCGTGCTTTTCTTCTTTCTGTTTCTGGCTATCCTCTCTGCTCCGCTGTGAGACACGGAAAAAATCTAATCTTTTTTATATCGTAGATAAGATATAGATTTTGTTCTTTTTGAAAAGAAACATCCCCCCCTATTTGAGTAGAGGGTGATTCCGTGATGCGCATAGTATCTAACGATTTGGGTTCGAGTGTTGGTCCTTTCCTCACTGACCGTAGTCAGTGTTGATTTACATCGGCCTAACGTCCGAACACCTTTGTTTAACTGTCAAAGAAATCCCAAAGTCTTCTATAGAGGTTCTGATGTGGAGGGCAGGCTCACTCGAGAAACTCTCTATGACCACTCATTTACCACCAACATGTTAATAGAGTTAGGGCTAGGCCCGAACAAAACCCTAAGATTTAAGAATAGAAATGCAAATATACGGAAGCCATAGGCATTTCTGAAGTAAAGGGGAGTTTTCTGGACCCTGAGGGCATTTTGGTAATTTTACCAACCTAGGGGTATTTTGATAATTAGGGATAAGTCTGAGCAAAACCCTAAGACTTAGGAGTAAAGATGCAAGTATGCGGAAGCCGTAGGCATTTTTGAAGTAGAGGAAGATTTTCTGGACCCCGATGGCATTTTGGTAATTTTACCAACCCAGGGGTATTTTGGTAATTTTTTCAGGCTAGGGGTATTGCTGAAATTTCTGGGCTGGAATGGAAGTTGGACTGGATTCCTGACTTCCCAAGGCATTGAGGCCATTTCTGGAGGGTTTTAAGGGCTCTGAGGCCATTTCTGGGTCAAAAGGGTAGTTCGGTAATTTTACCACACCCTATGTAGGCCTAGGTTGAGGTGGCACCCCGAGTGTCGGACAAGGCTGGCAAGATTCTTGGGCCAACAAAGTAGTAAAGGACTTCATAGAAGACTTATTTATGTTGACATCGCCAAAGGAGGGACATATACACAATTTCCACAAGTCGAAGGGTTTTCTTATAATTCTCCCGATCGACGTACAAAGACAATATGTGGAGTGCATTGGATATTTTTATGACCGAACTGGATACAAGGATTGTCGGCGAATTGTTGACTGTATAAGGATCCGCACCAACGCGGGAAATAGGGACGTAGTCTCAATTGCACCAACGCTGAAAATAGGGACGTAGTCCCAGTTACAAAAGATTGCAGGGTAGAACTGCAAATTATAGGACTTTTGTCTTTTACGGTCCCGGGGAGGACATTTTTGTAATTCTGCATTATAAGGACAGAACAACATAACTTAGTCATCCCGGCACGTAAAGACTTACAAAACATGGCCCGCTGAGGGGCATAATTACAAACATGGCCCACTGAGGGGCAAAATTACAAACATACCCCGTAGGGCCCAGGGACTTACCCCTCACAGGCCAAACAAACAGAACAACTCCTTGCGCTGGCGGTGTTCTTCTCGTGCCTAGGTTGTCGATGTAGATACTTGGACCCATGGGGGTCTATTTATAGAAGGCGGGAGGGCCCATAGGGGTCAAACGAACGAATTTGCCCCAATTCTGTCAAGGTGGGGTGTCAAAAAGTCATTTTGACCTCTCTGGCCACCAAAAGGGGCTAAATGAACCCGCTGAGGGTGTCTAAAATCCTTTTTTTTAAAATTTTTTTCTTGTTTTTTTTGGAAACCCGGACCCCGGAGGGTGGGGCAGACCCCAGCGGGGTCGCGCCCCCCACAGGAGGCCGCGCGACCCCGCTGGGTGCCAGCGGTGTTGAGCAACCCCCCTTGGGGCGCGCGGACCAGTGGTCCCCCGGGGCGCGCCCTCCTCCTCCGGGTTCCGACGTAGAGGGGTCATTTGACCCCTGTGGATGCTTTTTGACCCCTCTGGACGCCGTTTCGCTCTAGTTTCGTCGTCCTGGGTTGGAGAAGAGCCGTGGTGGGGCTATATATCTCGTGGAGACATCTCTCCCGCCGCGTGGCAGCGCTTCGTCCGTAGAAGGAACGTGTTGTTTGTTTGTCTGGTCGGACGTCGCCGCGTAGGGAGGAACTTTTGCGCCCGTCTGTGCCGTGCGATACACTTGCTCGGCTACTCTGATCGGTATACGCATGCATCTTCCTCGTTAACCTTCTTGCTGCGACGTCGACCATAATAATATTATCGGGTCGATAGACCCTGAATCACGGAGATACTCCGTAGTCCGACGGTGTCGACGATACGTCATTCTTCTCGTCGAACGTTGCATAGCAACAATTCCTCAATTTAATCTTGAGACAAATTCGGGTGCAACAAATGCCCCCCACGGGACGTCCGTCACAGTCGGAGGCGGGGGCGGATGGCCCGTGCCCTTTGAAGGGAATTAACTTGATGCAATGTTGGCGTAGCCGCTGCATTCTTTAGACTGCATTGAATAATTGTATTGCTGTCTAAAAATATTTCAGCCTGACGCTTTCTCCACTTTTTTATTTCTCCTCTTCGTGCTTTCAGCCATGGCTCGCAGCAGTGGGAGTCGGTCGTGGAGGTCCCGTGCTAGGGGCGCCGACGACTGCCGGGTTGAGCGCACCGACCGGCAGATGCCCCTTTCCCTCCTCGTACTATTGATGATATCAATGTCAACCAGTTGGACCTTGGCTATTCGTGGGTCGCTGAGGGCCCGACGGAGAGTGCTGCAGCGGCTGAAGGCCTTGTGGACGTATCTCGGATCGCGAGGCAGGATGGTCTTTACACATATGACCGCACCGGAGGCTACCCGCATCACTATCCCCTGGACTGCCACCTCTACAGCTTTCTCCAGGGTGTTACTCCTGTCGGCATGGAGGCCGACGATCCGACCGTTCCAGAGGAAAGGCGTCGCCTTGAAAGGGCGATACTAGTGGGGAGAGACGGCATGCAGGGATTGTGCTCCCTGACTTATCCGAGTTACCCGGAGGGCTTTACTCGGCAGCGGCAATACCCGGATAGGCAGAGTCTGGGCTCTTTTCAGTGACATGAGAGTCTCACCATCCGGGTTACACCGATGTCTCCAGCGGCTTGGCATTTGCATGGGCAGCACAAAGCCATGGACCAGGTTATAGATGGTCTCTTCCTGGCACCCACCGGAGCTAACTTTGCACAGGAGGAGTACACTCACGACTGCATGTTTGAGAGGATTTTGACTTTGAAGACTTCCAGCTGGTATGGGAAGTGGTCTGTCATTCCTTCTCACAGCTATCACCGGGGCGCGACAGAGTGGCTCTGGGGTATTCTGTTGGTCTACCGGTCGTTGTTGGATAGGGTGGGGATCCGTCATGCAGTGACCGCCGCCATGTACTCCTATCCTTGTCACACTGGCCTGCTACCGGCTCTGGTAGAGAGATTCAACCGCCGGTGGAACACATTCGTCACAGCTGGCGGGGAGACTTCCCTGGACCTCTGGGCCTTCCAGAGGGTTTCTGGTCTTCCGATCTGCGGGAGGCCTTACGAGGAGCTATCGCCGGATGACTTGCACCTCAGCTTTACTGACGGGGCAGGACACTACACTCTACACTATTGTTTCAGGTTCTTGATGAAGACCTGGAGCGACTTAGCCCGAGTAGGCACAGATCGGCCCCCACGTACACCGCGAGTGACACTGAATGCCTGGGTGAGCCACATCTACAGCGGTCCTTACTGTTTCCATGAGGAGTTTGCACAGTCTGGTACCACCTGGGACGAGTGCCGAGAGGTCAGAGTAGATGTTCCTCCTCATCCCCGCCACCTGCCTGCACCGACACAAGGATGGAATTCACGGGGGCTGCATCCTGTTACTTATCTGGCAGCTTATCTAGCATACTGGCTTTCCAGTTTTGTAGTTCCTCATGGAGAGGGAGTCCTGCGGGTGGAGGTGATCTATCCAGCCTGCATGCTTGCCTGTGGACAGAGACTCGCCATCGCACCAGCAGCCTTGGCGAATATTTTTCATTGGCTTGGGACTTTATCTTCCCACTCATTGCCGCGGGAGAAAGGTATATTGCTGCCCACTCATTACTTGAGTGCCTGGGCAGGACTACTATTTCCAGAGTTATCCAGGAGGACTCCAGTTGAGAATCCAGCAGCGCCGTTGATCTTCTGGTTTGCCGGGCAGTCATCCCAGGATCCAGTGGCACAGCTTGTAGGGGCCAGGTAGGCCTTATCTTTTGTTCCGGTGAAGAGGGGAGAGGGCACAGCCCTTGACTACTTCTCCTACCTTCACCGCCCTTTTGCTAGGCAGGAGGGAGACGCTGTCGTCAGCCGGGTTTCTACCCATGCTTTACCCTCCCCGCAGGGCTTAGCAGAGTGGGTCGTCAGCATCCGACCCAGTGTTCTTGTATATCGACGCTCCAGCACGGCGATACTTGAGCCTTACTACCCACACCGGTTCGCCAGGAACTTTGGGTATGATCAGGTTATCCCCTCCAGTGGAGAGTTTTCTTTGCCCCTCCGGCTATACAGGCACCGGGACATACACTTGGTCGCGGCAGCTTGGCAGGACTTCCTTTGCCGCGAGGCAGGGCCGGGGTACCCGATCCCAGAGCAGGAGCGCAAAGGCTACTTTGACATTCATTATGCTCGCTGGTGGTTCAAAGCCAGCAACTTTTTTCGGGAGCGCCGAGATGCCATTCGTACAACTGAGGAGCAGCGTTTGGAGAGGGAGGATCTGCCTCCTTTGTGCGTCGACCCAGCTTTCCTCAGGTCCCATTTTTCAGGGATTGCCCGAGTTGTGAATGACATTGAAGAGCGGTGGCGAGAAAAAGGCTGGACACCCACTGTCGACAGGAGCCAATATAATGGGGCTTTGAAGCCCTTGAAAAGCAGGACAACATCGGCTCTCAGAGTTCCTTCTTCCTCCACCTCAGGCGTAGCCTCAGGCCCCTCAAAAGCCTATTCTTGGTGGGAGGATTTGCAAGCATCTTGTGGGGTGAGGAGAAAGTTCCAGTTGTCCCAGCCGATAGCTAACGGAGCACTTGGAGGCAGTACCTTTGCTAAGTGGAGAGCCCATTGATCAATGCCGTGGGCTGTGCAGGCCCACTATAGTACCTTTCTGGGCTCGAGCTGGCGACGACCCCACTTGCCATTTACGATATTGCAAAGGCAGTTGCACGCGCCCTCCGAGTGAAGTCGGAGCACATAGTGTTAAAGCCCGTAAGGCCCATAGCGGCTACAGGTAGTCCCTGTCCTTACTGACTTTAATTGATATATGTGCCTTTGTATTTTGGGACATAGATTTATATATATATCCCCATGACACTTGCAGGTGGGGCTGTCACGGTAGCCGGTGCCGCACCACTGAGGGGTCCTCCCGATGCTGGGATTGGGAGGGATTCGGCTGCCACCAAAAGACCCCGGATTGAGGTTCCTGAGGAGGGGGATGTGAGGTCATCGTCCCGTCCTCGGCTTGAGGTTGAATCCCCTACAATTGAGGCTGTGTCCAGTAAGTAGCTCCTCCAGATACTGGTCATTTCTGAGCATATATACAGTGTTATAAACACATGCTTGCTTCATTAAATGCAGCTCCCTCGGAAGCTAGAGCCAATATGAGCTTCTCTCCTCCTCAAGCGGGAGATGACATGCCACTGGAGGAGTCCGCGCCAAACATTACTTTCAGCTTTGAAGAGTTGATGTCCCCCACGGACGATTATACGCCGGTGACTGCTAACTCTCCTTCGCCTTTTATAGCAGGACTCACAGGAGGTCAGGCTCCAGGTAGCATGCTTAGCCTTGTTTTCTCCATTGATACATGAAGATTTGAACATCACTAATACCTTAGTGTTTTATTGGCTGTGCAAGGACTCCTGAGATTACTCCACCTGGTCCATCAGCCGAGGGTAATATCGGCTCTTTCTCTGGGGTCGGGTCCGCTTCTGGGAGTGATTCCGCTACTAAGAGTGGAAGCTCTGTGGCCACTGATTCTCTTTCTAAAGAGAGTTCGAGCTGTACTTCCAGCGCTACGACCTCCAGTTCCTCTTCTAGTGAGAGTGACTCTCAAGAGCAAGGAGAATTGAAGGACACTTGTGGTGAGTGTAGTGACATTTATTTCTCCTTCAATTGAGCCTTTCTTATAAAGATTTACTTGGCTCATGTAATTGTTTGCCCCGCAGGAGCAGACTTGCGGGGGTTTCCAGGGGCGGAGCCCCCGGAACAAAATTTTGATTATAGGAGCAATATAATCAATAGAAATCTTCAAGACAGTCAAGGTTGATGTTACAGACATGAACGGACAGCTGAAGAACTTAAGCGGTAGAGCTAAAGAAGATAACGGACCGACCTGGGAAAACCCGGGTTCTGCCCAGTTGGCGGTCGACCGCCCCAGCCAGCAGCCCACTGTCTGCAGTTCTTTCAGTGGCGGTCGACCCAGTAGCGGTCGACCGGAAAGTCCAGGGATCATCCGTCTACAGCGTTTCTCAGTAGCGGTCGACCGCCAGCTTCTGCAGGTCGACCGCCAGCCCCGAGTCTTCAATGTTGACTTTGTTTTCCACTTCGAGAAAGGCCATTCCCCATGGATTTCTTTAATCCAAAAGTCACCTATTCACCCACAAAATGTGGATCTGGTCTGGGATGTGTTTATTGACCATCCAAAGAGATATAAAACCAACACAAGAGGGTTAGAAACCCTAGTTGATCATTTGGAGCAAAGAGAGATGAAGAGAGGCTAGAGGAGCTCCAAGGAAGAAGAGGTACTGTAGCCGTGAACAGTACTCCGTGCAGAAGTTCTACATCCAATCCAAGGGATTCAAGCCTACATCTGAAGCCCTAAATCTCCAAGGAAGAAGAGAAGCAAGCAAGCTCACAAAGGAGATCAAAAGGAAGATTAAAGCTACATCCAAACCTCTTCATCAACTCAAGGGAAGATCAAAGCTACATCCAAACCTCTTCATCAACTCAAGGGAAGATCAAAGTTACATCCAACATTCTTCTTCATCAACTCAAGGATATTCAAAGGAAAGATCAAGCTACATCCTATATCTTCTCCATCAACTCAAAGGGATCAAAGGAAGATCAAAGCAACAGATTCAAGATCCAACAATCTCAGACAAGATCTACTTCATTCTAGCATATCTCCATATCTTGTTTGAGCATTTTCATCTTGTTCCATTTTCATTTCTATCAATCTATTGAAACTGAAGATCGTCCCTACCGGTGGTTAGTAGGAAGGCAATCGGGAGTTCTCCGATCTGCGGTGTAGCCGTCCCTGCCTGCTTGTGTGTAGGAAGACAGGAAGATGGTTTTCTCTGTTCTGTGGTTTGGGGCGTGTCCCCGGTCAAGCTGTGAGTTAGCAGGGAAGCCTCACCAGGTTTTGATGAGGGGTGGACGTAGGTTGCGGGGTTGCAACCGAACCACCTTAAAAATCCCTGTGTTGTGGGTTGTTCATCGTGTGTGATTGCTCTATATCTTCTACCCCCATTCACAGGTTCGTGTGCTTCCATACTTAGTTATCTTGTTTACACACTCAAGCACTCAGATTTGCACTTTCAGTTTTATCTGTGGTTTAATTGAGCTTAGCACTTTGACTGCATCTCTTGGGCGGCCTGCTGCACCCTTGCACACAGACGCCAAGGTGAAAGTATTGCTAAGTGTTTCCCTTGCTTAGACTCGCATGCACCTTGTTGATCACCACTACATTTACACACATATGTACTTTGAGTGATCAACATAGCACACACACACGCACGGTTGTTGCAAGCTATTTCATGCTCTAGTGTTATGCTTTATGATCCCTACACTACAAGGCTTGTATCTCTCAAAGATCACAAATGTGCTTAAAGAAGAGTTGACGCTTCATCGCTTGTAATCCAAGTCTTTTCATTTGAGCCACTCTACTTAATTCCGCTGTGCATTGTGCCTAAGTGATTCATTCACTTTATAGGAGTGGTTCATGCTTTTGATAGCTAAGAGTTTTTAAATAGGCCAAAGCTTTTGATAGGATCTATTTAATCTCCCCTTCTAGATCCGACTACACCTCGCGGGACCCAACAAACTCTTCCATGGATCTGGCTAAGTCTGCTCCTGCGGGGCAAACAATTACATGAGCCAAGTAAATCTTTATAAGAAAGGCTCAATTGAAGGAGAAATAAATGTCACTACACTCACCACCAGTGTCCTTCAATTCTCCTTCCGCTTGAGAGTCACTCTCACTAGAAGAGGAACTGGAGGTCGTAGCGCTGGAAGTAGAGCTCGAACTCTCTTTAGAAAGAGAATCAGTGGCCATGGAGCTTCCACTCTTAGTAGCGGATCCACTCCCAGAAGCGGACCCGGCCCCAGAGAAAGAGTCGATATTACCCTCGGCTGATGGACCAGGTGGAGTAATCTCAGGAGCCCCTGCACAGCCAATAAAACACTAAGGTATTAGTGATGTTCAAATCTTCATGTATCAATGGAGAAAACAAGGCTAAGCATGCTACCTGGAGCCTGACCTCCTGTGAGCCCTGCTATAAAAGGCGAAGGAGAGTTAGCAGTCACGGGCGTATAATCGTCCGTGGGGGACATCAACTCTTCAAAGCTGAAAGTAATGTTTGGCGCGGACTCCTCCAGTGGCATGTCATCTCCTGCTTGAGGAGGAGAGAAGCTCATATCGGCCCTAGCTTCTGGGGGAGCTGCATTTAATGAAGCAAGCATGTGTTTATAACACTGTATATATGCTCAGAAATGACCAGTATCTGGAGGAGCTACTTACTGGACACAGCCTCAATTGTAGGGGATTCAACCTCAAGCCGAGGACGGGACGATGACCTCACATCCCCCTCCTCAGGAACCTCAGTCCGGGGTCTTTTGGTGGCAGCAGAATCCCTCCCAATCCCAGCATCGGGAGGACCCCTCAGTGGTGCGGCACCGGCTACCGTGACAGCCCCACCTGCAAGTGTCATGGGGATATATATATAAATGTATGTCCCAAAATACAAGGCACATATATCAATTAAAGTCAGTAAGGACAGGGACTACCTGTAGCCGCTATGGGCCTTACGGGCTTTAACACTATCTACTCCGACTTCACTCAGAGGGCGCGTGCAACTGCCTTTACAATATCGTAAATGGCAAGTGGGGTCGTCGCCAGCTCGAGACCAGAAAGGTACTCCAGTGGGCCTGCACAGCCCACGGCATTGATCACATGGGCTCTCCACTCAGCAAAGGTACTGCCTCCAAGTTCTCCGTTAGGTATCGACTGGGACAACTGGAACTTTCTCCTCACCCCGCAAGATGCTTGCAAATCCTCCCACCAAGAATAGGCTTTTGAGGGGCCTGAGGCTACGCCTGAGGTGGAGGAAGAAGGAACTCTGAGAGCCGATGCTGTCCTGCGTTTCAAGGGCTTCAAAGCCCCATTATATTGGCTCCTGTCGACAGTGGGTGTCCAGCCTTTTTCTCGCCACCGCTCTTCAATGTCATTCACAACTCGGGCAATCCCTGAAAAATGGGACCTGAGGAAAGCTGGGTCGACGCACAAAGGAGGCAGATCCTCCCTCTCCAAACGCTGCTCCTCAGTTGTACGAATGGCATTTCGGCGCTCCCGGAAGAGGTTGCTGGCTTTGAACCACCAGCGAGCATAATGAATGTCAAAGTAGCCTTTGCGCTCCTGCTCTGGGATCGGGTACCCCGGCCCTGCCTCGCGGCAAAGGAAGTCCTGCCAAGCTGCCGCGACCAAGTGTATGTCCCGGTGTCTGTATAGCCGGAGGGGCAAAGAAAACAATCCACTAGAGGGGATAGCCTGATCATTGCCAAAGTTCCTGGCGAACCGGTGTGGGTAGTAAGGCTCAAGTATCGCTGTGCTGGAGCGTCGATATACAAGAACACTGGGTCGGATGCTGACGACCCACTCTGCTAAGCCCTGCGGGGAGGGTAAAGCATGGGTAGAAACCCGGCTGACGACAGCGTCTCCCTCCTGCCTAGCAAAAGGGCGGTGAAGGTAGGAGAAGTAGTCAAGGGCTGTGCCCTCTCCCCTCTTCACCGGAACAAAAGATAAGGCCTACCTGGCCCCTACAAGCTGTGCCACTGGATCCTGGGATGACTGCCCGGCAAACCAGAAGATCAACGGCGCTGCTGGATTCTCAACTGGAGTCCTCCTGGATAGCTCTGGAAATAGTAGTCCTGCCCAGGCACTCAAGTAATGAGTGGGCAGCAATATACCTTTCTCCCGCGGCGATGAGTGGGAAGACAAAGTCCCAAGCCAATGAAAAATATTCGCCAAGGCTGCTGGTGCGATGGCGAGTCTCTGTCCACAGGCAAGCATGCAGGATGGATAGATCACCTCCACCCGCAGGATCCCTCCTCTCCATGAGGAACTACAAAACTGGAAAGCCAGTATGTCAGATAAGCTGTCAGATAAGTAACAGGATGCAGCCCCCGTGAATTCTATCCTTGTGTCGGTGCAGGCAGGTGGCGGGGATGAGGAGGAACATCTACTCTGACCTCTCGGCACTCGTCCCAGGTGGTACCAGACTGTGCAAACTCCTCATGGAAACAGTAAGGACCGCTGTAGAAGTGGCTCACCCAGGCATTCAGTGTCACTCGCGGTGTACGTGGGGGCCGATCTGTGCCTACTCGGGCTAAGTCCCTCCAGGTCTTCATCAAGAACCTGAAGCAATAGGGTAGAGTGTAGTGTCCTGCCCCGTCAGTAGAGCTGAGGTGCAAGTCATCCGGCGATAGCTCCTCGTAAGGCCTCCCGCAGATCGGAAGACCAGAAACCCTCTGGAAGGCCCAGAGGTCCAGGGAAGTCTCCCCGCCAGCTGTGACAAAAGTGTTCCACCGGCGGTTGAATCTCTTTACCAGAGCCTGCAACAGGCCAATGTGACAGGGATAGGAGTACATGGCGGCGGTCACTGCATGACGGATCCCCACCCTATCCAACAACGATCGGTAGACCAACAGAATACCCCAGAGCCACTCTATCGCGCCCCGGTGATAGCTGTGAGAAGGAATGACAGACCACTTCCCATACCAGCTGGAAGTCTTCAAAGTCAAAATCCTCTCCAACATGCAGTTGTGAGTGTACTCCTGTGCAAATCTAGCTCCGGTGGGTGCCAGGAAGAGACCATCTATAACTTGGTCCATGGCTTTGTGTTGCCCATGCAAATACCAAGCCGCTGGAGACATCGGTGTAACCCGGATGGTGAGACTCTCATGTCGCTGAAAAGAGCCCAGACTCTGCCTATCCGGGTATTGCCGCTGCCGAGTAAAGCCCTCCGGGTAACTCGGATAAGTCAGGGAGCACAATCCCTGCATGCCGTCTCTCCCCACTAGTATCGCCCTTTCAAGGTGACGCCTTTCCTCCGGAAGGGTCGGATCGTCGGCCTCCATGCCGACAGGAGTAAAACCCTGGAGAAAGCTGTAGAGGTGGCGGTCCAGGGGATAGTGATGCGGGTAGCCTCCGGTGCGGTCATATGTGTAAAGACCATCCCGCCTCGCGATCCGAGATACGTCCACAAGGCCTTCAGCCGCTACTGCGCTCTCCGTCGGGCCCTCAGCGCTCCACGAATAGTCAAGGTCCAACTGGTTGACATTGGTATCATCAATAGTACGAGGAGGGAAAGGCGGCATCCGCCGGTCGGTGCTCTCAACCCGGCAGTCGTCGGCGCCCCTAGCACGGGACCTCCTCGACCGACTCCCACTCCCACTGCTGCGAGCCTTGGCTGAAAGCACGAAGAGGAGAAATAAAAAGGGATTTTTGCATATATACCCTCATAAATATCCGTATTTGCATATATACCCTTAATCTAATCATATTATCACGTATACCCTTGATGTAGAATAAATGTTACGGTTATGCCCTTATGGTTTGATACCGTCGACGGATGACGAATATTCCGTGGGATATGCCATCGTCATGTGTTATTTGACTAAAACACCATTCTGTTCGAAGAGAGAGATAACGAGAGCCAGCGGGGAAACCCCACTCTGGCTCCCCCTCTCCCAGTCACTGTTCTCATCCCCTCCCCCCTCTCACCCAACTCTCGCAGCAGAGCCCTCACCGCCGGTATCCCCCACCCACCCATCACACCGTTGGCTCCCCCTTCCTGTCACTGCAGCCCCCCCTCTCCCTCACCGCCGGCAACCCTTCCCCCACCCCCCCACCACACTGTTCGCTCCCCCCTCTCCCTCACCGCCAACTACAGCCCCCTCTCCCTCACCGCCGGCACCGGGCAATCCAACCCCCCACCACACCGTTGGCTCCCCCCCCCCCCCTTCCTCTAACTGCAACCCCCTCTCCCTCACCGCCGGCACCCCTTCCCTCACCCCCCCACCACATCGTTCGCTGCCCCCGTCTCTCTCACCGCCGGCACCCACACTGTTGGCTCCCCCTCTCCCCCATCTCGCAACAGAGCCCACCCCAGGTCACTGTCGGCACCCGTTTCCTCACTCCCCCATCAGATCATCAGACCGTCAGCTCCCCCATCACAACGTTGGCTCCCCCTTCTTTTCACCCGACCACCCACGAAGAGGACTCTAAGAGGGCAGAAGATGAGTGACACAAGCACCAGACAATCTAGTGTGAGACGTTCACTGAATATGGTGGAGTGTTACGATATTCCAGAATGTTTTTGCCGAAAGAGGTGCAGGGTATACATTTCGATTCAGGAAACAAGTAGAGGGCGAAGGTTCTATCGGTGTGCGGGTTGGAAGGTATGTGGTTCACAATTTGTTTGATGAAATGTCCCTGAGAACTGCGACACCATCAATTTCAAACTAACATTAGAAGGTGTTGTGCTTGTTTGTAGGAGGACAATTGCTGTGATTTTTTTGTCTGGGTTGATGATGCACATCATAATACCGTCGACCTGAAACATCAGTTAAATTCCATGGAGGCATTGCTCGAGAAGAAGTTAATTTTGCTTGAGCGAAAGATTGACATTCTACAAGCGAATGTGGACCTGACACTGGCAAGAAATAATAGAGCCAATGAATTATGCGTGAAAGTGTCGCTGAAGAGACTGTTCTTGTGTCTAATGGGGCTGGGAGTCTTGTTCTATTTCTTTCACTACCTAGGGTGAAGGTTACTTTAACAATGGAATATATACACATTCCATTTTTGTACTGGGTTAGGGGATTATACCTAGAGTGTTGAAACTCTTTATGTAATGGGGAGCAAGTTTAATCATCCTTGTATCGGGGAAGAAGTTAAATATTCCCAATGTATCAGCCTTTACTACAGGCTCTCTCTCTGCTTCTGCTCTTTCAGAAAAGTTCCCAATGTACAGACTTGCTGGAGTGATGATGCATGAACTTAACCACTCGTACCAGCAATGGAATGTATAGACTTTGAATGCATGGGAAATAGTGTATAGACTTTGTTTTGAAAGATTGCACAAATGCCACTGAAGAATGTACAGACGTTGAACGTGTGAAATGCAGTTTGCATCTATCAAAGTATGCACAACGAAGATGAATGTTCAGGCATGCTGTCAAAGAATGTACAGACTTTGCATGCATGCGACAAGACGATGTACAGACTTTGCTAAAATGATGCACGGACATATCAGCAGAGAATGTGTAGACTTTGTATAGACATGAAACAACCGAATGCACTGACTATGCCTTTTCATTGAGCAAACAAATGCACTGACTATGTATATGTGTAAAGGACAACGATGCAAAAGGATGCACTAACTATGTTCACGAATGTATAGACTCGCTAAGTCACCATGTGCAGACTTAGTGTATGTGCGTGACAAATCAATGCATAGACTATGTATATGCATGAAGACCACTGGCTGAACTGACTTGGTCGAATGAAACAATGGAGGTTGTACAGACTAGCTACCAAAGAATGTACATACTTGAGTTGATGCAGTCTAGGCAAACTCTGTACAGACTTTAACCCTTGAACTGGCATGTACTAACTTATGGCCACATGAAACACAGTTATGAAATGCACAGACCTAGACTGTTAACCCTGCACTGATGTTGTATGCATAATGAACACGCATCAATATTGAATTGAAGCGACTAATGAATGCACTGATGCAGTGTATGCATATGGCAGTTAATGTGCACACAACCTGTTTGACGGAATGACATGCAAACAAGATTCTCAATCAATCATTCACATGTACTCATAGTACTTGCTGACATCAAAAACACAGGGGTACAACAGTCTTGCAGACATCAAAACCCATAGTGCTTGCTGACATCAAAACATAGTTGTAAGTTCACTTAACCAGGTTCACTTAACCAATTGCACTTAGCTGCTGGAATTTGCTTTCATACATTGCAAGCCGACCACACATATTCTGCACATATTCTTGCATTAACAATTTCAGTCTTCAACTCAGTGATGAGGTACTTAAACATACACCGAGTACTTAAGAAGGTGGGCTTTCAAACTCTCTGACCAATGTCTTATACTTAAACATACAATAAATTTCAGACTTAAATTGACAGATCCAATAAGTTACATCTTTCTAGCTGCCACCATCCGGCCATGACCCCTTGAAGAGGATGCCTGAGACAAATTGTGTAAGTCACCAACAGTACTTTGGGAACCCATAGCTGTGCCTCCTTCTGCCTGCACAACCGAAGATTATAATAACATATCATCAACATATTAAAAGTTTTCAATAATATAGAGGCATTCAAAATTGCAGTATTGCACAACCTGTGAATTAGTTGACTGAGTTGATGCTTGACCACCACCTCTGCTCTTCCTGGGCCTATCAGGAGGCCTCCTACATTATAGGAAAAATCATCAGTACATGCTAAATGAATGAAATGACATAAACTGAAATAAACAGCATTACCTTGTTTGTGTTGCAGAAGATTCACCCATATTTGACATTGGGTTCTTGCAAGTCTTTGCGTGGTGACCAAATCCTCCACATCTCTTGCACTTATGGGCTCTTTTAATCATGTTCTCCTCATCTGGGTCTCGGATTCTTTTCTTCCTCAGCCGACCGGGTGGCCTTCTCACACTAGGGGGTAGGACTTTCACTCCAAGTTTAATCCATTGTGTTTTATCAGGCATAGGGGTGATGCCCAAAGCATATGTTTGTTTATAAGCCTCCACTGTATAAGATCTGTCAATGTACTCTTCCCATTTTGTGCCCCTTCTTGTTGCTAAAAAAGCACATGCATGTGAGCAGGGTAATCCTGTTATCTTCCAAGCCCTGCAAGTACATGTACGTTGTGTCAAGTCCACAACTTCCCTCTCATCTGGCCCAGTGACCTGTGCAGTCTCATTGTACCCTTTCTCAACCAGATAGCCACCTAATTTTCTGATCATGACACAAATATACTTCATGGCCCTAGGCACCAAAGTATCTTTCCATTTCTCGGCTCTTGATCTTCTAATATGCATTGTCTTCATCAATTTTGACCGGATTAGGTCAATGCAGTCAAGAATGGGCCTCCAGCGTGCATCTGAGATGTATGCATTAAAAGATTCACTCAAATTGTTTGTAATGTGATGACACTTTGTTTGAATCTGGAATTTTGCTCTACTCCACACAATACCCTTCATGGTCGGTGATGTCAAGTAAGCATGTGCATGTGGAGAATTATCCTTAATTTGCATCATGCAATCTTGAAATTTGACCTCCGTGTAGGCCCGTGCCGCATTCCAAAGTAATCTTTTCATGAACTCACCTGGAAACTGCTTCTTATAGTTCTTGTACAGATGTCTAAGGCACACCCTGTGCTGAACCCCTGGGAAAACAAGTGGGAGGCATTCTTCTAATCCCTTTTGCCTGTCTGACATGAATGACAGGCCATCCAGTACACCAATGGCCTCTTTTAGGCCATCCAAGAACCAGGTCCAACTATTTACATTCTCTCCCTCTACAACAGCAATGGCTAATGGAAAAATTCCATTGTTGCCATCAAAGGCAGTAGCAGCTAGTAAAGCACCCCTGAAATATCCTTTTAGTTGGCACCCATCCAGCCCTATTAAGTGTCTGCATCCCAATTTAAACCCCTCAATAGAAGCCTTTAAAGATAGAAACATCCTCATAAATCTGGACTGATCATCTGTCTGATATCTAACAACACTGCCTGGATTTTTTAACAGCAATTCATGCTGCAGATCTGGAACTCTGCCATACATAGCTTCCCATGAATCATGAATTGTCTCCAATGCTTGCATCTTTCCTCTGTAAATCCGACGATAAGGTATGTCTATATGATATTGACTATTCAATCTCTTTGAAATCTCCCTGATAGACACATCTCCTTCTGTCCTTAGCCACCCTATGCACTTACTTGCTACCCATTTCTGGGTGGCCATATGGTTCCCAGCCTTATTTGCGCCGGTGTAAGTGTGGTTAGCTTCAAGTTTCTTTACTTGGAAAGTGTGGCCATCTGGTAGACGAGAAGCATGCAATCTCCATTTGCACTTCTTTTCTCGACACACTACGGTCACACGTGGAGGTTCAGATTTCTTATACTTCACCCCAAATTCGTTTTCCACTGCATGCTGGGCTAGGGCTATTCTGAATGCCTCTACATTCTCAAACAAACTTCCTAAAGACATGTCTGGATCATGCAAATGCCTCACAAGAGGAGTACCCTCATGGTCTCCTTCATCTACACAAACATCACAATCAGAGTCTGAAGAATATAAACTGACATGACTGTCATCTGTGTACACCTCATTGTCAGATGGGTCCTCCTCCCTAAAAAGTGTCTCAGCCTCATTGTTCCCTTCACGCTCAACTTCAACAAAGTCACTGTCATCAGCTAGAGGATTCCAATCTGCATCATCATCTGTTCGGTTAACTTTCTTGGCCCTAGACCTTCTTCTAGTGTTTGATACTACTGTGGTCATCCCAAGATGAGAAGATGCTAAAGGCACACCTATATATTGTGTGATGACATACAAGCTAATATTCAAGTCAGCACTGTACTTATCAAACAACGACATGACATCCTCATCTGAAGAAATCTTTACAAATTTTCTGGGTTTGACATTCGGTACTAGAGCATAAAAGTCAATGGTCTGGTCATGTCCCCACTTGGTGACTTGACTAGCAAGTGTTCTAAGTTCCCTCAAATTAGCATAGTCCCTTTCAAAACCATAGGACTTCTGTCTGAATCCGATGGGGACCATTCTCCCATCATCACCCTGTGACTTACAATGCCCTCAATAATGCAATTTAAGTGTATATGAATCGGCCATATTTCTGCTACACATGTATACAGAAGAACAGAAAGAAAATAAGAATGCCTAAATCAATAGTTAACCCAATCAAATAAAACTCATCAGCATTGGGGTAGTATTAACTTCCACATTACCTTCTAAAAGACGACAGTAGGGGACCACAGTGACGTTCCAACCAGGAATATCTTATAAAAGCAGATTTCCACCAATTGCACTTGTGTGACCCTGCACATGCATGTGACCTAGAGTCTGTAGGGGACCACAGTCACTGTCTCCTCACACAGACGAGGGACAGAAGCAGTGCTGTCAGTCATAAAAATCTAAGAGAAAGACAGAGGGAGAGTGAATGTGTGATTGTGTACTGAAGAGAGCGTGTGAGACTCACCGTAAAGGGCGAGATTCTGCCACCACGTTCCGTTGAAACAGAGGGGAGAGCGATTAGGGCACCGCCACGGCGAGCTTCTGCGTCGTCGAGAGCGGATCACGCCCGATCGATGCTGCCACGGCGAGTTTCTGCGCCGTCGAGAGAGGATCACGGCCGATCGATGCTGCCACACCGAGCTTCTGCGCCGTCGAGAGCGGATCACGCCCAATCGAGAGAGGATCCGGCGGGATCCCTGAGATAGGGAGGGGAGGGGAATCTCGCCAACCCAAGCCCTATCGAGGGTGTGAGGTTTAAGATGAGGGTAGGTTAGTCTTTTGCGCATTTAACCAAAGCTTAACCCAAGCCCGGTCGACGGGAGTTACGGCGAGGGTATATATGTTAAACGTACATCTATATCAAGGGTATACGTGATAATATGGTTAGATTAAGGGTATATATGCAAATACGATATTTATGAGGGTATATATGAAAAAATCCCAAATAAAAAAGTGGAGAAAGCATCAGGCTGAAATATTTTTAGACAGCAATACAATTATTCAATGCAGTCTAAAGAATGCAGCGGCGACGCCAACATTGCATCAAGTTAATTCCCTTCAAAGGGCACGGGCCATCCGCCCCCGCCTCCGGCTTTGACGGACGTCCCGTGGGGGGTATTTGTTGCAACCGAATTTGTCTCAAGATTAAATTGAGGAATTGTTGCTATGCAACGTTCGACGAGAACGATGTATCGTCGACATCGTCGGACTACGGAGTATCTCTGTGATTCAGGGTCTACCGACCCGACAATATTATTATGGTCGACGTCGCAGCAAGAAGGTTAACGAGGAAGATGCATGCGTATACCGATCAGAGTAGCCGAGCAAGTGTATCACACGGCACAGGCAGGCACAAAAGTTCCTCCCTACACGGCGACGTACGACCAGACAAACAAACAACACGTTTCTTCTACAGAGGAAGCGCTGCCACGCGGCAGGAGAGATGTCTCCACGAGATATATAGCTCCACCAGGGCTCTTCTCCAACCCAGGACGACGAAAATAGAGCGAAATGGCGTCCAGAGGGGTCAAAAAACATCCACAGGCCCCTCTACGTCGAAACCCGGAGGAGGAGGGCGCGCCCCGGGGACCCACGGGTCCGCGCGCCCCGAGCGGGGTCGCGCTACCCTGCTGGGGTCTGCCCTCTGGGGTCCGGGTTTAAAAAAAAAAATTAAAAATTAAAAAAAGGGATTTTTGACACCCTCAGTGGGGTCATTTTGCCCCTTTTGGTGGCCAGAGGGGTCAAAATGACCTTTTGCCATCCCACCTTGACAGAATTGGGGCAAATTCGTTCATTTGAGCCCTCCGGGCCCTCCCGCCTTCTATAAATAGACCCCCATGGGTCCAAGTATCTACATCGACAACCTACGCACGAGAAGAACACCGCCAGCGCAAGGAGTTGTACTGTTTGTTTGGCCTGTGAGGGGTAAGTCCCCGGGCCTTATGGTTATGCCCCTACGGGATATGTTTGTAATTTCGCCCCTCAGTGGGCCATGTTTGTAATTATGCCCCTCAGCGGGCCATATTTTGTAAGTCTTTACGTCCCGGGATGACTAAGTTATGTGGTTCTGTCCTTATAATGGCAGAATTACAAAAATGTCCTCCCCGGGACCGTAAGAGACAAAGTCCTGTAATTTGCAGTTCTATCCTGCAATCTTTTGTAACTGGGACTACGTCCCTATTTTCTGCGTTGGTGCAATTGGGACTACGTCCCTATTTCCCGCGTTGGTGCGGATCTTTGTACAGTCAACAATTCGCCGACAATCCTTGTATCCAGTTCGGTCATAAAAATATCCAATGCACTCCACATATTGTCTTTGTACGTCGATCGGGAGAATTATAAGAAAACCCTTTGACTTGTGGAAATTGTGTATATGTCCCTCCTTTGGCGATGTCAACATAAATAAGTCTTCTATGAAGTCTTTTACTACTTTGTTGGCCCAAGAACCTTGTCAGCCTTGTCCGACACTCGAGGTGCCACCTCAACCTAGGTCTACATAGGGTGTGGTAAAATTATCGAACTACCTTTTTGACCCAGAAATGGCCTCAAAGCCCTTAAAATCTTCCAGAAATGGCCTCAAGGCCTTGGGAAGTCAGGAATCCAGTCCTACTTCCATTCCAGTCCAGAAATTTCAGCAATACCCCTGGCCTGGGAAAAATTATCAAAATACCCCTAGGTTGGTAAAATTACCAAAATGCTCTCGGGGTCCAGAAAATCTTTCTCTACTTCAAAAATGCCTACGGCTTCCGCATACTTGCATCTTTACTCCTAAGTCTTAGGGTTTTGCTCAGACTTATCCATAATTACCAAAATACTCCTAGGTTGGTAAAATTACCAAAATACCCTCGGGGTCCAGAAAACTCCCCGTTACTTCAGAAATGCCTATGGCTTCCGCATATTTGCGTTTCTATTCCTAAATCTTAGGGTTTTGTTCGGGCCTGGCCCTAACTATATTAACATGTTGGTGATAAATGAGTGGTCATGGAGAGTCTCTCGAGTGAGCCTGTCCTCCACATCAGAACCTCTATAGAAGACTTTGGGATTTCTTTGACAGTTAAACAAAGGTGTTCGGACGTTAGGCCGATGTAAATCAACACTGAGTACGGTCAGTGAGGAAAGGTCCAACACTCGAACCCAAATCGTCTGATACTATGCGCATCCACGGAATCACCCTCTACTCAAATAGGGGGGGATGTTTCTTTTCAAAAAGAACAAAATCTATATCTTATCTATGATATAAAAAAGATTAGATTTTTTCCGTGTCTCACAGACTGGCACGTCTGGTGGGACCTTTCTTCTTTCTGTCAAAGAAAAGTCTCTAAACCTTTTACAAGGTTCTGATTTCCCTCCTCTTCCTTTTAAAGGACGGGAAGAGGAGGGTATACGTCTCTCTACTCATCTGAGAGCTACTCGCGCTTCTGCGCCCTTCTCCGTTCGTGCTACGCACCACCACCACCAACACCAGCAGCAGCGATGGCAGCCGTCACCTACGGCTCCCAAGTCGTTGCCAACCATGCCAGGTTCGGATACCTGGCAACTCCGATCGTCTTCGGCGACTTCCCAGCAGTCGTCGGCTCGCCCTTCTTCTTGGGCGTGGTGCCAGTGGTTGAAGTCATTTCAGCCGCCCCTGCAGTACCAACCGTCGAGGGTGTTAGGCCCCCGACCCCAGCAACTGGCCGAGCCCACTCAGTCAAGAAGACTACTGGGGGTGTCAGGCCCTCGACTCCATCAAATGGCCGGGTTCATTCGGCCAGGAAGACTACTGGGGGTGTCAGGCCCTCGGCTCCATCAAATGGCCGGGTTCATTCGGCCAGGAAGACTACTGATGGCGTCAGGCCTTCCGCTTTAGCTGGCCGGGTTCGCTCGGTCAACAAGCCAACAGTCGGGGGTGTCAGGCCCTCGGCTCCATCAACTGGCCGGATTCATTCGGCCAGGAAGACTACTGAGGGCATCAGGCCTTCTGCTTCAGCTGATCGGGTTCGCCCGGTCGAGAAGACAACCGTCGGGGGTGTTAGGCCCTCGGCCCCAGCAGCTGACCAGGTCAGTCCGGTCCACAAGCCAACTATTGAGGGCGTCAAGCCCTCCGCTTCAACCGGCCGGGTTTGCCTGGTCAACAAACCAGCCGTCGGGGGTGTCAGGCCCTCGGCTTCAACAATTGGTCGAGTCTACTCGGCCAACAAGCCAGCTTCTGAGGGTGCTAGACCCTCTATTGCAGCAGCCGGCCGGCTTCGTCCGGCCAACTCTTCACAGACCAAGGGCGTCAGTCCCTCTGTCTCAGCAAAGGACCGAGTTTTCTCGGTCAACCAGATTACCATCGGCACCACCCCTGCTCAACGGGGGCAACGCCGTCGCCGTAACGGCCCCAACTCCAATGCGGCCACCCTCAGAGGTGCTGCCCCTGCTCAACGGGGGCAACGCCGCCGCCATCAGGATGACACCATGCCTATGGCGGGCGCCACCACCGCCGCCCCTGCCCACTGGGGGCAACGCCGTAGCCGCAAGGGTGCAAAGCCCGAAGCGGCTGTCTCTCGCTCCGGCAAGACTGTAATCGTCGGAGATATTCGCATCCGGCTTGATGGAGGCGAGCTGATCCTGCCACGGGATCGTCATGTCCCGACTATTCTTACCTCCAACCGCTTCGAGCTCCTCCGGCAAGTTCGGGAGGACGGAGCGAAGAGGAAGAAGCCTGCCGTACCGGAGGCAACCCAGGGCCCTCTGCAACGGCCCAAGCCACGAGCTGCCCAGTCAAGGACATGGGGCAACCGAGTGGAGGAGCGCCAGCTCCATCTGAAGAAGATCTGGGTCACCAAGGAGGAGGCCCGGATTATAAGGCGCGCCAGGGCAGAGGAGCCCTTCCACATGTCATAACTTCAGCGGATGCAGAGTCCGCCGAACACTGAAGCCTCGGTCTCTCCGGGGTTTACAACCCAGCCCCTACTAGGGCAGAAGCGTCGAGGAGCCGGCAAGAAGGTGCGGCTGACCTCCCCGTGGGCTAGTTCCACGCACAGGGAGGAGGATCGCTCCCCTCAAGCATCTACACCCCGAGTGTCTATCTTTGATAGACTGGGGATGTCGCCCAAGCCGGATAGACAATCGCCCAAGAAAAAGTGGGTGGTTCAGGTGACTAATGACACCGTCAAAGTGTTCACCTGTTACGCCACCTCCGGCGACAAGCAACCCGAAGACACCTCGGGGGAACTTAATCAGCCTCTTCAATAGTTGAGGAGGTCAAAACCCGTGTCCCGGATATTGGCGCAAGCACAGCAGGCGCAGGCTGCCGGTACATCTCAACCTGAGCCGGCACGGCAAGAAGAGCGCCAGGAAGACGTCCACAGTGTTGATGGGGACAATCACTCCCGGCACGAAGAAGAGCTGGGGGAAGAGCCACGGGCCCCCGCATTGGAAGAGCTTCGACGGGAGAACCAAGAGCTCAAGAACCTGCTACAGTCGCTCTTGCGCGAAAAGGAGGTTCCTGCCCCGCCTCAGGCGGCACCGGCTGGTGCGGATCAGCAGCCTTCTCCCATTCCAGCAGCTGCCAACGCTTCTGCCACTGCTGCAAGACTCCCACTGGCGGTGGACTTCGAAGTCCCGCCGCATGAAGCCAATGCACGGTCATCTGCTACTCCTGTCGCAGAAAGCCTCATGGCGCAGAAGCAAATGATTGAACGCATTGTAGAGGCGAAGTTTGCTCAACATGGGGAGGGAGTGGCCACCGTTGATTTGTACAGTGTGCCTTATCCCCTCCACCATCAATTCAAGAAGCTTCCGCCTGACTGCCCGAAAGCCCCGAAGCTCAAGAAGTTCAACGGGCAGGGCTCTCCGCATGAACACCTGGCCTATTACATGACGGCCATGGGTGAATTAGCCCTGGAAAAGGCATATTTGCTGCGGTATTTCGCCACGTCCTTGACTGGCACCGCCTTCCAGTGGTATTCAAGGTTAAAGCCCAACTCAGTATCTGATTGGGCTGATATGCAGAAGAAGTTTGTCGACCGCTTCCAAATGGTCGAACGCAAAGTCTCCATAGCAGAGCTTTGTTCCCTTCGACAGAAGAAGGGTGAAACAGCATTGGACTTCATCAAGCGATGGAGGGACGTCAGCATGCGCTGCGATAACCATCTGCCGCAGGGGTCTCTCGGCAGAAGTCAATGAAAAGCTTTTGGGCTCCAATATCAGAAGCTTTGACCAGTTGAATACAGTGGTGGCGGAGATTGAAATGTTCTTTGTTGACCACCTACATAAGTTTCTGCTAAAGGCAAATCCTCCAAAGACCGTCTGGCTAGCGGTAAGGAGGTGAATGCCGTGGACTTCTCCCCGACAAATGGAGATAAAGGGGAAGGAAAGTCCAAAGGAAAGGGCAAGAAGTCTGATGACAAGACAAATGCGTCTCTCTTAGCGGAGCGCATGAAGACGCCATATTCCTTCAGAAATGAGTATACCAAGATGCTCTTTGATCTATGTATGAAGGAGTAGCTCGTCACTCTGCCAGATCCGCGGAAGCCCTCAGAGGTGGACAAGACAGAGGATCCTACCTATTGTGTGTATCACCGAAGGTTGGGTCACACCATCGACGACTGCTATATTTTCAAGAACATAGCGGAAGAGCTCATTCAAAAGGGTTTGATAAACATGTTGGGTCATGTAGTTGACCCTCCCCAGCCTCACCCCTAGAGTCGATCGAACCGATCGGCTAATGTGGTGCACATGGTGGCGATGGCTTCGAAATCCAATGCTTCTGAGGCCGGGCCTTCTGACCAACAGCCCAACACCGGCCCTAGAACCCTTCCATCATTTACAGAATGTCTGGCATTACGAAGGGTTATCCGGAAGGTCCAGTGGGAGATCCGCCAATTGCAATAGGAGTAGCGGCGTCTGCTACAGTTCTTGCAGAGCATTGATCAACGGTTAGTCACTTTCCCTTTTGGCCCATTCGCCGAGGGGTTGGCTCCGGCACATGTGCGGGAAGCAGGTGTATTACCTAATGGCCGGGCTCCACTCAGAGGCTGGCTCTCCGAGGAATCCTCAGATTCATCCGAAGACGAGGAGGATTCATCTGAAGGCGAGGTGCACACACCCGCAGACGGACAACCTGAGGAGTTATACTCCTTCCCAGTCGAGAAGACTCTCGACTTGTTCTATACATGCCAACGCGTTGGACTGGTCAGACGCTAGGCGCTACCTTTCATGAGGGCTATTGCCCATATCATGAGGTGGTTGGCCACATCATCTACAACTGCCGACCATTCAAGGATCTCGCTGAGGATCTGATTAGGCGAGGGAAGATCGACATGGGACAATCCTAGGTCAACCCGCCGCAGCCGCATGCATGGAGGACTCTCCACTTCTCCGTCAATGTCATTCACGCTGCAGCAGCCTTCCAGTTCCCCGAGCCGCAGGAAGGAGGGGTCAGTTCCCAGGGAGCCAGTTCCCAGCCGCCCAAATCCACACTATGGTATCCGGGGTGGCGACCCTCTCATCAGTGTTCTTTTTCTAAGGAAGACACTGAGAAGATTTTTGATAAACTTCTGGAGGATGGTTGGGTGCTGACACATGAGCCGCCGTCTTATTATAATGAGACGGCCAAGAGTCACCCCTGCTATTGCAAGTATCATGCAAGGGTGTCTCACCCTACTCGGCAATGCCCAGAGGTTCAGGACTTCATTGAAGCCCTCACCCAGAGAGGGGTTGTCGATACTCAGGGGAACTCCATGACAAGGTTGCGTCTTGCAGAGATCGCCAGGGAGACTCTCCAGCAGGTTCGGCGAGAAACCGAGGCTTTCTCCCGATTAGCCCGACCAAGTGAGCCCGCGAAAAATGATGAATTCCCGTTACTCACTAAAGGCAAGGCCACCTATAAAGGGGCTAAGGTCAAGAACCCAGGAAGCCAAGCCGCGGGAGAGAGTTCCAAGGTCCGTCCCAGGTCGAGTCAACCTAGCATCGTCATAAGAGAGAACTCTCGGCCAGACAACAAAGGCAAAGCCAAGGCGTCAGAGCCTTCAGCCAAAGCTCCTGCCAAGTCAGCAAGGCCATTAGTCGTGGAGAGGACTCAACCTCTTGAGCCCGCGAAGGCCCCAGTTAAGGCCTCTGTCAGCCCAGCAAGGCCGCCAATTGTAGAAAGGCCTCAGCAGCTCAAGCAAGCCAATCCACCAGCCCAAGCAATGTCGGTGGAACTACAAAGCCCCCAGAGGCCCCACTGTGGACTGGCAGAGTTCCAGGAGTTGCCTCCTGAAATAATTGCTCAGACAATCAATGTCACCTTCCAGGTTCAGCCCGAGGAAGCTAATTGGACCAAGGTCACCTCTAGAAAGAGCCGTGGCGCTAAGGCTCCTAAGGAGCCAGCCCGGAGCAAAAAGCAAAGTTCTGGGGGCAAACAAGTCCCACCTCCAAAGCAAAGTCCCCTTTCTTCTCAAGAGGCGGCCCGCCAAAAGAAGCAGGGGAAGAATCGCAGGAAGAATTTGAAGAGGAGGTTGAAGAAACAAGCTGAGCAAGCAACTGCTATGGAGGCTCCTAAGGAGCCAACTCCTCTACAAAGACTTCAAAAGCTCATAGATGAGTTGGAGGAGTACACTCCCCCTCGTCCCACCAGGGTCGTCACTCTAGACGAATATATTCCCTGGGACAAGTTTGGGCACAAAGCCCGTCTTCTGCAATGGCTCCAGGAAATGGCCCACCGTCTTGAAGAGGGTGAAGACTTTCCAATCCTAGAGGAGCTCTCATTACTCTATAAAGATGAGGAGCTCACTGTCGAGATGCTTGAGGAAATGCTGCAAGAGCTCTCCTGCAACATGGTGGCGATTCTGCCGCCTGACAACATTTACTGTCCCGCGGCTGATAGCACTGGAGGCAAGGCTCCTATGACAACATATCAACGTCGCTCGGCAAGAAATGGCCGGGGACGTGGCCGAGGTCGTGGCTGAGGACGTGGACGTGAAGGTCCCCTGGCCCTTGACCGGGTCATAATATTCAGAGGGGAGAAGCCGAGTATTGTCCCAGAAACCCAAGTTCGGGGAATCCCTTTCATCCTCAGCCCCTCAGAGGGTTCAGGCCCCATCTCAACGACTAAGCCGGGTGGCGTCCCTTTTACAATCACATCCTCCGATGAAGAAGAGGAGCCAGCCAAGTCGCCGAAGTGTGAGAAGTCGTCAGAGCAGGCCGGCCCCTCCAACATGGTCGAGCCCGCAAGCCCAGTAGGTCCTTCTAATGAAGACCAGCATGATGAGCCTTTGCCACCTCCTGAGGAATCCTTGGCACCGCTGTTCCAAGAAGATGCGGAAGGTCAGAAGGTGGGGGAGCGCCCTTCCAAGCGGGAGAAACCTCGCCAGGCGCCAAAGACCTTGGAGGAAATCATCCCGCCATTTGACAAGACCCGTGCTCGGGCGGACCGCAAGATCATTCATCATATGAAGCGGTTCCCAACAAATGTCACTATCTGGGAAGCCATCGCCTGGAGCAAAGATCTCAGAGAGGCTCTTGTTAAGATATTTCAGGACCCAGAGGCATATGAAACCCATGTTACAGAGTTGCAAGCCCAGGCATATGAAACACTCACAGCCAACATCTCCTTCACGGACAAAGACATGTTGCTGTCCTCTTCGTGTCACAATCGCCCCTTATATATGTGGGGGACGATCAATGGACATGATGTGAATCACATCTTGGTTTACGCCGGAGCAGCCGTCAACATCATGCCTTTGAAGACTTTCAAGTCTCTATACTTGGCACCTTATTTACAAAAGGTGACTGCAGTCAAGATCTCGGGATTCAATCAGGGTTCCGAGGAGGCGCTTGGTCGGGTTGAGGTTAAACTAGCTTTGGGCGATTTTGTCACCCGAGCGACATTCTATATTATCAACTCCGACACATCTTACAAGGTGCTGCTTGGAAGACCCGGGCTCCACGAAAACTGGGTTGTTCCTTCAACTCTGCACCAGTGCATTAAATATGCCAAGGAAGGGGAGCAACATACAGTCTTTGCAGATCAATCTCCCTTCCACCCTAATGAGTGCCATCTGGCCGATGTTTCGCTATATTTTGGGAAGTCCACTCTAGCAATCCCCGAGCTTATAAAAGACAAAGGGAAGCAAAAGGTGGACCATGAAGTCGAGGAAGGGCAGCTCTTCACTGTCAACCAAGACATGGTTAAGCTGCACAGGTTGAGCCTCAATGCCGCCTCCAAGCCAACTCAACCGGAGAGGCGAAGCATTGACTTCGAAGCCAACCTCATCAGCCAGGTCATCGACCGAAGCATCTCCTTGCCTCCCAAGTGCCTTCAACTCTCGTCCCAATGGGAAGAACATGAGGTGGAACAGTTGAAGACCTTCACAGTCTTCTGTCAACGGAGAAGGAGACGTAACAAGGGTAAAGGGGACAAGCCGATCATCTTTTACAAAGGTGATTTAGTCCCACCATGCCCTCCTGAAGATGACTTCGGCTGGGATACTCTCGCCGATGTGGTGCCAGAGCCAGTCCAGGAGATGGATAACATGCCGAAATACATCAAGGAAATGTGTAAAAAGCAACACATCCCGCAAACTCTGGACCCCGCACGAGTGGCATATTTCCATCAACTGTGGAACCCTCCGCGGGTCCGTGGGCAACCTCCCTTCTCCCGCAAAGACACGCGGGGACTTGGCTATGACCAGGAGAGGGACTTCGAGGTCCACTTTGCAGTCAACACCATAGGGCTACTATCTCACCCTCACGGGCAAGCAGAAGTTGAGCCCAAGATTAACGACTCTGTAAGGGAGTCTGGTGAGGCGCCAACCACACCATCACCTTCATCAGGAGTCAATAACGACCACCCCTCAGAGGGAGGAGCAGCCCAGCCTGCTAACCATCAGCAAGACAATGCAAGCCCTTCGACTTCAAGTCACGAGCAAGAGTGCTTCAAGGAATTTGATGTCTATGAAGCAAATACTGATGACGAGGGAGACTTCGTCGACCTCCAACCAGCTCCACCGGAGCTTGAAGACGGTGGTCAGGCGACTGTGGACGAGTTGATTGAGATCAATCTCGGAAGTAAAAGTGACTATCGTCCCACTTTCATAAGTGCTCTCCTCAGCGAGAAAGAAAGGCAGTCGTATTGGCAGCTATTAGAAGAGTTCATGGATTGTTTCGCCTGGACTTATAAAGAAATGCCTGGGCTCGATCCTTCTGTGGCTGAACATGAGCTGGCAATACTTTCAACAGTCAAGCCAGTCAAGCAAGCTTAAAGGCGTATGCGCCACGAGCTAGAGCTGAAGGTCAATGCTGAGGTTGACAAAATGCTCAACGTGGACTTCATAGAGCCTTGCATGTACCCTGTGTGGCTCGCCAACATCGTCCCCGTCAAGAAGAAGAACGGCCAAGTCCGAGTCTGCATCGACTTCAGGGATTTGAACAAGGCATGCCCAAAGGATGACTTCCCTGTCCCAATCACTGAGACAATGGTTGATATGATCACCGGAGCCCTGCCTTTTATGGACGGGTCGTCGGGTTATAATCAAATCCGCATGGCCATCAAAGACAAAGACCATACGGCTTTCCGGTCTCCTAAGGGGATCTTCAACTACAAAAGGATGCCGTTCAGTCTGAAGAATGCCGACGCAACCTACCAAAGGACAATGACCAAGATCTTCGACGAGAAGCTACATGACCTTGTCGAATGCTATGTCGATGATCTGGTCGTCAAGACAAAGAAGCGGGAGGATCACTTAGCTGTCCTGCGTCGAGTCTTTGAAAGGTTTCGACAATTTCAACTCAAGATGAACCCGATGAAGTGCGCCTTCGTCGTCTCCAGCGGCAAGTCCTGGGCATCTACGACGTCCGAAAAAAGGAGCTCGTCCCCTATCATGCAGCCGTCATGAGGCTCAAAGAAAAATTCTACTTATTCGAAATAGGCCATGTCTTCAGAGGCAGCAACTCCCAGGCTGACGCTTTGGCAAAGTTGGCAGCAGCTTTGAAACTCCTGCCTGAGGGAGAATTAAATATTATAGTCAGACACCGGAGGCTCATGCCAAGTGTGCTCGACGAAGATCCTGCTCCGCCCGGTGCTCGTGGTGGGGGTACCCGGGACGTAGAAGAAGATGCTCTAGGTGTGCTACGAGAACCGTATCTCTCCTGTAAATGTGTCCGAAAGGAATGCCGGACATCTCCCGGAACTCGGTCGCATACACGAACATCGCGTCCCACTCCCGCAAGGTGCTCCGCAAATCTGTGTATGCCGGTGATGCGATGTTCGCAGTATCTACAGTGCACATGTCCATCACCCTCAACAGAATATCCATGCTCCCACGCAGGGTGACGTCGTCCGTCCAAGATGACCTGCAAATGATGTAAAAGTTTACATTAGTAATTTCAATGATAAGTACAAAACTCAAGATATGAAAAAATTTACAATTAATTATTAGTTAGTTATAAATATAACCAAATGATACATACTCATTAAGACTATGGACCCAAACTGGGCCAATGCCCATCTCCAAACAATCTGACATTAAATGGGTCCGCAGATAGGACAGATAGTCTTCATAGCGCATTGAACCTGCATAGTTCTCCCAGTACATGCGTACGTAGTATTCATACTGCTGCGAACCTTGTGCGTACACGACCTCTACTGGCGCAGCTGCGGCGTAAGGATATGGATACGATGGGAAAAATGAACTACTGCTATCTGAGTCGCCATGATACATCGGCTGCTGCGGCCATGACCGTCCATACGAGCTTCCAGATCTCTGAGAGTCATGTGTGCTCATCCTCTCAAAATTAGACAACATGTCTTGATAGCTGATACTGTCTGCAACCGAACTTCCATAGTAGGGATCCCAATGATCATCTGCCCGCCTCGTCCCTGGTGGTGGAACACTGTGGTCCTCATCTTGTGTGGCATGTGTGAAGTGTTGCTCCTCTGTCCATGCGACATGTTCGCGGCCTCCATGACCTCTACCTTGACCACTGCTATACTCTCTCCCACCAGCACTAGTATCCCCACGACGACTCCGTTGACCACCTTGAGAACCACCACCTCTATGGGATGAAGACCCTGTCGGTGTACTATCATCATCGGAGTCATGACTCCCACTGATGCGGGACTCAACAGAGGGCTCGGGAGTGTCGTCATCTGCATTGAGATCTAATGTCTCTATGTCTGTAATATCTATCGGATTTAATGGTGGTTCCTTGTCCTTCTTGCTTCTGAATAATGTGGTCCATGATGATTTTTTCTTCTGTGGAGCAGGGGGCGGCTTAATTGCTGCATGTTGTGTCCTTTTTGATGCCTGAGAAACAGAAGCCTTGTTAGATAATTATTCAATTTACTTTCTACTGTGTAAGTCTACACGTATACCTGAGACGACTGATTAGGTGTCTTAGATGTTGAGCGTCGTGGCGCAGCAGACTGAGATGGTTGTTTCGATGCTACCGAAGACTATACAATTGAAAGAATAATATATTCAATTACCAATGAAATACAACATATAAATGTAGAAATGACAATATAATTTCACCTCTCTAAATGAGGAACTCCCCCTAGCCTCTCTTGAAGTGGATAACCTTTTAGGTTCCGCAGATATTGAATGCCGCGGTGCAGCAACCCGGGACCACTGTTCTCCCGCAATGTTGTCATTTGTCGGACCGACCTGCAATATATTTCTTACATCATTATACATCAATATATGACTACGCTATCTAATCAAATATGCGATTCGATTTTCATATATTAATTCACCTGAGTTGGCGGTGGACGCTTAATTGATGAATGTTGCATCAATCGCTCCCATGTTGTATCATCGTACGCATACGATGTGTCTCCACCCCAATGACGAGGTCTTCATCCAAATTAACTTCATCATCACATCCCGTTGCTGACTCGTCACCACCCAACTGCACATGGATGTCATCTCCCTCCCCCACTGCCTCTTGTACAGCTGATGCGAGAAAAGTATTAGGCCGTGGTGTCTCGCCTGGTTCTTCAGTCTCCTCGTCCAGTTCTGCCAAATTAACTTCATTATTTTATGTCTACAACTAACAATGAAAATAATATCATTATTTCTACAACATGCAAGACTCATCATCATCATCATCATCATCATCATCATCATCATCAGAGCCTTATCCCAATTAATTGGGGTCAGCTACATGAATACTGTTCCGCCAAAGATTTCTATCAAGTGCAATATTCATATTTAAACTCAAGGAACTAATGTCCTTCCTAATAACATCGCACCATCTCATTTTAGGTCTTCCTCGAGCTCTTTTACTAGCATCCACTAAGATTTGGTCACATCTTTTAACCGGCGCTGAGTTAGGGCGACGAAACACATGTCCAAACCACCTGAGTCTATTTTCTCTCATTTTGCTATCAATTGGAGCTATCCCTAAGTCCTTACGGATGCGCTCATTCCTAATCTTGTCTTTCTTAGTCTTGCCACACATCCATCTCAACATCCTCATCTCTGCTACACACATTTTGTGGATGTTTTCCTTTCGTACTGTCCAACACTCGGTATCATATAACAAAGCAGGTCTCACAGCCGTTCTATAAAACCTCCCTTTGAGTTTCACAGGCATACGACGATCACAAAGGACACATGATGCACTTCTCCATCTTAACCAGCCTGCCTTAATCCTATGCGTAACGTTATCATAAATCTCCCCATTCTCTTGTATGATAGACCCTAAATATCGAAAGCTACTATTCTTCAGAATGTTATGTCCATCAATTAGAACCATGTCTTCCTGAACCACTCTCCCATTACTAAAATTACAGTGCATAAATTCTGACTTACTCCTACTAATTTTAAATCCTTTAGACTCCAAGGCAAGTCTCCAACGCTCTAACTTAGCATTTAGAGCATCAATACTCTCATCAATTAAAACAATATCGTCTGCAAATAGCATACACCAAGGGATATCCTCATGCAATTGTTTAGTTACTTCATCCATAACTAAGGCAAAGAGATACGGACTTAGTGCAGAACCTTGATGCAAACCTATAGAAACGGAAAATTCACTAGTCTCCCCAGCAATAGTTCGAACACTAGTAATAGCACCGCCGTACATATCTTTAATCAAATCAACATATCCTTGAGAGATTCCTTTCTTTCTTAATGTGTCCTTTGTGAAATTCAAAATTTAATACATCTCAATATAATTTAGTTCAAAATAATATCATTATTTCTAAAACATGCATATAAGACTAATTTTTGTATTTAATACATCTAAATTAACTTTAAAATTATTTGTAAAATATTTATCACTAATTATATATTTAAATTATAAACATCTCTAATTAAATTACATTATACATCTAAATTAACTTTAAATTATTTATAAAATATTCAACACTAAATTTATATTTAAATTAAAAACATCTCTACTTAAATTACATTATCCATCTAAATTAACTTTAAAATTATTTGTAAAATATTTATCAATAAATTTATATTTCAATTCAAAACATCTCTAATTTATTTAAATTATAAATATTAACTTTATTTTTTGTGTAAAATATTTATCACTACAAATATATTTAAATTAAAAACATGTCTATTTTTTTTCAAAAATAAAGTATTACATTATTTTACGTCTACAACTAATAATGAAAATAATATCATTAATTCTACAACATGCAAGACTAAAATTTTAATTTAATACATCTCAATTAAATCTAATAATTAAACATGAATTAAATAATACATCAAAATAAATTTATTTCTACAACATTAATTAAACAATATTTATATTATTTCTACAACATTAATTAAAAAATACATCAAAAAAAATTATTTATACAGCATGAATTATACAAAAATTATATTATTTCTACAACACGAATTAAATAATATATCATAAATAATTTTAAATAATCTGACAAATTCTATTCTTATATTTTTTAAAATAAGGAAAATATAAAAATATAAAAATTAAATTATTTTTGTTCTCTTCCCCACCCCCACCACCGCCGCCCCTGGCCGGCCCCTGCCCCACCCCCACCACCGCCCCTGGCCGGCCCCTGCCCCAGCCCCACCACGGACCCGGGCCCAGCTCCACCACTGCCGTCCCCCACCGCCGGCCTGGACGGCCCTGGCCGCCCTTGTCCTAGCCCCACCACCGTCGGTGCCCCCTCCACCACCTCCTCCGCCCTCCCACCGTCCCACGCCCAACCCCAGCGTCGCCCCCTTCCGCCCAGCACCAGCGCCACTGGCCAGATCTGACCGGTGGGAGCCCGACGAGGGCGGTGGGCGCCGGTGCCCCCCCCCCCCCCCCTCCACCACCTCCTACGCCCTCCCACGCGCAGCCCCACCGCCGCCCGGCCCCCCAACCGGCCACCCTCTATTTAATTTTAAAAAAATTTCAAAGGAGGAGGACTTACCTCCGATCGTCGTGCACCGCCGGTCACCGGTCGCCGCCGTCCACCGCCGCTCCGGGACGTCCACCGTCGCTCAGCGCCCAGCTAGCCACGGCCTGCCTGGAACGCCCCCCCCGCCGGCCCGTTAAATGGCCGGACCGGCACGAGCGGGCCGTCCCGCACGTACCAGCCCGTCCCGTCCACGGACCGGTCTAGTACGTGGCGGGACGGACGGGTCGGTGCGGGCCAGTCCGACCCGGCCACGACCCACGCCCCGCCCGACCCGGCCCGATCCGTCGAACCATCCTCTATAGAAGAATTTTTTTGAAAGTTTTGTAAATGAACCCTCATAGGAGGGTCATATATGTAAAAGTATAAATTATGCCCCATGAGGGGAGGCTGCGTGGATCAAAAAGAAAGAATACATGGGTCAATGACTGAAATTATGAAATTTTGCCTTGGCATATTTTGGAATCATAAATTGTGGAAATGCCCTTCTGTTCGGAAATCACATAAATACCTCCCGTTGGCCGGAAATTGCAAAGGAATACATCCCCTATGCAGAAAATTCTATAAAATAACACCAACGGCATATGGAAATTATAGCAGTGCCCCCAGGGGCAGAAAATTGCAGATATACCTATGGAAAGGGGGAAATTGCAAATATACCCCTGGAAAGGGGAAAATTGCAGATATACCCCCAGAAAGGGGAAAATTCTAAATATATCCCCGGAAAGGGAAAAATTATAGATATACCCCCGGAAAGGGGAAAATTACAAATATATCCTCAAAAGAGGGGAAATTGCATACAAGCCCTTGAATGGGGAAATTGCAAATAGACCCTCGAAAGAGGGGAAATTGTGAATGCATCCTCTAAAAAGGAAAATTGCCAACACACCAAAGCGTTGCGAACGTCGCTTACCTTAAAGCATGAGAACTCCTTAGAGGTAGACCCAAGATATTAGAGCCAATATTGTAGTCAAAATCTTTGGCATTTAATCATAGGTGTTCGGACTCGTCCGATGTAAATTAACACCGACTCTGGTCGGTGGGAAAAAGTCCTGTGCACGAACCTTAAAATTGTCTGATAAATCTCAAAAAGCGCGGAATTAATAAAACATGCAAAAAAGAGAGAAAAGATACGCGTGTATTTTTCCGCGTGCAAACAGTAACCTTTTCGTCTGGGTCTCTAATCCTCTTCTTTCTTGGACGTCCTCGGGGTCTGCGACATCTAGGAGGAAGCACATCTGGGCTATCAACTGTTTCCCACATCTTTTTATCTGTTGAGGGGTAATTGGGATTTTATAGGCTTTTTTGTAGGCTTCAACCCCATAACACTTATCAACAAAATCTTTAATATTGAACCCTCTGCGGGCATCAACAACTGGGAACAAACAAAAATTCCCATCTATTCCCACAGCAGAGACCAACACCTCACCATAAGGCTCTCTCAGATGACACCCATCTATGCCTAACACCGGACGACAACCACCAATGAAGCCCTTGATGTGTCCCTAAAGAAATGAAGACTTTCAAAGAATCTATCAATTACGGTCTTCAACTCTAAAACTGAATCTGGATTGTTTTTATTCAATTCATTAAGAAATTGTGGCAAAAACTTATAAGAATCCTCCATGTTACCAAAAACATGTTCTTTCGTTATTTCTCTAGCTCGCCAAACTCTTTGGTAAGGAATTTGTTCACATATTGGACTACAATAAACAACAAAAGAAATATATCAACATTAAATCTCATGCAATATTCAAATGTAGAAAACACCTTTAGGGAAACACTAATGTACCTACACATTGTAGTCCCTTAGTAAATTGGCCATCAATTTTTTGGGGGGTATGTCTGGATTCTCCTTCACTGAATCTGCCACCCTAGCTGAAATCCAATGTTTAGAAGCCATGCGACTCTCAGTCCTACTAGTAGCCATACGAGTGTGTTTTTCTTGCATAGTCCTGATAGCAAAGGTGACTCCATCTTGTAACCTTGACGTATGAACTCTCCATTTACAACTAATATCAGCACACACTACAGTCATTCTAGTGCTATCATTTTTAATCTGCTTAAATTGGAATTGGTTCTTGATTGCAAACAGTCTTAAAGCAATCCTATAAGCTTTGCAACTAGGAAAGATAGCAGCAACTCTAATATCTGTATTTTGCTCATCAACCTCTAATAAATCACCCCCTTGATCTGAGATGCCCCCATCGGACTCATCTGAGATATCTGGCATTGAATGATAGGAGTCCTCTGTATGCACCGCATCAGAATCACAAAATGATTCTGCGGACTTTGAGGACTCACTGTACTCATCAGCATGTCTCACATACTCTGAGTCTTCATCATCAGATTGTTGCTCGTTGTACCTAACCGCCTCAAAATCTTCATCAACACACTGTGTGAATTGAGCTTCTTTTGCTTCCCCTGGATCAATAGCAGGCTTAACTTCTCTTACGTGGCCTGTGTCACTCACTGGCTCAGCTTCTCCTGTAATGTTAGATACGGTTTGACTGGTCATGTCTTGGACTTGATCACTAGGTCCTTGTGGTTCAGGCACTGGCTCCACATCTAATGCACTCACATAAATAATCATCTTTTTTCTCGGGAGATATGAGAGCATCATCTGATATAACTGTGCATCAAATGTAATTTCCTCGTACACAATAGGATTGGACTCGGACACTTCATAATGAAATTGCAAAGCATACTCACTCGCCCACCTAGAAATGTGACTCATGTCCTCTATGAGGATGCAACGACTGTAATAGTCTAGATACACAATTACCTTCTTCATTTGACCCAACACATAAGCCCTCCTACCGGACTGTAACGTCTTCCAGTAACCGCCGTATCTTTATGTAAGTTTCAGACCAGGTTTCGACATGGTGCTAAATCATAAACCATCCATAACATTATATAGTCTATGTACATGTGAAACCCACAACAGTAAAATGAAGATTTCTCTGTAATGGCCTTCTCTGAAAACTTCCTTCGTAGAGTTATCACCGGCTGCAACGTCTGTCGTGTTGTCGAAGGAGTCAACACGAGCTAGACGAAGGAGCACCGGAGCTGGATGAAGGAGTCAACAGTGTCGTCGTATCGCCGGCCACATTATCGTCGGCCTTCTCTTCCCTCTGCAGTGCCAGAGTTGGACGTAGGATTGCAGGAGTCAACACGAGAAATCGTCACCCGCCGCTGAGCGGTAGAGGAGAGGGCAACCGGAGGCCGATTGCCCTCTCCTCCTCTCTTCTGCAGGACCCCACGATCAATCACCCTCTCCTCCTCTCTCCCTCTCCTGTAACCCTCTCCCGCAAGAACCCAAGGTCGATCGTCCTCTTCTCCTCCCCCCTCCTGTAAGAATTGCTTACGGAATCGATCGCCCTTCCCTGCTTCCCTAAATCACAGGAATCCTAGCTTCTCCTGTGATGAACAGTGCCGGATGAAGGGGAAAGAGTCGAGACGCTCGATGTGATTAACTAGGGGTAATTTTGTCTTTTACTTCTATCGGATTAGTTTAACTAGGGCTGAATTTCGCTCTGGTTACAGAATCTAACGGCAGGGCCTAATAACGATAACGTAGAAGATTTTGAGGACTAAAAAGTAATAGCTGTATTTTAGGGACCAATAAAAAATACTTATATTTGTAGGGACTAAAAAGTAAAAAACCCGTTTTAATAATACACTGAACTATGTTTATCCATTGCCCAACCTCCAAAAGCACTTGCACTATAGGGCAAAAGTTTAGTTTCTCAACGTGGAGCATTTCATAAATTTGGTTATGCCATGTTTTCAAGGACTGGACAATCACTCCAAATCTATGTTGTTCGCACCACCTGTGAGGCCATCCCGGACATTACTTTTCCAGGTGTTCAAAAGTTTCTGCCATTTATGCTTATGCTCCATTGTTCAGAACTTGAAGTCTTACTTGACTGCTAGTTTCAGTGCTCAAAAGAAAATAGTTACAATATTAGGATCTGTCTGCTTTTTGCAATTGTGGGGATTTTCGGATTCCAAACTGGATCGGCTGGCTCAAGCAGAGTATAGGCCAACTTGGTCTTGGTTAATGCTGTAAAGCTATGAATATATGGCCTCTCTATGCTGGAGGGCCTTTATCATTTGCTTAGTGAAATGGCTTTTAAAAAGAAGGGATAGTTTAAAAATAACCCTCTTACATGCATAAAATGCAGAATTACCCGTTTTTAACCCTCTTACTGTCTTACATGCATAAATTGCAGGATTTCCCATCTTATTTTAATATCATTTTTATAATCTTCTTAAATCAATATAGTCCCAGAAATACCCCTACGGTTAACCTATGTTCAAAATGCAAAGAGTATTCCATTTTCATGCATGAAAATATTTCTTTGCACCTATATTGAAAAATGTTAATTTGACTGCCACATTGTGCCAAAGAGAGAGATAGGGGGAGAGATAAAGAGATAGATGGATGTAGAGGAGAATTTAGGAGAGATTAGGGGTATCTTGCTCATTTTTCATAGTCAAAAGCTAACCAGGGTTATACTGGAGATTTTAATGGGTGGCTAACAGTTGGTGACAAAAGGAGTATTTTTGCAAGTATTGTAACATTGCGAGGTTATTAAAAGTAATGTCAAAATAGGAAGGGAAATTCTACAATTATGTATATAAGAGGGCTATTTTTGCAATTATTTGTAAAAAGTGGTTTCATAATTTTTGCAATGAAAGGTCATTGCTGTAGTTCAATAATAAAGGTCCATTGTTAAAATTTTCTACTTTTAAGTGGTTAGGATATTAATGACTCAAAAATATTTTATATGTTAGTATTTGTAACTCAAATATGCTCACAAATTCTGTTCTTCTTATGCATTCTTACTCAATTTATTATCAATAGTGCTTGAAATAGATAACAAACAGAGGCCTTCGAAGCTTGTCACCATCGACAACAAGAATTTCTGTATCACCACCAGTTAGCAAAACATGCTACTTATTTTATTGGGATTAAGGGCATCATCATTGTCGCCATCATCATCATCAGAGCCTCATCCCACCTGGCTACCATTTACATGAATTATACTTTTCCATTTTAGTCTATTTAATCCCATGCTTGCAGTCAATCATAGGAAGGTCAAATCTTTTCTTACTATCTTTGAGCATTTCATTTTGGGTAATTCTTAATATACCACCTGCGGTAGTTCTACCTTGGCGTGGGGGCTACGTCCCCCATCCCTCAGCCCAAGAAACCCAAAAAAAAATTCGGACCAATTTTCACTATTCACAGGGTCTTTGTTCTTGCAAGGCAAGTTTTTTGTGATGTGGGTCCCACCCCAAGGTAGAGTGACATGGGGTCCATGTCACAAAAAATTAAAAAAAAAAGCTACATCCCCCTATGGTGTAGTAAGCATTACTCTTTCATTTTTGACTTTCCCCAAGTTCTTTTACCCTCCACTCCAATTTTCTCATGCCTCCTAACAGATGCTGAACTTGGATGCTGGTGAACGTGACCAAACGATCTAAAAGCCAATTTTCTCTAAGCTTAGGGTCAATAGGGGCTACACCTAAGTCTCCATATATATATATTCCAAATCTTATCCTTTCTCATCTCACTGCACATCCATCTCAGCATTCTTATCTCACATATAGTTATTGTATGTGTTCCTTCTTTGGAGCCCAACACGTACTCCCATAGAGCATAGCAGGTCTTGCCGTAGTTCTATGGAAAATCTTTCGAGCTTCCAGGGGACCTGTCAATCACAAAGGAGCTCGGATGCAGTTATCCACTTCAATGTACCTGCCTTTAATCTCCTATGCATGACATCTTTTTGGATCTCTCCATTCTTTTGAATGGTAAATCCTAAATATTGGAAGTTGCTACTTTTAGGAATAGCTTGGCCATCGACCATAACGAAATCTTCTTGGTCTCTCCTCCTATTAGTGAAATTACACTCCACTTATTCAGACTTAATTCGATTAATCCTAAAGCCTTTAGACACAAAAACATCTCTCCAGCATCCGATTAATTTAAAAATCCTTAAAAATTCCATCCATTAAAACAATGTTGTCTGCAAATAACATACAAAATAATTGGATAATAATGGGTATGTTTATTACGAACTGTTGAGGTCCTTATAGTATCCAACATATAAATGATCGTACAATCATTTGGTGACATTCTTATGATCTTCCAGTGTTTTTCTATTTGTGCAGTGGTCATGAATTTTTTATCTGCTTGTTTATGGAATCTCAATTTACATGAATGTAGGCTTTCAATGTTTCAAGTTATGTTTGAATATAATTTGAGTTGTTCACCTTCTTCCTTTTCTGTTCATTATTTCAAGTTACTGTTTTAACTTAGATTCTGGGCCTCTGGCTTATCCTCCCATTCCAGTCACAATTGGTCAGATTTTTACCAACGTTCAGATGCTAACCCTGGTCCTGTGCACTGGTCAACTGATGAGATTCTTGCTTACTATATGACTCCTGTTAAGAACTTGAGCTTCTCACACCTAGTAGCTAAGACATTTGCAGTAAGATCAAACTTACTTTGAGTTTATTTGAGTTCATATTTAGTTTATGATCTCATCTGAGAAAAAATATAAGAGAATGTGATTTTAGCCAACAAGAGTGCAGCATCTTTTCCTGGCTGATGGAATGGGCACATTTATTTGGTTTCAGATGGTATTCATTTATATCTTTATCCTTACATTAATTTCTCTTTTTTGAAGTGACATCATCGCTTGATGACATTCTAGAATGGGTGATGAAAAAACCTGGTGGGCGTTTAATGACTATGCAACATGTAAGAGCATGCCTTGAAGAGTTAAAGTGCAACGCATCAACAGAAGACGCAAGGGGTCTATATAGTATTGGTAATCTCTTGGTCCTCATTATGTTATACTAGAAACTTTTATGCGTGCTAAGCATTGAATTCCAGCATTTATGACTCCTTTTTTTTACCTTTTTTTTCTGTTTTATTTTACTTTGTTGATGTAGACTTGGGAGACATTATTGAAGAATGTAAACATGAAGAAGTAATTTTTCTTCTTTCCTTCATGCCTTTTCTCTTTACAAGGTATCCAGATTGTCTTTCCTTCAACTAAATTACTTAGCCTGATGACATCCTTGCGACCAGGTAGAGTCTCTTGTGCTCCAAAAATATGGGAAAGAAGCTTACAGGATATTCAGATTGTTGTTGAAGAAGCATAGGCCAGTCGAGACAGACAGTGTAATGAGTTGCTCCTTGAAAATAATTTGCTTTAACATTATATTTTTGTTCATGGACCCATGATACAGTATGGCTTGCTTTTCCCTAGCAACAACCTGCAATGCCAAGTGATGAATTCATATGCTATAATAGTTCTTTGATCATGTAACATCCCTTCAAGCTACTAGGTTTTGTTTCAGCCATAAATGTCTCTTTGTTTGTCTGCTAATATGATATTTATTTATTTATTTATCTGGAGTAGGAAATATATGATGTCCTGTAAATGAGAGAAATATGCAGTTTTTTTTTGAGAAAATGTGGATTGTACACCAATTTTATATCATAAACAGAGGTAGTACAATGGAAGTGGTGAGGAGAAGTTCTTCGTTCACAGGGAAAAAAATAAAAAATACATAAATGGACCACTCAAGAGAGCTATGCTACTATCCTGAAGAAAGAGCCCTCCTCTACTCATGTAGAGGCATACACTGAATATGCCTGAATCACTGATAGGTAAGAGACAATGGCCCAAGGGACATATTTTTGACATAGACTGTACTTCCTCTGTAGATATTGCCATTTCTTTTCCCCCAAATTCTCCCGCTAATCACATGGGGAGTAGACCAAGCAGTAGTCTCCTTGCATGGTTGTTGCAATCTTCTGAGTCTTGGAACACACACACATATATGGGACATTGGTGAAAGTGACATCAATGTGGAACACCTGTGCTAAAGGACTCCGGACCTCCTTGCTGACAGGACAGTTAATCATCAGATGGTCAACATCCTCCTGCTGAAGTCCACACAAGGGGCACATAATATAGCAGTCCACACAATTCTTTCGACAGTACATTCTATTAATGATGCGCCTCGCTGAGTAACCACATAAACGCTTGCACTTCAATGGAGCTTTAACTTTCCATGTTTGTGAGAACAAAGGAAATGAAAGCTGCTGATCAAACGTGAGATGTTAAAAACTATTAACAGAGAATCCTTTAGCTTTATTCCAACTAAACCTGTCTGGGTTAGAGACTGTCTGTAGCCTGTCCATCAGGTCAGGAAACTCAGATTCCTCTTCCTGCCTGAGATCCCTCCTCAAATAAGCGGACCACTTAATATTGTTGGCCTGTAATTGATAGTTCTTGTATTCTTTTTCCATTTCTCCTTTGCGAGCTGACAAATATGTGGAAAACTTTGCTTCAAAGTCTGTTCCCACACCACCTGTCCTGCCAGAAATGTGTATTATGCATTTCAGAATTGTGTAAATGAGAGAAATATGCAGTTGAATGCATTTCAAGACCATCTGTATTATAGTGAAGGCGTACATCAAAAAATTTCCTTTAGTAGTTCCGCTGAAATCTGAATGCAGAGAATGCTGTGGAAGTAAAATTGAATTGAAGACTGTCTATTGATGCATCCTCATTTCTATAGGCTTAAAAGTCTGCTCATTGGTAACTCTTCTGACTTTATGCAATCTCTATTCCCCATGACCATTGATGCTACGACTGCCAGAGGTCCTGGATTGACTAGATGTACTTGACCTAATCAACTGCTTCCTCTACTCCATTTGCTGATTCTTCTGAATATCTCTCAATGTTGGTGATGTAGATCATGACTACACTCAGTCTTTACCATGATGATTATGAACACCAGGGAATAAAATTCTTTTAAAAGTGGGTCTGGGATTTTTATCAGTATTATCAAAAGAAACAGTAGCTGCTAGTGCTGGACTGATCTCTGAATCCAGTTAACCAAGCCAACTCTCTGTTGCAATGGCTGGTTATTCCCTATTAGGTTCATCAACACATCTTTTCCCAAAACCAAACACTGATTATTCCCTCTCTCAGGGAGATAGAAACATCCAAGAATTTTGTTGAAGAATTATGTTGGGAGTGGGTAGCAACTCAATGAATTGAAGTCTTGCTAATTTCATTTAACTAAGTTTTAGAATCAAGAATGGTACATTCCTACACCTGATATTCTGGAAATTTGATAAGTTTTGATTTGATTATGATTAAAACAGGAAAAATAACAGAGTTATTCTATCATACTGTAAAGTGAATATTTTTGACTTCTGGAGTATTTGCTTGTAGTGTGGTGTTCAAATGTTAATTTTAAAATTCCGGAGAGTAATGAAGATGAAATACATATACTTGTCATATGTCTGGTGACAGTTGAAATAGTCTTCAAGCTACATCAGTGAAAGTCTTGAGACTTCTCTTTGTCTTGTGTTATCTTCACCAAAGATTTATGGTCCGTCTGACTGGTATTTTTTGCTCCTTGCTTAGGCAATTACATGTCTCTGATTGGTTAATCTTCTATAGATTTCAGATATCACTTTTGTGGGCAAAAATGCAACCCAAGGGATCTTGTACAAACTCTGGATGGACAACTACTTGCAAATGGAGGTAAGGGCATTCATTGGCGTAGTGGAGGATCGTAAATTCCTATGTAGAAACTAGAAATCCTTCCATGAATGAGGGTTTTATTCTGTTGATCTAATTTAACTTCATGGTCAATCATGTACACATGAAAGTTAAAGTCTGACTCATCCTGTGAATACCCTACTGCTGTTTTTTTTTAATATATCATCTAATTCCTTGAAAGAGAAGTTCTCTATCCTACATTTATCTTCTTGGATAAAACTACATCTTCTCCAGTGTCATTCACTTTGAGGGGCTTTCTCATTATGCACGTCACCAGTGCCTTTGGAGTTCCAAAACACCTCACAAGATACATGCAAAAAATTGTAAGATTGGATTTTTTGCCAATATATTCCTATAAACCATCATAATTTATGCGCATACTCGAAGATTGTAGGAGCATATGCACAAAGTCTCTGCAAATTTTGAAGGCAACTTGATCATTTTCAACTTTAAATTTAATGCTGTTGATGGCAAGGACATATGCTCAGCTTTTCTTCAGAGTGTAAGGTATTAATGACAGTAGATTGATTTCAGGGGTATAGATACAATAATGTAATCTGTGTATATTTGCAAAAATCCCTTTAAGGTTTTGCTTTGGAAACAACATGTGACCTTTATGTTTGGCAAAAGGATTACTTTCATCTCTGTGTGTGTTTAAATTAAACTTAGTTGGATCATCATCATCATTAGAGCCTTATCCTATTATTTGGAGTTGGCTACATGAATCCTGTTCCGCCAAAGAATTCTGTCAAGCGCTAAAGTCATATTTAAACCCAAGATGATAGTGTCCCTTCTAATAATGTCACACCATCTTATTTTAGGCTTTCCACGAGCTCTTTTACTAGCATCCACTAAGATTTGATCACATCTTTAAATTGGTGCTGTGTTAGGGCGATGGTGTACTTGTCCAAACCATTTGAGTCTATTTTCCCTCATTTTACCATCGATTGAAGTTACATCTAAGTCCTCACGGATACGTTCATTCTTGATCTTATCTTTCTTAGTTTTACCACACATTTATCTCAACATCCTCATCTCCGCCACACACATTTTATGAATGTGTTCCTTTTTTATTGCCCAATACTCGGTACCATATAATAAAGCAGGTCTTATAGCCGTTCTATAGAACTTCCCTTTAAGTTTCACAGGTGTACGACGATCACAAAGGATTCCTGATGCACTTCTCCATTTTAACTAACCTGCCTTAATCCTATGTGCAACATTATCATAGAGCTTCCCATTCTTTTGAATAATAGATCCTAGGTATCGAAAACTACTACTTTTAGGAATACTTTGTCTATCAATTAGGACTATGTCTTCTTGTGCCACTCTTCTATTACTAAAATTGCAGTGTATAAATTTTGACTTACTCCTACTAATTCTTAAACCTTTAGACTTCAAGGCATGTCTGCAATGTTCTAATTTAGCATCTAAACCATCAATACTCGTATCAATTAAAATAATATCATCTGCAAATAGTATACACTAAGGAATATCATCATGTAATTATTTTATTACTTCATCCATAACTAAGGTAAAGAGGTGACTTAATGCAGAACCTTGATGCAGACCTAGAGTAACAGGAAATTCACAGGTTTTTCCAGTAGTAGCTCTTACACTAGTAATAGCACGTTCATACATATCTTGAATCAAATCAACATATATTTGAGAAACTCTTTTCTTTTTTAATCTCCACCAAATCAACTTTCTTGGTACTCGATCATACGTCTTCTCCAAATCAAGAAAAACTATATAAAAATCTTTCCTCATCTCTTTATATTTCTCCCCTAACTGCCGTAACAAGAAAATAGTTTTTGCAGTAGATTTATTCGGCATAAAACCAAACTGATTTTCTAACACAGTACTCACACATCGAAGATGTTTTTCGATTACTCTTTCCCATAGTTTATGGTAGACTCATAAGTTTAATTTCTGGATAATTATTGCAGCCTTGAATATCTCCTTTATTTTTATAGAAAGGAATCACAACACTTTTCCTCCAATCATTTGACATTCTCCGTTACTTTAAAATTTTATTGAAAAGTTTAGTTAGCCACTTAATACCAATATCTCCTAAGCCTTTTGAAACTTAAATGGGTAAGCCATCTGGTCCTAAGGCTTTGCGTACTTTCATTTTCCTTGGAGCATCCTCCATTTTTGGCATCTTAATGCAATTGAAATATTGATATTTATTTAAATTTGTTGACCCCTAGACAACTTTTAAAGATAAATCTTTCACGCAATCACCATTAAGTAATTTATGAAAATAACTATGCCACCTTTCTTTAATGTCAGGATCCTTAACTAAACCCTTTAATCTTCACCTTTAATACCACGAACATGATCTAGATCTCTATTTTTCTTTCTATCTTAATTTAGCAAGTTTAAATGTCCTTTTCGCCCTCTTGAGTTCCTAATTTATTCTACAATTCTTCAAATGCCTTTGATTTAACTTTACTAATTATTCTCTTAGCGCTCTTTTTAGTTATTTTATAAACTTCTAAGATTTGATTAGCTTTGTTATTTTGCCAAACTTTAAATCATTCTCTTTTTACTCTAATAGTATTTTGGATTTTTTCACTTCACCACCAAGTCTCTTTTTCTTGATTCTTTTTACCTTTAGATTCACTTAAGAGTCGTTTTGCTACATTCTTTATACAATTTGCAAGATTATTCCACATTACATTAGCTTCATGTTCTACATTCCAAATATTTTTATTTGTTAGATGGTTTTTAAATGTTCTAAAATTTTTACTTTTTAAATTCCACCATTTAATCTTATTGCAATTATTTATAATGATCTTTATCTTGACTTTTGAGATAAAAACGTCCATTACTAAAATCCTATGTCGGATGTTAGACTCTCCAGGAATAACTTTACAATCTTTACACAAAATTTTATCGACCCTCCTAATAAGAAAGATGTTAATTTGACTTTCATGTGTTCCACTTTTGTATGTTGTTATGTGTTCCTTTCTTTTGACAAAAAGATATTAGCAATTGTTAGATCATAGATAATAATAAAATTAAGAATAGTATCACCCATGTCATTTCTATTGCGAAAACCAAATCCTCCATGAATCCTCACATAACCTTTATTATCTTTACCCACATGATCATTAAGATCCCCTCCAACAAAAATTCTCTCTCCACTAGGGATATTTTGGACCAAGGTGTCAATAACTTCCCAGAATTGCTTTTTGATGCTCTCTTCTAATTCCACTTGTGGTGCGTGGGCACTAATTATACTTAAATCATCATCACCTAATATAAGTTTAATTAAAAGAAGCCTATCTTCTATTAACTTATATAACCCCATCTTTTAAGTCTTTATCTATAATTATAGCAACACCATTTCTAGAGTTATTGTTACCTACATACCAAATTTTATAACCATCAATATCTTTACCTTTTGGTCCTTTCCACCTAGTTTCTTGCAGGCATGTTATGCTAACCCTCCTATCTTTTATTAATTTAACCAATTCTATACCCTTGCTCGTTAAATTTTTTATATTCCAAGTTGCTAGATGAATCCTATTCTTTTGGATTAGCTTCTTTACCCGTGATTGTCCAAACCCACACGGGAACCCTTGCCTATTTGACATTGCAATCGGGTGCCATTGTGGCGCGGTGTGTCACTTATGGGGAACGCCCTAGCTGGCTCTTGCTAACTCATCATTCCATCTGAGCTTTGATGTAATGCGTCACTTTTGGGGGACGCCTTAGCATTTAGCACCAGGATTCATATTGGGGAGGTGACAAATTTTATTAAGTGCTGACTGTCAACCTAACACTCACCCTCCTTCTTCCTCATCTGGGCTTGGGACTGGCCATTAAAAAAGAGTAAACAACTTAAGCATGAAATCCTCGATAAATTTCGGATGCAGTACACCAGAACATATTTGATGTTTGTTTGGGGGGAACATCAAAAGTTTATTTATATTCCCATTATTGCTGTTCATTGTTTTGCGACCATTTCAAGAGCATTTGTCCTTATTCTTGGCATCAAAAACACAAAACAGAAATATGTGAAGATACAAGTAAATAATTCTTCAGCCTGTGTGACCATAACAAATCTCGTTCCATCTTGCATACATGCTCTGCAAGACTAAAACTTGGGCTAAAATTGCTCTTTCTAGACTCTTTGACATATTGTACAATTGGTTATTGTTGCAGAAAATTAGTTGCTAGACTAGATGTCTGTATAACTACAAAAAAGCATTGGACTAGCACATTCCTGCTTGATTTCATCAGGACTTGAACTTTCCCACCATCCAAGGAGTAGTCAATAAATCTGGTTATAATACCATGAGAATGTGCCACAAGCTCTTCATGCATTCCTTGAAACAGTGACAGTGGGAACCCAATTTTAGAGTATTAGAAACAGTACTGCTGATTTATTTTGCTCCAAATGGTTGGCTATACTGCTTCCTTTCTTGATGTACTTATCAAGTTTGGAGAAGAAATTCGATAACTGGCAGGCTGGAAGGCAAAACTTATATTGGGTAATTACTGGTGGGTGCTGAATGCTCTCAAAGGCAATTCTCTCTGTGCCACTATACCATCTTCATATTCAAATACCAAAACCAGTGGATTATGTAGGATGCTATCAAAATGCTTTTTCCTGAGAAGGGAAGGGTCTGAGCATCTGGCCAATTGGAAGAAAATGCACAAGAGAGAGAAGAGTCGATGAGACTTGTGCCTATGAAGTGATGTGCAGACCATTGTTGGCTGGATAGCTTGCCAGAGAGGGTGCTGGAGCTGGATCAAGAAATGCCATATCAGATTGTGGTCGTCTCAAGACGGTCGAGGAAGGGGATGCTGGAGAAATCTCGGGAGATTGGGAATGGCAGCATAGATTATGATATGTTTATATTTTTTAGTGAAAATTTATAATGTCGTTCATTTAGTTACTCAATATGATAAAATTAACATAATAATAATAATAATAATGTAAAAATACATAAGAAAGGTCACCTACAAGAGGGGGTAACAGGTTTGGGCAGGGGCTTGCTGATCCTCCTCCCTGGTGTGCATATGGTCGACAGTCAGTGGGGAGATTGACCATGATAGGAGCCTCCCTCTGTCTTCCAGCTTCTTCTTTTCTTTTTCTTATTTTCTCCCCCGCTGGCTTATGGATCAATGGCATATGACAGATTGGCAGGTTGAAAGTAGCAGGTCTACAATGGTAGGTGGCTTATTGGCAACTACATGCCAGCTCCAAATGTTCATAGTACCATGATTGGTGGAGGTTGGAAGAAAGGAATGGGTTTCAAAAACATTGGGCTGGGATTGATTTGAAGCAATGGGGAGGGAGTTGCTTGGCCCAAGAAGCTGGCTGTTTCAAGTGCATGATAGTCATGTGACTTGCTTGAACTTGCGTGCCTTTGGGTAGGTGTTTCGGATATTTCATATTTCTGCAAACTGGAGATAGAGAATCTCAAGTGATTCTCCTGAGATTGCGAACCATGACCTGGATTAAAATTCTGAGAGAAAACTATCCTAGAGGTTGCAGTCAATTAGTAGTCTTGACACCGATTTGGATATCCATAATTGGCATCACGAACTTCATTTGCGTCTCATAATAGTTCATTGCAGGAAGGAGTACTGATTGAATTTTGGGAAGATACATGGTGTGGGCAAATCTTTTTTGACGGAAGATTCCCTGGATTTCATTCCATGTTGTATGGAAGACTACTGCTGCATTCGGGAAGGAGACGGGATTATGGATTTTTTATAATCCCTAGAGAGAGAAGAAGCTGGTTTCCACCAGATTTTTCTTCCTATCTCTCTCTAAACCCCACAATCCACCTTTTGAAGAAACTAATGTGACTATGGCACATTTGGAAAGGCTTTTGGGGGGTGGGGATTCCGAGGCCATAATCCACCCCCAAAAGCCTTTCCAAATGCAGCCTACTTACAAATGATTTATGGGCAAGGGAACAGGGTACTGCTGTTTGGGACTTGAGATTCAGGTGTGATGACCTGTCCCCAAATGATAATAGTCGTGCGAAGTCTGTCACCACGGTCGGAGTGTTATCGGTTTGGGGACTTGTAAGAGTTAGTGTGACAGACAAAAGGATAGGCAAGGAAGCACACGACAGGAAAAATATACAACAGTAGCTAACAATAATCCACTAAATTCCAAACAAATGTACATAATCTTCTTTCTCGAATACAAGTACATAGCCAAGGTACAATCTTACATACACATCTCAGAAAGGAAAACACACAACTATAAAATAACAACAATAGTACTGATATCGGGGTGCTTGACTTTGCTCACTAGCCCGACTACCACTCTTCTACTCTTGGTCCTGTGACCCTGCCATCCAAAGGAAGACCATACCCGTCAGAAGATGGCAGTGAGTTGTGAAACCCAAGTAGAGGTCATCTGGGACTGGGATGTTTCCTGAGTTCAGTAGAACAACACAAGCTACAGTGCTATAATGCAAGAATTAAAGGTCCCCATGGTTGAGCTTGGTTGCCTTCCTTCCTAGTAGCCTCTCCTTTTCTTCTCTTTAACCCTTACTGTAAGACACACACTCTCTCTCTCTCTCTCTCTGTCTCTGCTGCTAAAACAGAAAACTCTTCCTCTCTCCTTCAATCTGCTCTCCCTCTTCCTTTCTCTTCGTACTCTCTTCTTCCTCTCCTCTCCTTCCCCTCTCTCGCTACTGCTGTCTAGGGCAGACAGAACAGGGCACCCACCTCCTTATAAGGAGGTGGGGGGCACAACTTCCAAGAAACAGCTGTCAGCTGTTTCCAGCTGGCTGCTGCTCCCCTTAGTTGGGCCTCACGTAAAGGCCCAGTAAGGGAACCGTCAACTCTATTGGGTTCGCCCAGTAGGGTTGACCAACAACCTATTAGTAAGCCCATTAATGCCCCTTAACCTTTGGCCTAATAACTAATAAGATCTAGAAAATTATAATTAAAACCCCATGAAATCTTCCTATCATTAAATAACCCTATAGTTTCAGATATTGTTGATATACTTTATAGGATTTTACATACTGTTCTTTATCTAAATGTGGGGTATTACATCATGTGTAGGGTAAATGATAGAGAAATGGATGAGTTTGGTAAAGTCACAGCCATAGTGGATCATGTGAAAATCATCCATATAAATAAGGACAGTTGCAGAGGTGGAAACGGCCGATTTGTTGTCAGCCAAATCTGCATCTAGAATGATAACATGGTGGTTGTAGACATGATTTTATGGGAAAAAGTGTGCATGGCACATAGTTCCCAAATGGGAAACAAAAGCAGGAAACGAAGCGAGAAATGACAAGAAATGACCTTATTAATAATAAGTGGAAATGAAATAATTATATATTTTTAAATAAAATAGGGGAAATTACTTACATACCTCTAAAGTCTTTTAAAATTACATCTATACCTCTACCTTTATGGAATTTATCTCAATACTCCTCAAATCTTGTAACCCGAGTTGTGATGCCCTTGGGGCTACATCCTGTGTTAACGGTGCTAAGTCACTCATGTGAGATTACTATTTTGCCGTTGGTTTTGTTGAAAGGGGAGAGAGAGAAAGTCGTGGTAACCCGACACGAGAGAGAGAGAGAGAGAGAGAGAGGTCGTGACTGGGGCGGCAGAGGTTGCCAGAGGGGGAGAGAGTGTGAGATAGAGAGGGGAGAGTGAGAGGGGGAGGTTGGAGGATGCGACGAGACAAGTGGTGGCGGCAGCGACAGAGGTCATCGGAGCTTTTGCTTGAGGAGGCCGTCCCGGTGGTACATGAGAGCCATCTTGTGTGCTCCCGTCCCCCACCAGCAGCTTCGCGATCAAGGGGAACCACAAGGCACTGAGGGTGCCGACGTCCAATAGCCTGAATTGGTCGTAGATCACGATCTGCTTGGGAATCCCAAAAGTCTATTTCTGTTGGGGCACCCTGAGCTCCGACACTACTTGGAGCACGAAGATGTGCTTGTGGAGTTGCTAGATGGCATTGGGGGGGGGGGGGTGACGACTACCATGCTTGGGTTCCTCTTCGTGTATTGCCGCAGTTGTGCCTTCCACGCATCGCTGTAGAGCTTGTGGAGGATGGCTCTCACGCTGTCCATTATGTGCGGGCTTGAAAGTTGAAAGAGAGACTCCAATTCCAATCATGGTGCTCACACTACGGTAAATTTGATCACTCGGAACTTACACTCCAATTCAATCTCAAGGGAATGAACCTCACTCAATAGCTCTGAGTTCTGACCTACCCCATCCAAGATAAGCGCAGAAATGCATCGGATTAGCCTAGCAATGGGCAGTAAGGAAACTATCACTATGCCAACAGCTACTCTTGGCGGCCCCTGCTCGACGAGGGGCCGGTCTAGGCCGATGGGCACGAGGTCAATGTCGAGCCACCAGGTGTGCTCCACAAGGGACTGATGGATGAAGCTATGTCTCTTCTTGGGGGAGAGCGCATATCCTACAGCAAACCTCTTCGTTGGCAGCTCCGCCATAGACGACCCCCTCCCACCGCGGCTTTGACGACGTCAGAATTCTGCTCAATTCCTGGCAACTTGCATACGCAACAACGAGGAACGCCCATTCTCAGGAAGGACTGGTCGTGGGGGCAACAAGATGCAACCGCTGCTACTAGTAGCTGCGCTCCTCCACAAGGCCTTTGTTGTTGTTGCTGCTGCTACTTTCACGCTTTCCCTACCCTGGAGACCAAAGGGTTCCCCCCTTATCTAAAATCTCGACTAGAAGTTGCTCTGGTGACCAGATGGATGAAGACAAGTACGGAGGTAGTCCCCCTTCCCCTGTTCGTCTAGCTCTGCATAAGGAGAGAAGAAAGCTCTGCCTTTGCCACCTCCTTGTCTGGTAGAGGCAATCTCCTAGGTGCATACAGAGAGGGAGAGAGAGAGAGAGATTAGATATTTGCCCCTACTTGACCATCCTTGGGTTAACGATGGTAACGTCCCGTTCGCGATAGGGGCACGATCTCTTCGTCAAAGAGATTCGAGGAGTATTGGGGAAAATTCCATAAAGGTAGGGATGTAGGGGTAATTTTAAAAGATTTTAGGGGTATACCGGTAATTTCCCTATAAAAATATTCTATCATTACATGCTTATAAATTTGATTGTGATATTTAAGGAGTTTTCTAAAATTATTATCTGAACTACAAAGCTTTTGTTATGCATTGAATTTGAAATATATCTCTTTACTGTAATTTTATTATATATTTTTTTAAAATTGTGCAAAATGTTCATTTTTTAAATTTACATTTTTCAACTTTTAGGATATTGATATAATATTCTAACCAAAGTGGGTAGTTTTGCAATTAATGTTTTTATGGTATCATTTAAAAGTAAGCTATCCTTATGACTTTTAGGATATTCATATCAATTCATATTTATATCAATTCTATCATTTAAAAGTTTTGTAATCAACGTTTGTAGGGGGGTCATTTCATAAATAAGCAATCTTTCACATTTAAACCTAATCTAACCCAATCAATAGCAAGGGAAGACACAAGAATGGCCGCACACCCTCACCTTTGCTTGTGCTCACTGTTGTCGCTGCTCTTGCCTGTACGGGGATCATTTCATAAATAAGCAATCTTTCACATTTTAAACCTAATCTAACCCAAGCAACACCAACGGAAGACACAAGAATGGCCGCACACCCTCACCCTTGCCTGTGCTCACTGTTGCCGCTGCTCTTACCTGCTATTGCTGCCGCTTCCACTGCCACTATTACCTGTACTCACCATCCTCACTTGTACATGCTATTGGCATCCTCCTCGCCTGCTATTGCTTTCATACATCGTTAATACAGTCCGTGCCCGCACAACATGCTGCCATGTCTTCAGCTCCTCTACCTTCTCCCTTCTTCCTTGGCTTCCCTTATTCATCCTCATGCTTCTACTCTATTGTTGGAGGCATTTTCACTTGATGTTTTCTGGGTGTTTCTTGTGTTTCCGAAAGATTGTATTTATTTTGTAAATGTGTTTCCCATTGGTGTACCCACATATTTTCTCGAGCTAATTGAGATTCAGGCAAGGGGAATTACTCCCTAGACAGTGCAAGATGGCATAACACCAAAGACGTTCTACTGGTCGGGTCGAACCTGAGGCTCGGGACAACTTGCCGTATTACACGGCAATCTATGGGGACTCAGGGACCACTACTGGGCGTCCCACAGGTGGCACCGCCCTGCAGACAGCTCAACATCGGGGCCAACCCAGGACTCAAACGACTCGCCGTGTCCCACAGTGCCCTACAAGGAAGCGGGAATCACTGTCGAACACTTCACCAATGGCCGACACCGATGGCTCCAACAGCCGAGTCACACTTGGGCTCCAGAGCCACTAGTGGGGTTCAACCAAATCGCGGCTGCCCGACTAAGCGCGATCAGATCCAGATGCGGTCCGCCACACAGGCACGTTGAGAACGCGATAGTTAGTAGGGGCGTGTTCAAGTTGAATCCCCGACAAGACAGTAAGGTCTACTCGGTCCAGATAGACCATGGATCTACGCCAGCGAGGTAGAGACCTACCGAGCATGGGTAGACCATGGGTTTACCCGGACTGGGTAGCCCTCTACCCACCCCGAGTAAACCGTCCCAATAGAAAGTCAGATCATAGTCCCTTGGCTGGGCGCGATCAGATCAAGACGCGGCCTGCACCAAAGTCGCGTTCAGAATGCGGTATCTGGGAGGGGCGTGTTCAAGCTAAAGCCTCGATACCCACCCTAGGTAAATCCCCCCTCAAACCTTTACCCAGACCAGGTTGGCCCCCTTTACCTGGACTAGGTTGACCCCCCTTGTACCTGGACCAGGTTGGCTCCCTCAAACCTTTACCTAGACCAAGTTGACTCCCCTTTACCTAGACCAAGTTGGCCCCCTCAAACCTTTACTCGGACCAGGTTGACCCACCTTTACTCGGACCAGGTTGGCCCCCTTAAACCTTTACCCGGATCGAGTTGACCCCTCTTTTACCCAGACTAGGTTGGCCCTCTCAAACCTTTACCTAGACCAGGTTTGCCCCCTCAAACGTCCAAGTTATATCATTCTTCTCATCGCCTTCCACCATTCTTAGGACCTTCACAAGGGATGTGACTACTTTCATGTTCTGTGAGACCCTGGCCCAGAATTTGTTGTCTTCCATGATGTGGCAGACATCTGAATAATCCATCTGAGCATCAATATTAGATTTGTCTATGTATTCCCACATGGCATTGTAGTACATGAAATATTTGAGCTCATTCTTATACCTGTGCAAAGACTCCAAAGAAATGAAATGTATTTCAAGTCAAATTTTAATTAATTTCGTTATGCACGAAGAAAGATTCTTTCTGATTTGATTGATGATATCTATAAGGATAAAGTAGAAAGAATTGAGCTCATTCTTATACTTGTGCAAAGACTCCAAAGAAATGAAATTCGAAGCAAATCCGGTTGGTCCTGCACGGATGATATCTCGCCCCCCACTTGCATGCTTCCTGAACATGTTCAATATCCTAGGATGGCTATAACTATACTTGGTGATTTTTTGTGTCCTCTCAATTGTCTTCTTCGTATTATTTTCCTTCCCAATGCCTTCAAGTATCAAATCCAGACAATGTGTTACACATGAGAGCTAATATAAATGCTTGCACTTCTGCATCAACTTCTTCTATGCAGTCTTATAACTGGCTTCATTATCAGTGACTACTTGTATAACATTGTTCTCTCCAATTTGGTTTATCATCTTATCCATCAAATGAAACAAATAATTTGCATTCTTTTCATAATTTGATGCATCTACTGATTTAACAAATATTGTACCTTCGATGCAATAGACCAGAAAGTTAATCATGGACTTCTTCGTGGTGCCAGTCCAGCCATCACGTATCATGGTGCATCCTCTCTCCATCTAGATATGCTTGAAATTTTTAACCCATTGATGGAGTTCCTCAACCTCTACCTCAAGGCCACACCCATATATGTCTCGACGTGACGGGACCTTCAAGCCAGGGCCAACATCTGTTATAGCATTTAGCATAGGTTGGAAATATTCTGATTCAGCTGCATGTGCAGTGACACCTGCATAGAAAAATCATTTGTAAATACTTTTAATTGCATGCCTGCAACTTTAAAAGTTGATTATTTTTACCCCTTTCAATGCTTGCTTGATTTTTGGTTGTGTAGCACTTTGTCTTGTGTGCAGATAGTTGTCCATGGGGCCTCCTCTGTGTGGGGCTGCACCAGTGTCAGGACGTCGTTCAACTCGTGCTACACCAGTTGTACTGGAGTATGTCCCTGAACCTATCGGTGCTTTTCCTTTCCTTCGAGCGATTTGTTCACACTCTATTGCTTCAGTCAGCACTGGATCTGAATCCTTAGTGCTTTCCTCATCATTATCATCTCTCCTTCCCCTTCTGCCTGAAATCTTCTTAGTAATTTCAACCTGATCTTCAGCCTTTTGTTGCATCCTCTCTTTTTTGCCCAGAAGGCACTGGCGCATTTCTTTTCGGACCTCTCGGAGACATCTGTCACATTGTTTGACCTCTCATCTTATCCCTGTCAAATGTTACTTTCCTCTAATAATTCCGCCATGTATCTCCTTATCACAATAATTACATTTCAATTTTCTTCTCCTAGTATCAACTAAGGAGAGGTGGGTCCACCTCGGATCGTCCTGCCCTTGCTGCTTTTGACCTTGTTCACGTCTAGACATGATGCTGCATTAAGATAGTCGAAAACAAATGGTTATAAGTACAATTAAAAAATGCAATGAAATATAATTGAGCTTCAAATTATGTTGAATTGAGATAATTAGACAAAAATCTCAAATTTAAATAGCTAAGTAGGGTTTAATTTGGAGTTTTACCCTAATCATTCTTCATTAAATGCAATTAGCAGCATGCTCCCGCTCTAAATTATTCAATGAAGTTTAATTGAACTTCAATTGACCCTAAATAAACTTAATTAGACGAAAGTCTCAAATTTAAATAGCTAATTAGGGCTTAATTTGGAGTTTTATCCGAATCACCATTCATTAAATACAATTAATAACATGTTGCCGCCCTAAATTATTCAATGAAGTTTAATTGAGTTTCAATTGACCCTAACTAAACCTAATTAGACAAAAGTCTAAAATTTAAATAGCTAATTAGGACTTAATTTGGAGTTTTACCCTAATCACCCTTCATTAAAAGCAATTAACAGCATGCTCCCGCCCTAAATTATTCAATGAAATTTAATTGAGCTTCAATTGACTCTAACTAAACCTAATTAGACAAAAGTCCCAAATTTAAATAGCTAATTAAGACTTAATTTGGAGTTTTACCCTTATCATCGTTTATTAAATGCAATTAGGAGCATACTCCCGTCCTAAATTATTCAATGAAGTTTAATTGAGTTTCAATTGACCCTAACTAAATCTAATTAGACAAAACCCCTAAATTTAAATAGTATTTAGGGCTTAATTTAGAATTTTAACAGATTTAACATATGAAAATTAATATATTGAAGAAAACCTTACGTACAACAAAAAAATCTATCAAACCAACAAAAAAAAACAAATACTTACAAGATCTATTAGGAATCTACAGCAAGAAACGACGGCGTCTGCGTCTACACGCTGTAAACAGCCAGAAACGTCCACGGCGTCGGCAGCAAACCCCTCCACCTGGAACCTCCTCCACCTGCACTCTTGCCCTTGCAACACACAAACCCCTAAGATCTAAGAATCTGAGGGAGAACAGAAGTGAAATCCCTTTAAGAGGGGAGTTTACGTTCGGTTTCGAGCCGAAACGGGTAAGTTTCGGGGGAAACTGGTATCAGTTTCACTCGAAACCATTAAAAAAGTTCAGGTCCGAAATCGTTTCGGTTTGGACCGAATATGTTTCGGTCGAAACATATCGGTTTTGGACGAAACTACCAACCTTGCCTTGGGAAGGCCAAGGGTCACACATGTTTCAGATCTAGCAGGCTCAAGGCGAAGAACACACAACCCATGGACGACTCGATGAGGACGACGATCAACGTTGGTTGGTTTTGTGCTTGGCAATCACAAGCCGAGCGCATGTCACACAAACATCTCTCTAACGACGTCTAGCCAAGACACGAGCCCTCTATCGGATGTCATGTTTGTGTTTAGCAATCACACGCTGAGCATATAATACACGAACATCCCTCAGACGACGTCTAGTAAGTCACAAGTCCCCAACGGGCATCACGTGAAGGCGGTTCGGCGAACACTTGACGAGGAAGGCGATCCGACTCGCATTGGCTTTGTGCTCGACAATTCGCACGCCAAGGGCATGCCACACAAACTTCCCTCAGACGGCGTCTAGCCAAGTCACGAGCCACCATAGGACATCATGCTTGGACTTAACAATCGCCCGCCGAGGGTATGTTACACAGACATCCCTCCGACGATGTCTAGCTAAGTCCCAAGTCCCCTGACGGGCGTCATGTAAAGGTGGTTCGGCGAAGACTTGACGAGGAATCCGGCTTACATCGATTCGTGCTCGAAGATCACATGCCTAGGGCACACTACACAAGCATTCACGTGAGACAGAGCATGGGGCCTCTGTCTTGAAGAATGCGCCCCACCCAGAAGCCGCGACCAGAATGCGGCCATACAGACAACCACGTTCATCTGAGAACATGCCATTGACGAAGACCGCGTTAACGCCCTGACGACTGTCCGCGGGTGGTTGCAACGTCGGAGCTCATCTTCGTCAACACCTCTCGGATGGCGTGCTTGGCTAAGTGACAAATCCTCTTACAGACGTCATGAGGTGGCGCACTTCTCAAAACCTTCTCAAGCCATGCGCTTGGCCAAGTCACAAGTCCTCTTACGGACGTCATGACAAGGTGGCACACTTCTCGAAACCTTCTCCAGTCAGTCGCCAGTCACAACCGCAACTGACTGCTCCGACCAACCCGAGCCCGATTGCTCAGACCGAGCCGCACCTGACCGCTCCGACCGACCCGAGCCCGATTGCTCGGACCGAGCCGCTTGTCCTGAGCAGTGCCCGACTACTTCGTTTGAGCCGGTGCCTAACAGCTCTGTTCGAGTAGATCCTGGCAGCTCCTCTCGAGCCGGTGCCCGGCTGCTCCTCCCGAGCTGCGCTCGATCGCTCCGCCCTAGCCGCGTCTGACCGCTCCGCACTAGCCGCGCACGACCGCTCCACTTGAGCCGTGCCCGATTTTTCCGCACAAGTCGCGCTCGACTGCTCCGTATGAGCCGCTCCCAACCGCTCAGCACGAGCCGCGCCCGACTGCTCCGCACGAGCCGCGCCCGACCGCTCTACGCGAGTAGGTGCCCGACAGCTCCATCCGAGCCATGCCGGGCTGCTCCGTCCGACTACTCCAACCCGAGTCAGCACCTGCCAACTTCACATCCGAGCAAGGCACACGACAACAGACGATGACACACGGGAGACGAGCATCAAGGAACTTGCAAGCCCTTTCCTGGCTTGGTGATTGGCCATCACACATCGAGGGTACGCCACAAACACCTCTCGAGCGGCATCCAGCCGAATCACGAGTCCTTCGACAAACATTGTATGCAATGGCGGAAAAACTCGCATGGCAATGCAATGACCCATGGACCGGCATAAATGGCAGAATTGTCTTATGGCTTGCGCCCAACTTGTAATCGGGCTTTCAGCGTCCCATATAACGCCTTTCACGGCATGTATCAATGAAATCCAGTTAGGGAGTTGGCTCCCGGTCCAACCGGTCGCCAGTCTTAACGCTATCCGTCAGACTGTCATCTGCATCACATCTTTAGTCCATGCCCTACTAATGGAACAGACTTCGCACTCGAGGCAGTGCCTGCCTAGTCCAGGCCGAGCCAGCGTCGGCCGCTCCACACTCGAGCTAGTACCCACATGTTTCATACCGAGTCAGTGTCAGCTGCTCTATACCCGAGCCAGAACCTGTCATCTCCGTGTCGAGCCAGTGCTTGCTGCTCCATCTTTCAAGCCAATGTCTTGCTTCCATAAACCCGAAGTCCGCTCCCCATTTAGTGCCAAACTGAGACCGGCCTCTCTACCTCCACTCGTCCCTACTATGTTGTTGTTGCTTCGTCCTTACCAATGTGTCAAGCCCTCCTGACGTTGCGGCCCTCAAGGTCCCTGACTCTTTTCTTTCGGTAGTAGAAACAAGGGCGTTCAGATTATGTTTGATGTAAATTAACATCGACTGTGGTCGGTAGACTCGGTCGGTGGGGAAATGTCTTGCACCCGAACCCCACATCGCCTAATACACCTTCACCCGCAGAATCAAACATGTGCTAGCTACCCAAACAACTATAATGCGCACACGTACCCTTATCCACGTGTCGCCCGTATGTTTGCGCACACGTGCCGTGTCCTGGAGGCACATCCCAGTTGAAACTCAATTCCACGGCAATTGTCGAAACTCGACTGGTGCACCCACAAAACAAATACATCCGCACAAAACCAGAAAGCACCGAAAGCATATTTTTTCTCCCACTTTCCGTGTGTGCGAACACCCACTTTGCACCTTGTTTCTCTGCAACAATGATTTGGCATGAATGTTTACCTTCAGGAGTCTGGGATTTTTATGTGGGAGTTTGCCTTGGGAAGGATTTTAACATTATAAAGCATTGTGGTTAAGTGAAAAATAAATGCTCATGTTATGGCATTGAACAGGAGAAAATGGTAAGAATCTTTGTTCATTATGGCATTGAACAGAACAGGAGAAAATGGTAAGAATCTTTGTTCATTATGGCATTGAACAGGAGAAAATGGTAAGAATCTTTGTTCATTGTGGCATTGCAAAATGTAGTATGGGTATGTTGGATCAACATCAATGAAGTCGTTACAACTGAAGTCGGGAATTATATAAAGGAAGCCCACTTATGGGCATCTGACCCTGTCTTTGTTAACAGTTGGTTGGTAAGCTGCTTTTTGTAATAGCATGTCTACTTTTGGTAACCTGCTAAAATCATGCGAGATTCCGTGTTTACATATCCAATGTAGAGGCTTTGCCCGTTAGAAGTTCAATAATTCTGCATGTAGGCTATTGCATTCGAATGTCTTATCCTTTAATTTCCTGATCAAATTTACCATTTATGATTTATGTCTTGTGATGTATGGTCAGAAAAACTATGTTATTCATGTATGGATCATGCTTAATTTCCAACCTCAGAGGTTCCTGTTGTTTGTGGTTTATGGTTTATGGTACCTGTTAACACATAAGAGTCTGATGTTTTTGGCAGATTGCTGATGCAGTTACGGAGAAACGTTCCTTGTGGAAAGTGAACACAGGCTCTTTATATGAACACATCTTGAATGATATGTACCATGCTGCTTCAAATTTGAACCAGAGGATTGCTCAAAATCGAGAACAGCAACATGAGGTTTGTTGTTTGATTCTGCTATTTTTTATACCCAATATATTTTTCTTATTATCATGCCATCTGATTCATATATGCACTTATAATATGCCATATAACTAGTATGATATTTGATTTTTTTGGCTTGCCTTTGTGAAGGATATTCCCACAATTGGGCTCAGATGGTAAATGGTATCCTCAAACGTGAACACAGATGAATCATATATTTTCTAATGTTTGTGATTTCTAGTTAAAGTGCAAACACAATTGTGCAATTAAAACAAGGGTACCGAAATGCTTTAGGTCAGATATCTATTTCATGTGTGAAGAAAATATCTGATTTTGAACCTAACATTTTGCCAATATTTCAGTAAATGTCAGGATTTGGTTTCTAGTTTTAATGGATATAACTTGGACTAGTTTTTACAGATGAATCAAGAGAGTCTAGGTCATGTTTGCTTTGGATTGTCGCATCAAGTAAGATTCAATTAATTGACTTTGATAAAATTGGAAGAGGTGTGAACACAATTAATAGAAGAAAATAAACGTACATGATAAAACAAGATAAAATATATAAATCTTAACTAAAAATCAAATGCAAAAAAGAAAAAAGAGAAAAAAATAAAAGTAGATATGTTAAGAATGTCCAATAACAAATAAAAAACTGACTATTGTTATTGGATCAAGTCAATATCAATACCTTGTTTCTTAAAATCCCATCTGACACTGTTGTTATAAAAAAGAACACGAAGAAAATGAACTAAATTGTACTCTAAGGAGAATGGGCACAATAGCTTTATATACAGAACAAGCCACAAAACTAATCAAAATGAGTAGAAATACCAGATTGCCATCCCTATGTGACTCTCTGAAGTTTGCACTGCTCTGTGTGTGTATTTTTCTTTCCTTCACCTATCTTTTTCTGTTTGTTTTTGAGGCTGGTTACATTTCCAGGGGGGGAAAACTAACTTATCCATATCCAATAAATGGTTAACAGAAAATTGTGATCTCATTATGAGGGGAAGGAGTTTCTTATAAAACATCATTTGGAAACAACTTGATGCATCTAATTGGAAAAATTAGACTAATATGAAAGATATAGATGTGCATATATATGCTGTACTAAGTATTAATGCACATCTTGAAGAGTCTTCAATCAAGACCATCACTGACAAGAGTCGTTAGAGGGACACAATTTCTTTTGTCCAGATTCAAGCTACTCTAGCAAAGTTGCCACTTGCCGCATCACATTGTCATTTTAACTGTCCTCTGAAATAACTGTCCACAATCCTTCCAGCACACTTATGTGTACATCTAAATCCTTAAACACCATCAATACTTTTTGCTTCAGTCGTTCCCACCAGAAGCTATGTTGTCTTTACCAGAAGAGGAACTTTCTTTTCTTTTGTGGATGTAAGAGGAGAAGAGAAGGGGGGCTGCTGGAGAAACAGGAGCTGTCGTGACCTAACCTAGTCACACAGCTCAATCCCTTATATATGACTTAGTACGTAAAATACATGTCAGTTATACTCTGTTCTCACAAAAAGAAAACAAGAGTACAAGGACAGTAAAGAAAACACAGAAATAAATTCTAAGCAAAACATAATAGAAAAAAGGCTCGTCTGCTCTCCTTTGTGTTCTAGACTTCCCCTCAAGTTGGATGTAGATATCTTCCATACTCAACTTGTCTCATGTGGAGAAAATTCAGCAACAGTCAGCCCTTTGATCCCTTGACTTTACAAAGAGAAGACAATTTCCTAGAGTCGAGCTTTTCTCTGATGAAGTGGCAGTCTATCTCAACATGTTTGGTTTGATCATGTTGAACCGGGTTGCCAGCGATGCTGATTGCAGCCTTCTTGTTACAATATAAGGATAGTGGCAATGTCACTGCAATTCCAAGGTCTTTGAAGAGAAGTTTCAACTAGAGTAATTCTGTCTACCCTTCAGCCATGGCCCAAAATTCTGCTTCAGCACTCAACCCAGCAACCACTCTATTTCTTGCTTCCCCAAGTGACCATATTTCCACCAAGGAAAGTTCAATAACCTATAGTGGACCTTCGATCATCTCTAGGACTAGCCCAATCAGCATCCACATAACTGACCGTACTTCTTGAATTAGAGCCTTTTCTCGGGACAAGACTTCCAAGTACCGGAGTATGTAATTCACAATCTGCTTATGAGTGGTTCGTGGTTGCTTAACACACAGAAAACTTCGGTTTAAAAATATCCATTTGTTAGATAAATATGCATATATTTTGGCATATTGGTAATTCCGTGCGGTTGATTTATCTGACGATCAGGGTTCGCGTACTGGACTTTTCCTCACCTACCGTGGTCGGTGTTTATTTACATCGGCATAAAGTCCGAACATCTTTGATTATTTGTCAAAGGATGCTTTTTGTCTCTATCCATTATGACATTAATGACCTTGATGATCCCCCATTACGGGTACACACTCTTGCATAGAAATGGAAGATTTTATTTCCTTGAACATATGTAATTTAAATTACAATTGGTCTTTCAATACCTTTACATACGGTCCCGATTATGTTATAAGGTCTTTGGGGATTATATTTAGTTGCAACCAGACTCTTTAAATTTGTTTCAGCCTGCATTTGGACCTTTGAATTTGCTTTCGTCCAGGTCGGGTCATTGAATTTGCTTCTGTCCCCTGATTGAACGGTTGAATTTGAATTCCATCACGATTGGATTGGTGGATCACCAAGATGATCACTATCGGTCTGTCGGATCTGCTTTGGCCATGCTCTAGTCATCTAATTTGTGCCTGGTTGAGATCTGACCGTTGGATTGGTTCCTGGTCTCAATCAGGGCATTGAATTTGAATGTGGTAAAGATCCGATCGTTGGATTTGCTCCAGATCGACCTCTGACCTTTGATTTCAAATTTTATCCCTATCAGTCCGTTGGATCGCCAAGATGATCATTATTGAACCGTCGGAGTTGTTTCATGGTCATGATCACTCTTTTGATTGTGATCGGATCCATAAGTTGATTTGATGTCCATAATTTCAGACCCTTTTTGAGTATTTCTCTAGTTTCTTTACTTTTTAGAGTATTTCTGTCATTTCTTGACTTTCCTGAACATTTTCATCATTTCTTGACTTCCTCGGGACATTTCTATCTTTTCTTGACTTCCTGGATATTTTTGTCATTTCGTGATTTTTCTGGATTTTTCTGTCAATTCTTGACTTTCTTGAACATTTTCGTCATTTCCTGTCTTCTTGGGGTATATTTGTAATTTTTAGATTGTTCTGAACTCATCTGTTATTTCTCGACCTGTCGGGATTCATTTATAATTTCATCCCCTTTCTGAGTTTTCGGGTATGATAGTTATTGGTTATGAAAAGATGTGTGGATTTAGATGGCTAGTCTTAAGTCGAATTCAGGAGAGCGCACACCGCTTCAGGGAAATGGCGTGACCTTATTTCACCGAGTCGTGCAAACGACGTGAATCGAAACAAAGACATCTTGATAATTTTGGGGCAGGCCAAGAGTTTTGTGCAGTTTCTGGACTGAACAAGGGCTTCAATGCAATTTCTCACGAGCGAGGGTGTTTCTATAATTTTTTGGTATTTTAGGATTTTTTCTATAATTTCTAGACAACAAAAAGTATTTATGGAATTTTCTACCTTTCAAGGGTTTTCTGCAATTTCTCACATTCCAAGGGTTTTTTATAATTTTCTAAAAGATCAGAATTTTTTCCTAATTTTTTAGACATTTCAGAAAATTTGTAAAGTTGTAGGGTATTTATGTAATTTCTGCATATAACTGGATTCTTTCCATGATTTCAAAAGTTTCTTCGTGGACTTTGGCTATTTATAAAATTCCCATGGTTTCTCTATTATTTCAACAATTTTGCATCATCACAAGGACATATCCTCAAGGTTAGGGGCATGTATGCAACATACCCTTTGTGGATTTTTGCAAATAACAAAAGTCTTCCAAGTCTTCAAGGCTGTGAAGGCCTTCAAGAGCTCCAAGTGCTCCTTGCGCAGCTCCTCATTGCTCTTGCTCGATGCCTCAAGTGTTGGCCAACCTCTTCTTGTTATAGTGGTTGGAGGGTGTCAAGTGGGTGGGGGTGCATCCCCTCGGTGGATTGCACGCATATTAATTACTTTGGAGGACCCCCGGTGACTTGTGGTGGGGTAGGATTCCTCTTCACCTCTCCTTTTTTGTCTTTTTGTTTCTTTGCACAGAGGAGAAGGGGACCGGGGCAAGGATGGTAGTATCGGTTTCGATACCGGTTTCGGCCGGTACCGAAACCGATACGTTTCGGTTTCGGTTTCGGCCGAAACCGGTTCAAAACAGTCAGAAAAGGCAAAAAATGTATTGAGCAGGTCCGGTTTCGGCCGAAACCAGACGGTTTCGGTCCGGTTTCGGTCGGTTTCGGTTGGTTTCGGTCCTGTTTCGGTCCGGTTTCGGTATCGGACTTGCTACAGTGACTTGGTGCGTTTCGGTTTCGGTATTGGCCGAAACCGATACGTTTCGGCCGAAACGTATCGGTTTCGGCCGATACTGCCATCCATGGACCGGGGGTTACCCCCGGTTGGAGTAACTAGGGGGAGTACCCCCCGGTGGGGAGGGAACCCCCCCGGTGTGTGCAGGCGGGGGTCCCCCCAATCTGCACAACCGGGGTACTCCCGGTGTGTGGGACCGAGGGACCTCCCCCTGGTCTGCACAGCGGGGGAGGCTCCCCTCCGGTCTGCATAGTCAGGGGTCCTCCCCTCTGGCCTACGCCAGCCCAGAGAGAGAAGGAATAGGGGGAGGTGGAGCCCAGGGAGCTGGCCCAATTGAGCCAAGGAATTCTGTCTTCTTTTAGTTCTTTTTCTAAGGCAGCTGCACGTGGAGGATTTACTCTGTCTTTTTGATTGATCCTTGACACCGTATTGCTGTTCTAAGACCTCAGAGCGCAGGGATTACACCTCAACTTGTCGAAAATAGTCGGTGAAAGTAGGAAGCCTCCACCTTTTGTTGTTTTTGTTGCCTGAGTACGTGACTTTATGCCGCCGCCCACCTAGTGTTCAATAGTATCCCTGTGTATTAAAAGACGACAGATTTATGGGAATAGCCCCACCTAGGGAATCCCGAGACCATTAAAATTGTCCAAGCATGGACCAACCACGGTTTTACACCGATTTATGCCGTCGCATGATGGACCGAATTTAAATAAATATTTTTTATTGAAAACATCAGAAAAATGTCAGAAATTTTCGAGGTTCAATAAATGCCCCCCACGAGATGTGTATCGGAGCTGAAGGTGAAGGCAATTAGCCTGTGCGCCTCACAAGCTTTACCCCATGTCTTAATGACATGGCAGGGAGTGAAGTTGAAGGAGATGGGAAACAACCCTTGCGCTTCAGTAATATGCCAATTACATCCTTGAGTCTCGGTGACATGATAGGGACTTTTGTTTAGATTCCCCCTTGGATGGACATCCTTCGAGGATATGACCATAGTCTAGGAGTGGGACTGGAAGACATTGTACGTTACTCCAGCACTTTCGTATTGTCCGGTGTCATCACCAATTCTGGACAACGTTTGTCATTGCGGTTTGGGCTGACGTCCAGTTCTATCATGCACTTTGTGTAGTGCCATTGGGTTTCAACTGTCTATTTGGTTGAATCAAATATTTCTCAACTCAGTTATCCCTAGGGGAGAAGTCAGGAGAGCGTACACCACTTCAGGGAAGTGGTATGGACCTGCTCCACCAAGTTGACCCTAAGGCTGAGTTTCATTGAAAAATTACAAAGTGCATCAATAGAGATAATAATGATGACTACAATAGTTTTTTTTTTGTTTTGAGGGCCGAAATCCTTTTGTTCTTCACCTTGCTTTTTTGTTGCATTTATTGCATTGATTTCCCCGATTCATCAGTAAGATCTTGAATATTAGTACCTTTTGCTGTCCTCCTCCTAGGACTTGCCTTTCTAGCTTTTCCTGGGGTTTGGTTTGTAGTTCTTTGCCTGGGTCCTATCTTTATGACTTTGCCCGGAACTTGGTTTGGAGTTCTTTGCTTGGGTCTTGCCTTTCTGGTTTTGCTCGGAGCTTGGTCTTGAGTGCTTGTTTCGAGTCAGAGGACTCACTGGGTAAGCATTTATTGTTGCTTGAGTTGCATCTTTCATGTCAATGTTTGTATGATTTGAGCTTTCTTGTATATCGCTGTCTGATTGTTGGTTGAATTATAGTTTTCATGTCAACATTATTGGTAAAATTTGAGCTTTCTTGTATACTTCTTTCTCTTTTTTCTTCTTTTCTTCCTCCTCTCTTTTTTTCTCCTTTTTTTTTGACTAATGGGAGGGCCTTCCTCGGCAGATTCTGCCGAGGCACCGAATGGAATTGAGAGGGCAGCTTCATCGTCGAAGCTTGATGCACATGTAAGCTTGCCAAATGTTGAGGCTCCTTTAAAGGTGCCCATCTTGGCGCTCATCCCAAATGATGAAAATTCAGCCGTTGGATATTTTTTTCTTCTCCCCCTTTAGTCTTTTGGTAGATGAGTCATCTCCAAGTGCAAGTGTTAACTCTATTGGCACTTTATGAAATTCTCTAGCACCTATTTTGCAAGTGATTTTACGGAAGAAGTTTAAGATTTTATGAAGATAACTTGATTGGTGTTTATGGTTTGAATTTTGAGTTGACAGACCTTCATGGTTTGTAGCCAAGGATTTAAAGTTTTAGGTTGGTTGGCCTTCGCGGTTTGGAATCCAAAGGTTTAAAGTTTGGGGATGGCTAACCTTTATGGTTTGGAAGTCCATGATTTAAAGTTTGAGTTTGAAATGGATGACTTTAGCGGTTTGGAGCCAAAGTTTGAAATTTCAATTTTGATTGACTGACCTTGGTGGTTTGAAGTAAAAATTTGAAATTTAGCTTTTGAATGGCTAACCTTGGTGGTTCTAAGCCAAAATTTGAAATTTAAGTTTGGAATGACTGACCTTGGTGGTTTGAGGCCAAAATTTGGAATTTAGGTTTTGAATGGCTGACCTTGGTGGTTTGAAGCCAAAGCTTGGAATTTGGGAATTAGGTTGACAAACCTTTGTGGTATAAAGTCGAGAATTTTGGGATTTTGGGGTTTTGGATTGGCGAACCTTTGTGGTATGAAGCCAAGGATTTTAGAGTTTTGTTGGGAATGGTGAACCTTTGTGATAAGGCCAATGTTGATAAAAGGGTTGGGTTGATAGCGTTTGTGGCATGTGAGCTAACACCAAAAGTAGAAACAAGTAGGGTTGACAGCCTAAAAAGGACATGTAAACTAAAACCAAAAGTTGAAACACAAGTAGGGTTGACAGTCCAAAAAGGACATGTAAGCCAACACTACATGTAGAATTGACTGGAATTTATAGCCCAAAAAGGACTTATAAGTCAAAACCAAAAGTTGAAACACGAGTAGGGTTGACGGTCAAAAATGACATGTAACCCAACACTACCAGTGAAATTTGGTGGAATTGATTGCCCAAAAAGGACATGTAAGTCAAAACCAAAAATTGAAACACAACTAGGGTTGACGGTCCAAAAAGGGCATGAAATCCAACACTACAAGTAAATTTTGGTGGAATTGACAGTCCAAAAAGGACATGTAAATCAAAATTAAAAGTTGAAGCACGAGTAGGGTTGACGCATACTTGTCAAGGTGACCAAGGCGACCAAGGCGATGGCCTACTGCCTTATTACTTAGGCGACAAGGCAAAGTGTCTAGCCTAGTTCATATATTAAGTACATTGTAAGAGAATTACTATTATACCTTTCTACATATGAGTTTTATCTTTAGTTAATAGAAAATTTGATATTCACAAATCTTCAACATATACCTATATTTTAAAAGGCAAAAACAAGATAAATGGCAAGCAATAACAAGGTAATAAGGAGAAAACTAATAAGAATTTGCGACTACCTGTCAGTCAATATAAAAATTTTAATCTAAAATTTGGTATTCAAATAGTTATTCTCTATATTAAAAGGAAGTATAAATATGACACATTTCTAAGTAAATTATAAGCACATCAACATAATAATTTCATAATTTTTCACTTGTGAATTATCATAAAGGAACATAAAAATGATATTAGATTCAAAAAGTGCATCATGCAAAAGTGAATCAATGCCCTTAAGAGGAGGGAAGAGGAACCGACAGGGAGAAGAATCTGAGACAAGGGAAAGGGACATGGAAGTCTTATCTTCTCTTTCCAATCTTGACATATCATTTGTCATTTTTTCAAAATTATCCTTGAATACTAAAACATACCTCAAAACAGGATGTGAATATCCTACTAAGACAGGTTACGCAGGTCCAAGGTGGCCTATGTGCACCAAGGCAGCCAGGTGAATGCCTTGGAGCGCCTTGTCGCCTAGGCGCCTGGTCGTCTTTGGTGCCTTGGAGCGCCCATGGTGTGCCATCTCTTACGAGATGTCCGAGATCTCTCCGAGATCTCTCTCTCTCCAAAGGTCGCGGGAAACGAAGCCCCGAAATCGAGATCATCTCAACCACCCGTTTCCTCCTCCCTCTCTCCCTGTCTCTCTCTACCTTGACCCCCTTTAGCTCTCTCTCTCTGTCTCTCCCTCTCCCCTAGACTCTCTTCCTCTCCCTCTATGGCACTCTCCCCCGGGCTCTCTCTCCCCGTCACTCCCTTGTCTCTATATGAGAGATAGGGACAGAGGGGGGGAAGACAGAGATACATGTACCTTTTTATGGTTTTTGATGTATTTTTCAGTTTATGATTCATGTACCATTTTATGTATATTTTTTTGGTGTAACTTTTGATGTTTATTGATATTGGTGGATGTGAATGGATTTGTTATTGTTATCATTACTCTTTATTTTGTAAAATTGAGTTGTCAATTAGAAAAATATGTTTGTGAAATTAAGTGGCTAGTAGAAAAAAATAACATTTTTTTAGAAATAGGCTATATATATGAAAAAATCCGAAATCACCGAATTCGATCTTCTGAGATTTTTTCGAAATCTCTCCGAAATCTCTTCTCTTCCACCTTTCCGAGACGGAACCAATATTCGAGACGAAAAATCGTGGCGACGCCTTGAAAACAATGGGGTTGTTGACGGTCCAAAAAAGGTCATGTAAGAAAACGCTACAAGTGAAATTTGGTGGAATTGACAACCTAACAAGGACATGTAAGTAAAACCAAAAGTTGAAACACATGTAGGGTTGATGGTCTAAAAAGAATACGTAAGCCAACACTACAAATGAAATTTGGTGGAATTGACAGCTCAAAAAGACATGTAAGTCAAAACCGAAAGTTGAAACACAAATAGGGTTGACTGTCTAAAAAGAACATATAAGTCAGCACTACAAGTGAAATTTGGTAGAATTGACAGCCCAAAAGGACATGTAAGTCAAAATCGAAAGTTGAAACACAAGTAGGGTTGACGGTCTAAAAAGGACATGTAAGCCAACACTACAAGTGAAATTTACAATTGGGATATGTTTGCCCCGATGGGACACATCCAAAGGAAGACGGCTCTTGACGATGAGTAATAATAGTTTCTTGCTCCCTTTTTTTCTTCCTTTTTTTCTTTTTTTCGTTATTTTTTCTCTCTCTCTCTCTCTTTTTCTCTTCTTTTTCTTTCTCTTTTTTGTTCTCTTTTTTTCTTTTGTTCTTATTTTTTTACGTATGCTTGATTATTGGTGATGCAAAGAAATTTGTGGATTTATAAACCCTTCCTCTTGAGATAGATGGGGGATCATTGGTTGGAGAGATGCGGCCAATCACTTGCAGTGTGAAGTTAAAAGTTAGGAATTGGGTGATCGACTTTCGTGGCGTAGAAGTCATGCGTTGGAGCTGGGGTTGAATTCGACTGACCTTTGTGGTTTAGGGGCCAAGGGTTAGAGTTGGGGTTAAGTTGGCTGACCTTTGTGGTTTGGAAGCCAAATAATATAATTGAAGCTGGTCGACCTTTATGGTTTGGAAGCCGAGGTTAGGAATTTAGTTTGGCTGACCTTTGTGGTTTGTAGCCGAGGGACTTGTGTTTTAAGCTTAGGTTGGCTGACCTTTGTGGTTGGTAGTCAAGGGACCTGGGTTTGAAGCCTAGGTTGGCTGACCTTTGTGGTTTTAGGGCCAAGGATTAAACTTAGGGTTTGGTTGATATTTGTAGTTTGGAAGCCTAGGATTGGAATTGGAATTTAGAATTTGCGGTGGCTGAGACCTTGATGGTTTGTAGCTAATGGTTGAAATTTGGGTGCATTATTTTAGAACTTGTGATTTGATACTTTTGATGATGTGTTTGCCATGGTGGGACAAAACCATTGGACAAAAGATGTTCAAGATGGTGGCCCATAATGATGATACATTCCTCCTTTCTTCTATATATATATATATATATATATATATATATATATATATTACCAACTTGTTTACATGTGAAAAATGTGGACTTGCTGATGATGAATTAAAATTTTTGGGGTGTTTTGGGTATCAACATGTTTATTTGCTTTTATTTATTTCGCGTTTTGCGTTTATCAGTAGGGTTCGTGTACAGGACTTTTCCCCACCGACCGGAGTCGGTGTTAATTTACATCAGATTAAGTCCGAACACCTTTGATTAACTGTCAAAGAACGTCTTATGCCTCTATGCATTGTGACATTAATGATCTTGACGATCACCCATGACGGGTACATACTCTTGCAAAGAAAGTTAGAGACTTCATTTCTTTGAACATATGTAATTTGAATTACATTCGGTCTTTCAAGATCTTTGTATATGGTCCCGATTGTGTAATCATGTCTTCAGAATTACATCTTGTTGGGACTATTTGGATTTGCTTCAGTCTGCATCTGGACCTTTGAATTTGCTTTCGTCTTGATTGGATCATTGCATTTACTTCTGTCCCCTGATCGGACGATTGAATTTGAATTATATCATGCTTGGACTGTTGGATCGTCAATATGATCACTGTCAGTCCATCGGATCTGCTTCATGGTTTTGATCAGGCCATTGAATTTGAATGTGGTCGAGGTCCGACCATTGGATTTACTTTGGATCGCCATCCGACTATTGATTTCACATTTCTTCACGATCTGTCCATTAGATCGCCAAGATGATCATTATCGAACCGTCGGAGTTGCTTCATGCTTATGACCACTCTTTGATTGTGATCGGACCCTTAGTTTGGCTTGATGTCTATGAAGGGCATTTCCGCACAAGGTGAGGATATATTTGTAATTTTATCTCCATGAGGGTATTTTTGTAGTTTCATGATTTTTCGAAGATAGTCTCGCCATTTCTCGACTTCTTGGGCATTCCTTTCATTTCTGACTTTTCGGAATATATTTGACATTTCTTGACTTTTCGGGGATAGCTCCGTCACTTCTTGACTTTTTGGGCATTCCTATCATTCTTGAGTTTTTGGAGATAGTCCCATCACTTCTTGACTTCCTAAGCATATCTGCCATTTGTTGACTTTTTGGGAATAGCCCCATCACTTCTTGACTTCCTGGGCATTCCTGTCATTCTTGAGTTTTCGGAGATAGTCCCTCACTTCTTGACTTCCTGGGCATATCTGTCATTTATTGACTTTTTGAGAATAGCCCTATCACTTCTTGACTTCCTGGGCATTCCTGTCATTTGTTGACATTTTGGGAATAGTCCTGTCACTTCTTGACTTTCAGGGTATATCTGTCATTTGTTGACTTTTTTGGAATAACCCCGTCACTTCTTGATTTTCAGGGCATTCCTATCATTCAACAGTTTTGGAGATTTACTTGCAATTTCACCCATTTCTGAGCTTCTGAGTATGATGGCTCTTGGCCATGGATTTGGATGGTTAGCCATAAACCAAACTTAGGAGAGCGGACACCGCTTCAGGGAAGGGTCGTGGTCGGGCTCCACCGAGTCGTGCAAACAACGTAAACCAGAACAATGACATTTTGGTAATTTTGAGACAAGTTGGAAACTTTGTGCAATTTCTGGACCGAACAATGGCTTTCAAACAACTTTCTCACAAATGGGGGTATTCCTGCAATTTTTTGATATTTATGGGTTTTTCAGTGATTTTTTCACCATCGGGGGTGTTTCTGCAATTTTTCTACTATCGGGGGTACTTCTGCAATTTTTCATCATCAGGGGTATTTCTGCATTTTTCTCACCATTGGAGGTGTTTATGCAATTTTCCAACCTTCGGAGGTGTTTCTGCAATTTTGTCATCATCGGGGGTATTTCTATAATTTTTTCACCATCGGGGGTATTTCTGCAATTTTTTCGCCATCAGAGGTATTTATGCAAAATTCCCGTTATCAGGGTTATGTCTGCACTTTTTCCACCATCGGAGGTGTTTCTGCAATTTTCTCAACATCGGAGGTATTTATGCAATTTTTCCACCATCAGGAGTATTATCCCTATTTCTGTAATTTTTTCCCTTAAGGGTTTTGTCGCAATTCTGCAATTTCTAGACAGCAACCGGTGTTTTTACAATTTTCCACAAGCGGGGATATTTCTACAATTTCTGAACCTTTTGGGGTCTGTTCTGAAATTTCTTGACTAGTAAGGGCTTTTTTGCAATTTCCCCACAAACGGAGGTATTTCTGTAATTTTTGGACCTTTCGAGATCTTTTCTGCAATTTCTTGACCCACAAGGGCTTTTCTGCAATTTTCCCACAAGCGGGAGTATTTCTGCAATTTTTCCACCTATCACGGGAATTTCTACAATTTTACTAGAATTTATTTGCAATCTCTTGGAACTTTTAGATATTTTTGCAATGCTCAGACTTTTTGACAGTGCTCTATGATGAGGGTATACTTGCAATTTTAGTTTCCAGAAAATATTCCATTACAGGGGTATATTTGATTTTCAGGAAATATCCCATGGTAGGGATATATCTGTAATTTTGAATTCTGAGAACATACTGTGCAACGACTGGGGCAGTCGTGCAATTTCACACGATTTCTCATATTTTGCATATTTCACATGCTTTCTGAGAAATATTTTTTCCCTCATAAAATTGTACACGGGCAGAATGTGCAGTGTTTCCTTTTTCTCCATTGGTTAGCATTTAATTACCCCCCCGCAATTCCATCAGCCAAGGAGGTGAGATGCGCAGGGATTTTTCCTTCCAGAATGCAAGGGTGCCAGAATATTTATTCTCTTTAAACATATTGGTTAAGGGCATTTATTGTCTTCTCCCAGATGCCCATCGGCTAAGCCTTTTAGAAAGAAAGAAGGGAAGAGAGATCCCTCTATGCATTCATTTCCCTCTCCTTTAATTCCATAGTTAAGCGCATTTAATCTCTTCTTAAAATAGGCCAAGGTGTCAGTGGGATTTATTCCCTCAAGAATTATTCCAAGGCAGAGAAAAGAGAGGAGTGGGGCAGCCACCTCCTCCATCTCCTGGACATTTACCTCCCCTTTTAATTCCATAAGGGCATTTAATTCCCTTTTAAACCCATCGGTTAGGGTGAGGTGATAGTGGGATTTATTTCTCTTCTACAATCCCGTTAGTTAAGAGCATTTATTGTCCTTTAAAGCCATGGTTAAGAGGCCAAGGGGGAGAATGGGTGCGCAGGCTCTCCTCTTCCCAAAAATCATTGACCAAAGGCTTCAACCCCTCCTTGGGTTTCATGCTCATTTACTCTTGTGCAGGGGCAGGTTTGTAATAGCAAGTTCCCAAAAAATATCTCATGCAATTATAGAGCCATTCACATAGATTTTTGATCTTCAAAGTATACCCAGCATGGGGGCATAAGCATAATTCCAGTCCTATGATGACAATGGCTCCTGTGTAATCTCTTTTCTTTTCTGATTTCCTTTATGCATACGCAGGTAGAAAAACCCTTGAGCGATCCCTCCTTCTTGGGATTCATGCTGCAAGCTTCATGTCTCATGTCTTTCAAAGAAAACATGAGTCTTCAACACATTTGCTCCCTGCGCAGGCCTTCTTGTGCGTTCCTTATCTTGCTCCTTGATGGATGCTTGAATTGAGAGAGCCCTGGACCTCCTTGTGCAAAGGGGATGCTCCAAGCCTTGCTCCTCCAAGCTCCTCCAAGAGATCTCCAAGAGTTGAAAGTTCCCCCGGTTGTTCAAGGTCTTCAAATCTTCAAGAAATTTCAAGATTTCAAGAGCTCCTTCCGCAATGTTCCTCCTTGTGCTCCTTGCCTTCCTCCAAGGTGTGCAAGAGCCCCCCTTCCTCCTTAGTGGATGCTTGAGTGTCTAGTCCCTCCCAAGTGCTGGCCGCTCTCTCCCTTTTATAGGCGTTGGAGAAGGAGGCACCCTCAATGAATTTTGGTGGAGGTAAGTCACTTTGAGTCTTGGTCTTCCTGTCCCTTCATCTTCTTCTCTTCCTTTTTTTTATTTATTTTTTGTGTGCAAAGAAACAAAAGGGGGCCCACCCTCGATCTGTGGCAGCAAAAGGGAGAGGGGGGTACCCCGGTGGACTGGACCGGGGGTCCTCTCCCTCCTTTGTCTTCAAGAGAACAGTAGCAGCAGGAGAGAGAGGAAGAACCTGCCCCCGGTGGTCTTGACCGGGGGTCCTCTTCCTCCTCTGTTCAAAAAACAGCAGCAGTAGCAATAGGGGTGGTACCTCTGGTGGACACCTCAGGGGGTCCTCTCCCTCGTCTTTAAGAGAAAGAGCAGCAATAGTAGCATGAAAAAAAGCAGCAGTAACAGTAGGGGTGAGGGGGAGAGGGTACCCCCGGTGGGTTTGACCGGGGGTTCTCCCCCCTCCTCCTCTGTTTAAAAAGCAGCAGCGGCAACATGAACAAAGGAGCAGGAGTAGAAGTGAGGGGGAGAGGGGGTACCCCTGGTGGACACCACTGGGGGTCCTCCCCCTCAACTTGGTCTGTCCGCACCAAGGAGGAAGGGAGAAAGGTGGTCCCCCCATGTGCCCAATCCAAAGCCACTAATTCTGGGATTTTTTAATCTTTTTTCTGGCCTTTTTTCAATCAGAAAATACTTGTGACTTATGTGAGGTTCAACACAACTCCAATGCCCTTTCGGGTTTTCTCCAAAGTTAGCCCCCTTTTGCTTTTTGTAGTACGCCCATTGGGGTTTTCACACTGAGGGTTGTCCATTTTTGCTTGAAGTGCCCTTTTGGGTTTTGACTCCAGTCGAGTTTCACGACTTTTTTACCCTTAGACGACCAACAAGTTAGATGCCTAAGTTCGTCGGGACACCTTAATTTTAAGTCATCTTTTTTTTTGTTGTTGTTGTAGCTGTTAGTGTTGTTGTAGTTGCTTGACGTCGTTGTTGTTGCTATTTGCTGCTTGTTGCCCATTGATGTTTGCTTGTTGCTTGATGCTTGTTGCGGTTGAGATGTGGGGCCAATGACTTGTAAGCATGTGGTTTTTCTAACTTGAAAGAAGTAGATGTTTAGGTTTTGGGATAGTAAGTGACTCGGACGTGGTTTAGGCACCATGAACTTGAATTTTTTTTTTTTGCGGTTGTTGACTCAACAAGAGTTTAGGCTACAAAGATTTGATTTTATTTTGTGGCTGCTGGCTCGGAAGGGGTTTTGAACCAAGCATGGTTTGCCATCTCTTACGAGATATCCGAGATCTCTGTCTCTCCAAAGGTCACGAGAAACGAAGCCTCCGAGATCGAGATCTTCTCTCCCGCACCCCCCTAGTTTCCTCCTTCCTCTCTCCTGGTCTTTCTCTACCTCGGCCCCCTTGAGCTCTCTCTCTCCCCAATCTCTCTCTATCTCTCCCTCTCCCCCGAACTCTCTCTGTCTCTCCCTTGGACTCTATTACCCTCTCTCTTTGTCCCCCACCCTCTCTCTCTTAATCTCTCTTTGTCTCACACCCCCTCTCTCTCTCCCCCCCCATCTCCCCCTTCTATATTTGAGAGAGGGAGATAGAGAGAGGGGTAGACAGAGATACATGTACCATTTTTTATGATTTTTGATGTATTCTTCAGTTTGCGATTCATGTACCATTTTTATGTATATCTTTTCGGTGTAACTTTTGATGCATATTAACATTGGTGCATGTGAATGGATTTGTTATTGTTATCATTACTCTTTATTTTGTAAAATTGTGTTGTCAATTAGAAAAATATGTTTGTGAAATTGAGTGGTTAGTGGAAAAAATTAGCATTTTCTTAGAAATAGACTATATATATGAATTTTTTTTCCGAAATCACCGAACTCAATCTCCCGAGATTTTTCCGAAATCTCTCCGAGATCTCTTCTCTTTTGCCTTTCCGAGACGGAATCGATATTCGAGATAGAAAACCTTGATACTGCAGTCAAGGATTTGAGTTTTGTTTTTTTTAGTTGGTGATCTAAGAAAGGCTTGGGCAATCAAAGGGTTGGTTTTGATGGTTGCTAACCCAGAGGGGGTTTTGAACCAAGGATTTGGGTTTTGTTTTGAGTGGTTATTGACTCGAAAGGGGTTTTGAATCAAGAATTTGGATTTGAATTTGGTGGTTACTGACCCGAAGTGTGTTTTGAACTGAGGATTTGTTTAGTTTGGTGGTTACCAACCTGAAAGGGGTTTCGAACCGAAGATTTGAGTTTTCTTCCTCTTCTTCCTTTTTTGAGTGAGTGGTCGCTTCCTCTTTGATGCTGCGGTTGGACTTCTCTGCTAGTAGATGACGGTCTTCTTCTTCTTCTTCTTCTTCTTCCCCCTTACCAACCCAGCACCGTGTCGGGTTTTTGCCGAAGCTGGGCCCCTTTATCTTTTTCTGGTGCGCCCTTGCGAGTTTTCACACTGAAGGGTTACCCAGTTTTGCTTAAGGCGTCCCTTCGAGTTTTCACCTTAGTCGAGTTTTAGGTCTTTTTACCCATAGTCATCCGTTTGATGGGAATGGTTAAGTCCGTCGGGACACCTCTATTTTAAACTCCACTTTTTTTTTGAAGACCAACAAACTTCGATAAAGGTTAACTTGACACAACGAGTAGTGTATGATAACCCGAGTTGCTATTGATTGTAGATGTATGGGAGTTGAATGCCATGGAGTCGAAGACGATATGTTCATGGATGGTTTTTGACCTTAGGAGGTATGAGACCCAGGGATTGAATGTTTTGTGGTCACTAATCCAAAAGCGATTTGGGACCAAAGCTCCTCTTCTTTTTCCTTCCTTCTTTTTTTGGAGTCATAGAGAGCATAGGACCAAAGGATTGAATGTTTCGTGATTACTAACCCGAAAGAGATTTGGAACCAAGGATTATTTTTTTTTTTAATGGCTGCAAGTCTTGGAGGGCATGGAACCAAAGGATTGAAGTTTCACGGTAGCGAACCCAATAGGAGTTTTGAACCAAGGTTTGATTTTTGTGGTTGCGAGTCTTGGAGGGAATGGAACCAAAGGATTGAAGTTTCACGGTTGCGAACCCAAAAGGAGTTTTGAACCAAGGTCTGATTTTTGTGGTTGCGAGTCTTTGAGGGCATAGAACCAAAGGATTGAATTTTCACGGTTGTTAACAAGGGTTTTGAACCAAAGTTTGATTTTTGTGGTTGCGAGTCTTTGAGGGCATGGAACCAAATGATTGAGTGTTTGTAGTTACCAATCCGGAGGGGGGTTTTGAACCAAGGTGTTTTTTTTTAAAAAAAAAAAACCTTGGAGGGCATGAGACCAATGGTGTGGTTTGGGTAGTTATCGACTATGAATGGTACGTAGCTAGTGTGAGTATGGGTTTTGAGACATGGAGCTAGCAAGGAGCGGTTTTTGGTATGAGTTTTTGTGGACCCCTGAAAAGAGATGGGGCCAAGCATTTGTCTCTTTTTTTTTCCTTTCACATTATCAGCTTCACCGCCCTTTCGGGTTTTCGCCGAAGCTGCCCCCTTCTAGCTTTTTTCGGTGTGCCCTTGCAGGTTTTGACCCCGAGAGGTAGCCCATTTTTACTTGAGACACATTTTCGGGTTTTCAGCTTAGTCGGGTTTAAGGCATTTTTACCCTGAGACATCTCCCTAATGGGAATGGCTAAGTCTGCCGGGACATCTCTATTTTAATCTCCATTTTTTTTTAACTTTGGACTTAGTTCTGACAAAGTGGTGATCCTGCTTAGGTGAATCATGTAACAGATGTAGTTTCGGCTTCACATGGTTTTTCATTGAGTGGAAAGGATTGTCCCCTCTTCTGCAATTCTTCGTAGATGGATTTCCCTTTTGGGGGGTTTCCATGATAGCCACCTATTCAATTTTGTTTCTTTAACTTTTCTCTTCAAGCGCTTCTTTTCTTGTTTTTCTCCTTCTCAACTTGCGCTTCATTTTAAGAGGAAGGAATGTTTGATGGCGGGGTTAGGTGCAACATGCCCCCAGAGTTGAAATGTTTTTCACTTTGAGCTTTCGTCTTGAAGGGCTTAGGTCGGTGTACTCCTTTTTTCTATTTTTCTTTTTTTCCTTTCTCTTCCCCCCGCCCAACTTTCTTTGGGATAAAATTTGGTAGGGAGTTTTACAGCTTCCCTTTGAGTGGTAGGGAAAGAAGTTGACGTCCGAAGATGGTTTGATACCACAGACACATGTTTATACTCAAAATAAGTTTTGTGTATTAGAGAATGGGATTTATTGCAAAGGCTGGCTTAGATCCCAAAATGGGTTAAGACCCGAAATTGGTGGATCAAGGAATAAGTTGGTGCTCAACACCGGTTTGGTACTGAAGCATGGGTTGGATCCCAAACATAGATGGCTTGATGTCAGGAATGCATGTTTAGAGCCACGAGTGGTTTTAAACCTCAAGGTTTTGAGGCAAACTCCACTAAGGGAGTGTTGAAATTGGAAGGGGAAAGGACAGTTGGATCTACCTTCTTGGCTCTGCATGTGGTTTTACTTAGTCTTTTTCTCCTTCAGTCTTATCTTTCTGGCTTCGCCTAGAGTTTTGCTTGGAGCTTTCTTCCTTGGACTTGCCTTTCTAACTTTGTCTGGGACTGAGAGTTGGCAGTATCGGCCGAAACGTATCGGTTTCGGCCTTGCCCGAAACGATTTCAGATCTGCTCACTGAGCAGGTCTGAAACTTAAAAAAAAAGTTTTTTAATGGTTTCGGGCGAAATCGATATCGGTTTCGTCCGAAACTTACAGGTTTCGGACTGAAACCAAATTGTTTTACAGAGAAAATGTTTTACAAAGACACAGAGACTCTAATGCATGGTCGAGATTAGGGGTGTCAGTAGACTCTACTGGGTCGGCTCAACCGAAGTCAGGATGGCCCGGCCTAGGTCCAGTGGGTCTAAAATTACAAAAATCCAACACAACCCTTCAGCCATTTATGAAGCCCTCAAAAGGTCCTACTTGGCCCGTTTAACTAAAGTACATCAAAATCCTAAAGCTTGCATCTAATAAGGGGGGAAAAAAACTTGCTTTCCCTGTCTTGTTGCCCGTGAGTAGGGTCTGTAGTACCGCTACCCGACAATATGTACCGGTACCAGCCTTGACCGGTCCGGTCTGGCCAGTTTGGTATCAGTACCAGCCGATGCACATTAAAAAGAAATCGAAATGGGACGACTACGAAGAGGGTGCGGATGGCCGGGACGGCGGCTGCACTGGTCGGCGGTGACGATGGTGGAGGTTGGGAGGGAGTGAGGGAGGGGGGAGAGAGAGAGAGGAACCTCTGTGGAACGGGCCGAACGGCGGTTGTTGGTGACAGCGGAAGATGACGGAGGCGGCGATGGCGGCTGCAGACGTCAGTGACGGTGGCGATGGGCGAACGGCCGGTGGTGAACTCCCAAATTTTAGAGGCAGTGGGGCATCGGGCGGGAGGGGAGCGAAAGGGTATCGAGGGTCGGGGGCTAGAAAGGGTGGTTTTAAACTTTTAATAGCTGGATCCGGTTCTGGGCGGTGCTCGAGTCAGTGGACCCTTGCGGGCGGGGAATTGGGCAGGGGAACCGGAAGGGGAAGTGGGGAACCTCCTGGTGCTGTACCAGTACCAGGCGGTACGTACCAGTATTGGTGTCGGCCCTGACCGGTACTGGTACTGCAGACCTTGTCCATGAGAGAGGGGGGGGGGGAATCCATGGTTGGCGGTTTCGGCCGAAACCGATACGTTTCGGCCGAAACGTATCGGTTTCGGCCATAACCGATACGAAAACGGGCCTAATAACTGTAGCAACCCGAAACGTAAGTGAGATATCAGTTTCGGGCGAAACCGATACTGGTTTCGCCCGAGCCCGGTCGGTTTCGGCCTGAAACCTGTTAGTTTCGGCCGAAACTTGTGATATTCCTGTCGCCTCCCTCCCGAAACCCCACTTCCGCAGAAGTTCCGCCGCTGCTGCAGCGGTTTCGGCCGAAACCCTCCCCCCCGCCGTGCTGTGCTGCTGCCGGGTGTTGCTGCTGCCGCCGCTCTGCTGCTGCACTGCTGCGGCTGCTGCCTCCTGCCTGCTGCGGCTGCGGCCCGTGCGAGCCTGCTGCCTGCGAGGTGGGCCTGCGACCAAGGCACCAAGCTGCTGCGGTGCTGCTGCTGCCTCCCTGCCTGCTGAAGCTGCTGGCTATTGCTGCTGCTGCCGGGCCTCCCTGCCTGTGGAGCTGTTGCTGCCTCCCCTGCCAGGCTGCTGTGCTAGGTGCGGCCTGTGCCCACTGCCCTGTGGAGTGTGGAGCTGCTGTGCGCTGCTGGCTGCTGCTGCTGTGCTTGTTTAGGCCTTTAGGGGGCAGGGGGCTGTCCACACTCCACATCGACCGTCCGACTGCTACTGCGGAGGTAAATTTTGTGGAGGTAAATTTAGGGTTTTTATGTTTTGTGTTTTTTTGGTTGAGTTGTTGAATTTTTTTTTGTTGTAGGTTAAATGTTGTATTGTAGGTTAATTTAAAACCATGATTAGATTTTTAACACTTCTAATTAAACCCTAATTAGAAGTTTATATTTGGGGCTTTTCTTTAATTAGGTTTAGTAAGGGTCAATTAGGGCGCAATTAAGTTTCATTGACTAATTTGAAGCGGGAGCATGCTGGTAGTTAATTAATTCGAAGGGTGATTAAGGGTTAATTGCTAATTAAGGGTTAATTAGTTCATAAAAATTGGGGCTTTTGTCTAAATCGGTTTGCTTAGGCTAAATTGAAGTTCAATTAAGCTTCATTGAAGATTTTGGGGTGGGATCATGCTGCCAATTGATTTTTTCAAAAGGTGATTAAGGGGTAAATGATAATTAACGGTTAATTAGTATATAAAATTTGGGGCTTTTGTCTAAGTCGGTTTGCTTAGGCTAAATTGAAGCTCAATTAAACTACATTGAAGATTTTGGGGTGGGATCATACTGGTAATTGATTTTTTGCAAGGGTGATTAAGGGTTACTTGCTAATTAAGGGTTAAGTTTTTAATTGTACTTATACCTTTTTGTGTGTCACTGTCTTAATGCAGCATCATGCCTAGACGTCAGCAAACACAGGAGCAGCAAGGGCAGGAGGATCCGGGGTGGGCCCACATGTCTTTAATAGATGCTAAGAGAAGAAAGGTGAAATGCAATTACTATGGTAAGGAAATGTATGGCGGAATTACCATAGGAAAACAACATTTGGCAGGGGTAAGAGGAGAGGTCAGACAATGTGACAACTGTCCCCGAGTGGTGCGAGAAGAGATGCGCCAATGCCTTCTAGGGAAAAGGGAGAGGGTGCAACAAAGGGCTGAGGATGAGGCTGAAATTGCTGAGGAGATTTCTGGCAGAAGGGTTAGAAGGGATGATGATGAGGAAGGCACTGAGGATTCTGATCCAGAGCTGACTGAAGCAAGGGAGCGTAAACAAGCCGCTCGAAGGAAAGGGAAGGTGCCCATGGGTTCAGGGACCTATGACAGTACAGCTGCACGACGTCCTGACGTTGGTGCTATCCCACATACGCAGGGAACAGGTCCCATGGACAGCTATCTGCACAGAAGGCCCCAAGCTACACAACTTAAAATCAAGCAAGCAATGAGAGGGGTCAAAAAATCAGCAGAAGTTGCAGGGCATGTATTTAAATCTATTTGCAAATGGTTTTTTCATGCAGGTGTCCCTGCACATGCAGCTTCAAGTGAATATTTCCAACCTATGATAGATGCCATAGCAGATGCTGGCCCTGGCTTGCAAGCCCCCTCACGTCGAGACATATACGGGCGTGGCCTTGAGGGAGAGGTTGAGGAGCTCCATGATTGGGTTGAAAGCTTCAAGCATATATGGGTGGAGAGAGGATGCACCATCATGTGTGATGGTTGGACTGGTACCACGAAAAAGTCCATGATAAACTTTTTGGTCTATTGCATCAGCGGTACAGTGTTTGTGAAATCAGTTGATGCATCAGATTATGAAAAGAATGCAAATTATTTGTTTCATTTGATGGATGGCATGGTAGAACAAATTGGAGAGGAGAATGTTGTGCAGGTGGTGACTGATAATGAAGCCAATTACAAGGCTGCAGGGAAGAAATTGATGCAAAAGCGCAGTCATTTATATTGGCTCCCATGTGCAGCACATTGTCTTGATCTGATGCTTGAAGACATAGGGAAGAAAAAGCATGTGAAGAAGACAATTGCCAAGGCACAAAAAGTCACACAGTATATCTATGGCCATCCTAGGATACTAAATATGTTCAGGGCGCATGCCAGTGGAGGGCGAGATATCATCCGTGCAGGCCCAACCAGATTTGCTTCCAATTTTATTTCTTTGGAGTCTTTGCACAGGTATAAGATTGATCTCAATTCTTGATACTTTATCCTTACTGATATGTAGCAGTTGATGCAGCTTCAATTTTCATTTATCTGCACAGGTACAAGAATGAGCTGAAAGCTTTCATGTACCACAATGCCCTGCGGGAATACATTGACAAGGGCAATGTTGATGCACAGATAGATTATCTGGATGTCTGCCACGTCGTGGACGACAACAAATTCTGGGACAGGGTGTCACGGTACTTGAAAGTAGTCACACCTCTCGTGAAGGTCCTAAGAATGGTGGATGGCGATGAGAAGAATGATATGGGCTATCTATACGAGGCCATGGACCGTGCCAAATTGGAGTTGCAGCATTCCCTTCCCAGACATTATGCAAAATGGTGGAAAATTATTGACCAGAGATGGGACAACACATTACACCATGACTTGCATGCAGCTGGTGAGTGATTAATTGTACTGAAATTGGGGTAATGCCTTTATGTTATTTTATAAATTTCATTTAGTTAATTATACACAAATGCAGGTTATTTCTTCAACCCTCGATTCATGTACGGTGCCGATGCACATGTTGATGGCGAGGTGCTTCAAGGGACTTTAAAAGTCATTGGTCGTTTATCGAGAAATCCAGAAAAGAGACTAGAGGCCGAAGTAGAGGTTCGCCTTTATTTGATACTGTCAATAACATGTATAGAATTTATTTAAGTAGTTATGTTAATCTATTACTTTATGTTTGTAGATGAACCATTACAGAATGAGGACTGAGACATATGCTGACTCCCAATTGCAATACGCTGTGGGAAGAGTGAGCCCAGGTATATTTTATTTTTTGGATTTCTTAACCTGATGAATATATATTTCTACAACTAAAATGTATTTTTTTATGGTTGGTGGAACAGCTGACTGGTGGATAATGGTTAACAACCGAGATATGGGTAGCAATGCATTGGCTTTCATTGCAATTAGGGTGCTCAGTCAAACAACATCAGCAAGTCAATGTGAAAGAAATTGGAGCACGTTTAGCCTTATACATTCAAAGGTTCGCAATCGGCTAAAGGCTGAACGGTTAGAGAAATTAGTGTACTGCCACTACAATATGAGGTTGAGAATAAAGAATATGAGGTTGAGACAACAGCTGCGAGACAAACGCGCCGCCGGGGATGCCGCCGCAGAAATTGATGTGGATGCCTTATTTGATGATGAGAATCCGTTGCAGTCTTGGGTGGAGACACGAGAGCAGGTTGATGAGCCCGTTTTTGATGATGATGATAGAAGATGGGCAGAGGGCATACTAGATGAAGATGAGCAAAGGGATCCCGAATTAAGAAGAAAATCAAAGAGGGCCAGAGATACTCATGCCCACATGTCTAGGGTTGTTGAGGACACTGAGGAGCAACATGATTTTCAGCCAGCTAGACACTCCGACTCAGATAGCAGGCCAGTCACTCCTAGAATGGGCAAGGCACCTACATCCTTAAGAAGAAGTACATCAGTGCATGGGCAAACTGAGAGAACAAATATTGCTGCTCGAGAGGACCCGGCAATTGAACAGTTAAAGCAGATTTATTTGAGGCACACGCCAAGGGGAACAGGATTCATGTCAAGGGTGCAAGAAGAAAGCACACCGGCACAGGAAAAAGCATCCCCAAAGGCCAAAAGACGACTGGAGACTGCAGGTTTCGTGATCCTTTGATTTTTTATTTTGGAAAGTAACTTAAATTCTTATTATCAGTTCGAATCAGAAAAAGTTTTGGTAGGAGATAAATTATATATTTTCGTATGTGCCAGGTGCTACAGGTGCTACTACTGGCGGTGGGGATGCTGGTGGTCCTTCCTCCTTCCACGCAGACACAGGCAGAGGATACAGTCAGGGTGAGGGAGGACATGAGTCACAGAGTCAATATGGGTATCCATTAGGTTATGGAGGTGGCCAACAGGAGGCAGCGATTTATCGGTCGTGGGGTTATGAACCATCATTCAACTTCCATCCGGCCAGTTCCTCTTCTCTTCCTCAAGATTCTTATGCTGATACTGGATTCGGCTCAAGCCAACCAAACACTCCAAGAGGGATCCAAAGAGGGATGCAGGACTTGGCTACCTCATTGTTTGGTTATAGTGAATATAGACCATACATGCAACATGGTTATGGGTATCAACATCAAGGGCCAGACGATGAGGGAGAAGGTTCTTCTAATAATTATTATCCATATTAGGTAAGAATCAATGAATTTTTGTAACAATTATTTTATCTATTTTGTCTAATTTTGTACTGCTTGTATTAATGTACAATGGAATATTACTTTAACTTTCACATGTTCAATGTTTGAAGTTCAATTTTTGTAGTTGTCTACTTCAAAGTTATTGCACTAACTTATTCAGTCAAATGAATGTGTAATGATTTTTGTGATTTTAAGTGATTATTAATATTTTTTATGATTTTTATCATATTTTTAGAATTAATTTAATTTTTTTGACCTTTTATATGGGTTTCGGCCGGTTTCGGCCGAAACCGAAACCGAAACCGAGTCAACTCGGTTTCGGACCCGGGCGAAACCGAGACCGAAACCGAGTTTGCCATCCTTGGGGGAATCATCTTTGCCACCGGTGAGAGATGGAGAGGGAATTGGTCCCACACATTGCCCTGCCATGCCATGCCTTGCCCCCACCTTGCTGCACATTGCCCCACACTGTTATGGATCGTTCCCCACCGCTGTGCCTTACCCTGCACTTCCCCCTGCCATGCCGTGTCTCTCCTTGCCCCTCTGCACGTTGCCTCACCCGTCTTCACTGTCAATGAGGAAGGAGAGGAGAGGGCAATCGTCATCGCACCTCGCCCTCCTGCATGCTGCCGCTTGTGAGAGGTGGAGTGAAAAACCCAAGTTCACACATGAATCTAGCTTGCACGAGAAATGGGCCAGCCCGACTGGTCATCTGATCCAAGCCCAACCTGAACAACCAACAGCTGGGTTGTTTTCCAGGCTTTATTCATGGGCTTGGGCATGATTTGTTGGCCCAAGCCTGGCCCTTGATGGGCCAGCTTGGTGGGCTTGAGGTCTGGCCTAGCCCATTGACACCCCTAGCTGTGATTAAATAGAACAGTTGATCCCAGTGTTGATAAGAAAGAAAATGGCACATTGAGCATCTGCTTCTCACATAAAAAAGAGGGAGGATGGTGCATAGAAAGTTGTTCACACAAAAAAGTTTAGAAGGCTACACGCAGAACTGGGCATATTGCTTTCTGTCTTTTGAAGGATTATATACTACCAAAAGATGAGCATTAAAGTACAAGAAGTAAATAACGCTTACTGTTTGAAGTAATGTATGGCCCTGAACAGAATGACAAACAGAATGAGGTATGTATTCACTGGTATATTGAAAGTCAAGAGAATATAATACAGTAGAAACAAGGGTCCATGGTTCCTCGAGTGGCACATGAGATACTGGGAGTGCTTAATTCAGAAGATGGACAGAAGATTGTCTGGTTGTCACTTATGCTTGTATATTGGTGCTAGGAAGATGAGATTTTTGTAGCATGGGGGCCACAGCTGATGCAGAGGTTGGCATGATATCAACTGGGCAGTCTGCAAGAACAGAGAGGAACTGAGATAGTGAGACTCGGCCTTGGAACTTGAAATGTTTGGTATTTGTACTTAGCTTTGGTGTGTAGACTGAGGATTCATGAGAGCAGTTTATGGTTGGAGATTACAGATTTACTATAGGAGATAGTGTATGTGATATTGATCCTAGCACCATGTCAAATGCTCCAAGCCCTTGGAAGGGCATCTTAGTAAAAGGGGTGTGGTTATGTCAGGAGTATCTTTCTATGTAGGAGATGGACAAATGTTTTTGTTTTGGCAGGATAGATGGTGTGACAATATACCCTCGGTGCTTCGTGGAGCTTTACCTTGCTCCTTCAGCATTGCAGGCCATCCTCATGCAGTATTACTGGAGGCTTTTGTCCTGAGAATGAGCGGAGCATGGGTCCCTACTTTGATATGAGACCAGTAACATTCAACACACAGGTAGTGGTGGAACTGGGAAAAGGATGGTAATTCCTCAGTGAAGTCCACTTACAGAGTGACTGCAGATCAGGGCATGAGATTACCTTTATTCCATCAGATTTCAAAGTCTTACGCTCCTCTCCCTGCTTGTGATTTGTGGTCACCTTTCTGAAAGGTGTGAGGACCACTATTTATTTGGATTGTGATGATGGTGGGAGCACAGACCACTTCCTGGTGACCCTGTGGTCCTTTTCTCAAGCAGTGTCATTCTTTTTAATGAGGATGAGGCTCCAATTTTCTGTTGTACACTTTATTTCATGAATATGTGGTATTATCTGCTTTTATTGGGTGGGGGTGGGGTGAAGGAGCAAAAGGAGTACCCCAGTTTTGAAAATTTATGGTCGTGGAATTTGGATGGAGATGTGACATATACAAAACAAAAAAGAGAGTAGATTTAGCCAATGAAAACAAATACGGTGAATAAGTGTTGATTCTGACTTTGAACAAGTCCGGAATCTTGATGTTTCTGAACCTCAAAAGAAACTAGTTATGTCTCACATCCCCCAGTGTATCTTTTGGTTTTTTGCTCGTGAATGACTCTCTTCATTATCATGTAGTGTTCAAATCATGGAATGCAAAATCGGTTGGAATCGGATTGGATCGGCCGACCTGATTGGATTTCGGTTGGTCCGATCCTATTCCGTGCCAACCTTGTCCGAGTCCAGGCCGGGATCAGTTGGGTCGGTTCGGATCGGCCTGAATCGGGCTGGATCAGGCCGACTCGGCCAATCCAACCCAATTCTGGGCACCCTCTTTTGGTAACTTTCCCCCTTCCTCTCCCACTCTCCCTACTCCTCACCGGAGAAGAGTGGGAAGAAAATTGAAGTCGAGGGGGGGCGGTGGACTGCGACAACTGGCACCGTAGATTGCTGGAATCTGTGGTGCCAGAGCACAGGGGGGATCTCGACCGGCAGTGGCCATGGTTAGGAAGAGGTCGGATCGGAAGAAGCTGTCGTCCTCTGTTTGTTGATGCTTCCAACAGTTTCAGACTCCGTTTCTCCATTGCCGACTACAGAGGGGTGGGGGTGTGTCGGTGGGGGGATTGGAAGGGGTGGGAAAAAGAAGAATAAGCAGCAGCGGAAGAAGGATCGAGCCCTCACTGGCTTGCCGTTCCCACTCCCGCTTCACTAAAGGTGCAGCCATCGGCTGCCGCTGCCGTAGTCCCTGCCGCCGCAGCAGATGTTGCCTTCACAGCAGACGCCACTGCCTCCTCTCCTCCTCCTCCACCATGCTGCAACGCTAGCCTCCTTGGGATCCTGCAAGAGAAAGAATCGGAAGAGCCAAAGAAGTAGGCTTTCCCACAGAAATTGCACAAAACCCCTTACAAAAATTAAACTTAAAATTTAAACTATTAAACAAATTAAATAGCATCTGATCCGGATTGCTCGGATCTAGTCGATCCGGATTGGGTTTGGGGCCCCCAATCCTAGCCCGATCTGCAATCCTGTCTTCCTTGGTTCAAATGAACAAAAAACTGGAACCGTGAATGACCATGATACTCTAGGAATGGGGCCTGATGGTAGAGGTGGGAAAAAGTCTTTGTGATAAACTTTACGATCTAAAAGGTTTTATGATTTCAACAACAATTGCATATACCCCAGGATAGAGCTCAACATACCTCATGCCTAACTACCACCCTAAACAAAGTGTACATACACAGTAAAAGTATGTACCTCAAGATGAGTTTCTGGCATCTTTCTTTGCAGCCTACACATCAGCACCTCAAATTGTGCAAACTTTTTAAGAACATGATGGACTGACTTCATAACTGCCAAAGCCTTAGGGAATTTCCACTCATCTCTAAGGCAAGTTTTTGTCAATTGAGCTTGTGTATTTCATTAATACCCTTTTGCTGTTTTGTCTGTTTTTGAACAGAGTCTAATGCTTTTCTACTGAAATGGGTGGCTTTAAAGATTCCTATGTTATGTTACAGGTCCATCTTGTTTATCAATTTATTTTTACTTGCCATAATTCACATGTTGGTGCAACATTTTCAGATTGCCAACCAGTCAGTGAACGAAGTCCAAAAGAAATCATATGACCGCTTAAGGAACACAAGGATAATACTGGAGACTTCTCTTCTAAGGCTTGATGATACTCTTATGCTATTCCATGATTTTTGAATTTTGGTTGCAGGTATTATTATGCTTATCCCAATTAACAAAGGGCTATTTACAAGCGATTTTTTTTCTCTTGATGTTTTGAGATGTTCATCCCTATGTGCATATATATGTATTGTGGCTGGTTGTCTTTGCATAACGTTTTCTCATTAGTGCCAGATTGGTGGATCAAACGTATAGATTCTGATCACTGGCATGACACTTGTTATAGATGTTTCTCTTGTGCTTAGTTTGTTTCATTATCTATATACTCAAGTCTTATTCTTCAACATCGGTGTAAAAGTTGCCATCATAAGAAGTCAAATGTATCCTGCTATTTGTAGCCTTCTAGTATTGCAGCTGCAAGCGTGTAGAGTATGAAGAAATTGCTCAAGAAAACAAGGACCTACCAACAAGGAGCGTGCTCACATGGTTGTTGGCAACAGACACATGAACCTGGTGCTGATGTGATCGTAAGTATGCATCTCCCTGGTGAGTCGAGCAGAATTGTAAGGAGTCACTTGAAGCAGAAGTGTGAGTGGCACATTATAGGTATCGAATGGTAGAGGAAGATCACATGCAGATGTGGTTCGTGTCCACGTTACCAGGGGAATATTGTGGGAAAACCTATTTGAGATTTTGCAAAGATCCAAGGTGTTTAGATGCTTGTGATAGTGGGTGACATTATTGTAAGAAGAAACCTATCCGATGCATAAGTTGTCTTTTTTCTTTGTCTTGTTGTCTTCATGCATACCTTTCTTTATTCAATTAGGAGGGAAGCAGTGGAATCACATGTGAGAGCTTGATAGTGACCTCTCTCATCAAGATGTCAGGGAAGGCCATATGTCCTGATTCTGTGAGGTGAACATGGGTGTGGTATATTGATGGCAAAGGATGGTCTACCTCTAGCAGCACCGTTGCTTATGTTGCAGGAGAGTCGGGAAAAGGTGGTGGATATTCCTATGGGGAATCTAGGAACAAACACGGCATATGGATGACAACCAGGGGTAGTGTGTTACCAAGACAGTAGAGATAATTTTCTTGCTCTCATCTGTATAATGGGGCTCAAGGAATTCAATGTAGGCATTTTTGATGTTTGATATCTCTGGTGATACATCAATGATTAGCGTGTAATGGTATGGTGCATACATCTGAGGTTTTTTTATGATGGAGGCACGGAATTGTGGCATGAGAGGGGTGAGACTGAGTGAAGGCCATGTAAAGAAAACTTGTTGATGTAGTCAGCATCTGTTTTAATGGATAGGGGATGGCAGCTTCCTATAGAAAGATCATCAGATCCCTGATGAAGTGCATGGTAAAGGTGGAGATACAAAGGACATAATGTTGTGAAAAGATGGATAAGAGGGAGAGGCCTAAAGAACTTGTGTCATGAAAAGTGAGCAACTGGAAATCAAAAAGGGAATTGAATGGGATGATAGTCATGGTGCATCTCTCGTTTGGATGATGGGATTGGGGTAGGCTATTGGTGAATTACCCACCCTGCATTCTTTTTGGAAGGAATTTTTTAAGGGGGGTTTCTTTTATATTGGTTAAGGGATAGAGATGCTGCATTTATTATATTGGTTAAACATTGTAAACTTTATAAATTTTAATATGTTTTTGAAAGATATTGTTCCCTTCATCCCATTTTAACTGTCACAATTGCTACTGTGGTGTCATTATATCTTTTGCCCTTTTTTAAATATGATAATGCAATTAGTCTGTTTCTCAATATTACCATGTGAAAGACAACATTACTCACGTCATGTAATAGTTTTGGAGGTAGCATGGTTGTCAAGGTGGTAAGGCGGCCCAAGGCTTTCTTGGGGTCTCTGAGCACGCAAGTGCTTGGGTGCCTGCCTAAGCAGTGCTTAGGCATCAAGTCCATAAGACTTAGGCTGCAAAAGTGTATATAAAATTTCCTGTGCAATGGTTTAGCCCCCCTGTTTGCGCTCTCTTTGGTGCCAGGCGGTGGGCTTCCCCCACCATTGCAGCGGGCCACTGACCTTCCTCAGCCAACCAACTCTGGAGATGTTGACGCCCTGTTGGTTGACGTGCCTAACAGCCCAGGTGGGGCTGCTTAGGACTCTCTGGAGCAGGAGGGGGAGGAGCTTATGTCCGTTGAGGTGGTAATAGATCCTCCGGGGGGGGGGTATTCGCCCTGATTACTGCAGGAGACGAGACCAAGGTGAAACGGTTTCTAGGGAGGGAGGAAGTGAGGGAGTTGGTGGCGAGGGATGAAAAAATTACGAAATAGCACATGAGGGGGGGGGGCATTCGCCTTGATTACTGCAGGAGACGAGTCCAAGGTGAAACGGTTTCTAGGGAGGGAGGAAGTGAGGGAGTTGGTGGCGAGGGTTGAAAAAATTACGAAAGAGCACATGAGGGAGGTGGTTGAGGAGGTAGGTATCTCTTTTGAAGTCGGGGCAGATGAAGATGGGAGATGGACTTTCACCAACATCATGAAGAGGTGGGGGTGTCTATTAGACAAAGAGTGAAGTCGCAATAGAGAGGAGAGAGGGAGGTGGAGGGGTGAGGAGGAGAGGCCTATCTCCTTGTCTCAATGAGAATGGTCTCATGGAATGTGGGGGGGGGGTTAGGGGTTGGAGAAGTGGAGGTCATTAAAGGAGCTAATTAGGAGTTGCAAGATTGACATTCTTTGTATCTAAGAGATTAAATGTGAAGGGGAGGGGAAAGTTCTTATGAGGGAGTTAGGAGGTGCTAGACTTTCCAGGGGTATTGTATCCCGGGCGGAGGGTAGGTTCGGGGGGGGGGGGGGGGGGGATTATGATCCTTCGGAACCCTTACGAGGTTGTTGAGGTGGAGTTGGACAGACGTGAGTAGATGGGCCACCTTCCTCCATTTCACTAATGTGAGGGATGGTTGTGTGTGGGATTTCACAGGGGTGTATGGATCTCAGAGTAGGGAGAAGTAGTGTATGTGGGAGGACTTGGTTTACCTTTACATGTCATCGGGTAGACTATGGTTTGTTGGTGGGGACTTCAATGCGGTGGTTACCCGTTGGAAGAGGACAAGAGAGAATGTATTCTCAGGGGAGATGGAGGGCTTCACTGTCTTCATTGAGATAGCTTTGGTGGACATCAGCATGGTCAGTTCACATGGTCTGATTTGCAAGTTAATGCTTCTTGTTCTAGGTTGGATATGTTCTTGGTCTCTATTGATTAGGAGGGTCACTATCCTCATGTGCAGGTGCTGTCTCTGGCCAGATCAATGTCGAATCAGAAGCTCATTCTTCTGAAGACCAGCCATGGGAGCTTGGACTTCATAGGTTATTGGTTTGAAGTTGAGACACTGCTCAGTTCTTCAAGTCTTGGGGGGCTGACAAGACCCTCTCAGGGAGGGTTGCTAAGGATAGAATTCTCCAGCAGATTGAGGGTCTGGACTCTTTGGAGGAGGCAAGGCTTATGGATGTATATGATGGGAGCCTCATGGATTCTCTCAATGGCTAGTTTGATGAGATCCTCTCTATGGAGGAAATCTATTGGAGATAGAGATTGAGGGACATGTGGATACTGCTTATTTCTAGCGTATTGCCTTAGAGAGGAGAGTTAACACTAGTACTTTCATCAGGGTTGGGGAGCTATTTCTCCGCCTTAGTAGAGGGATGTTATCTCACAAAGTTTTATTGAGGAGGAGGTGCGTCAGGCAGTCTTCTCTCTTGCTAGGGACACGGCTCCAGGACTAGATGGTTTCTCCCTGGCTTTCTTTCAAAAGTGTTGGGATATCATCAAGGGTGATCTTATGGTTGTTGCGTGGAAGTTCCAGGAGGGGAGGGCACACTTGGGTATTAATAAAACCCTCTTAGTGGTTATCCCCAAGAAGCAAGGATCCCAAGATTTTTGGGACTATAGACCATGGAATGCCATCTCGCTAGATCTCGGTGAGATCTTGGTCTCGACGTGTCCGCGAGAAACGGAACACTCGAGTTCCCTTTTCTCGTTTATGTTTGGGCGAGATCATGTTTCGATGGGCGAACCAGTCGAGTGAACCAGGGGATGACTTGAAAGTCCCCCCACGGTCGAGCCCTCATCCTCCCCACCCCGATGCTCTCCCTCTCACACCCCCGACACTCTCACTCTCCCCCACATCTTTGCACACGCTCGTCGGAGCCCTAGGTGGCTCTCCCTGCTAGCCGTCCGCCTCAATCGAGGGCGGGAGGTGTGCGATCGGGTTCGCCGACGTTGGATCTCGAAGCGAATTGGCAGATCGAGGCATCGGGATTCTGTTGAAGCGGGAGTTCCCTTGACTCCCTTTCTCCCCATCGGAGGCCCATCGCTCCTTCCCCGTCGACTGTCAGTCGGTCTCTGTCTCTCCCCCAGACTATCTCTCTGTCTCACAGCTCACCCTCTCTCTCAATCTCTCTTAGCTCTCCCTCTCGCCTGAGTTCTCTTTGAGCTCTCCCCTGGACAATCTCTCTATCTTCCCTTCTCCTTTGGATTCTCTCTGTCTCGCCCTCTTCTCCAGACTCTCTTCTTTGTCTATCTCACTCTCTCTCTCTTCATCTCTGCCTGTCTCCCTCCCTCCCTATCTCTCCTCATGCGCTCTCTCTGTCTCTCACCCTCTCTCCTTGTCCCTCACTCCCTCTCTGTCTTTCTTTCTCCCCTCGGTCTCTCTCCTCCCACCCTCTCTCTCTCCCCCACATTCACTTTGTCTCGCCCTCTTTCTCAATCTCTCTTTCTCTGCCTCCCACACTCTCTTTCTCTGTCTCTCTCTCTCTCCCTGTCTCTTACTCTCCCTCCGTTTCTCCCTTCTATCAGAGATAGAGGGAGACTGAGAGGGGGGAGACTGAGAGACTGAGAGATAGAGATAGAGGTAGACAAGTATAGAGAGGGGGGAGACGGAGACAGCGACGGGGGGAGACTGAGAGAGAGAGAGAGAGAGAGATAGTGGGAGATCGAGAGAGAGACAAAGACGTAGAGGGGAGGGAGACAAATGGAAAAAGGGAGAGAGGGGGAGACAGACGGTTAATGGATTTGTTGTTTTTATCATTACTTTTTATTAGGTAAAATTGAGTTGTCAAATAAAAAAAATGTCTATGAAATTGAGTGGTTAGTATAAAAGAATTAAGATTTTTTTAGAAATAAGCTATACATATGAAAAAAAATTTTGAAATCACCGACCCCGATCTCTTGATATTTTTTGAGATCTCTCTGAAATCTTCTCTCCAACCCCCCCCCCTCCCCCGAGATGAAGTCGAGATCCGATATGGCAAATCATGTTATAGACCCATTAGCTTGTTGAATCGCACCTACAAGATTATCACTAAGTTGTTGGTTGGGAGATTGGTTAGAGTTATGGATATGGTGATCATTGCTTTCAGGGAGTTTTTATCACGGGAAGACGCATCCAGGACATTTTCTTGGTGGCCCATGAGTATTTATTTGTCATGAAGAAAAGGAGTACTCCTCAAACTAGATTTGAGAATGCTTATGATAGGGTTAATTGGCAATGCTTATTTGATATGTTGGATCAGATAGGCTTTAGAGATAGGTGGATTGGATGGATCCGGGTTTGTATCTCTTATGTTTCCTTTGCTGTCCTTGTGAATGGGAAGTTGACATCCTTTTTTCTTAGTGATAGGGGGTTGTGGCATGGGAACCTCTGTCTCTTCTTCTTTGTGTTGGTGGCTCATATGTTGAGTAGGGTGTGGCTGCGAGCAGAAGCGACGGGTCAGATCAGGGGTTTCCAGGTTGGGGGTAGAGGTCCCTCTCTCACCCATTTGCAGTATGCTGATGACACTATCCTTTTCTTGGCAGAGGTTGAGCAGCAACTCTGACGTTAGAATCTTGGTGGAAGTGTTGGAGAAGGTCATTGGTTTGATGGTTAACTACAACAAGAGTTTACTTGTTAGGGTTAACATGGATGACATGGATATTCAAAGGCATGTTTGTATCTTGGGCTGTCACATAGGTGCTTTTCCTATCTCTTAGTTGGGTCTTCCCCTGTCACCAGGTGCTCTATGGTGTGTAGATTGGCTTTCTATCATTTAGAGAGATGAATCTCGACTGGCTGGGTGGAAGGCTAGGCTTCTGTCTTATAATAACAGGCTAGTTTTGTACATATATGTTTTGGATAGCTTATCTATCTATTTCCTCTTTATGTTCCGGATTCCGAAGTCGGTGGCCAAGAAGATTGAGTCCATTCAGGGGAGAGTTTTTTGGCACAGGATTGGGGGGGAGTTGTCGAGGCTGGCATGATATCAAGTGGGGCAAGTGGCTACGAGCAATGAGGAGGGAGGCCTGGGGATCAAGGATGTAGAGACTTTAATTTGGCTCTCTTGTGTAAGTGTTTGTGTAGGTTGGGGTTAGGTGATAATGGGTTGTTGGCACAGGTCATCAGACAGAGATACTTTGGTAGGAGGCGAGTATATGACTTGGATTCATTATCTCAGCATCGGACTTCACCGGTTTGGGTGATCAGTGCCTCTTCTGGAAGGACTGATGGTGCGGTGACTACACATTGGAGGCTTCTTTCCCTAGCCTATTTGTTGTCTCTGTTGACCCTTTGGGGTTGGTCGCCTCGATTTTTGACTCCCAACATTCAGGAGGAACCTAGGCACCAACCTTCAGGAGGGACCTCTGGATTGTCGAGTTGGAGCAGCTTGCTAACATGTTACTTTTCCTCCTAGACCACTTTCTCCACACTCCGACAGGGAGGATGCGTGGACGTGGAGGTGAGGGAGGCAAGGGGTTTTTTCGATGAGATCGGTTTACTCCATCATCTCTGACAAAGGGGTGTGCTATAGCCTCGCCTCCCAGGTTTAGAGGTCGCGGAGTCTGTTGAAGGGGAAGTTTCTCACTTGGAGGATCTTCCATGGGAGGCTACCAACTGTTGAACATGGAATTTATATAAATTTAAAAAGAAGAAAGAAAAAATGTTCATTTGTTGAACATGAATACATATTTATAAGCTATTTAAGTAGTATGTGCACTCCCAATTCCGTGGGTTTAGTTGATCAGGCGATTTCAGTTCGAGTGTGGGATCTTTCTCCACTGACCTCGATCAGTGTTGATTTACATCGGTCTAAAGTCCGAACACTTGTTTAACTGTCAAAGAAAAATTAGTCCTTCATAATGAGGGTCTGATGTTGAGGGTAAAGTCGCGACGACCATAATTGTCTTCCCTAAAGGAGAGATAAAGAGAGAGGCATGGTTTAATTAGAGGCATGGTGAGCCTACAAGTCTAGGAGGATAGGGGTAGGTAGGAGATTGACATTTGATTGGGGTATGGATTGATGTTATGCCACCATTTAACACATCTTGGAGGTTAAACAAAATTCTGATAGGGGTGTGTTTACAATTCCTAGAGAGTTTAAGGACACCTTGAATTTCAGGGGTTTTTGGACAATTTTTGGATTATAGGGGTAATTTGGTAATTTCTATGCTATAAGGGGTTTTCGATAATTCTTTGATAACACTCAAGTTTTTGAGCAGTTTGGCATTGACCACGAGTGCGAGAATAAGTTGAGACTTGGAGAGAGACAAACATCCCTTATCGAGGGGATACATCCACAATTTAACTAGAGTTAGGGTATTTCTGCAATTTCTTGGAACAAAGTCAAAGGATATTTGCATAAATTTGTACAAGTACAAGATTTTGTCAGCAAATTATAGACTTTACTTGACTTCTCTACAAAAATATGGGACATAGTCACAATTTGAGACATTTGCACGGTATTTCTTCAATCATAGGATAAGAGGGTTTTCTTATAATTTTGGAGATATTTTCATAATTTTTGATTAATTCAAAAAATTACATAGTTCTACCACTAAAATACATAGAGAATTGCATAATGTGGCCCCTGAGGGCATAAGTGTAGGACCTAGGGTATTTATAACTCATACCCTTGACTGAGTCTTTTACAAGTAAAAATACGCAAAAATCTCTAACACGCCTCCTTGCTTTTGCTCGTCGTCGCTTGTCTTCGTGTCCCCCCATATGTCATGGGACCCATGGGGGTATTTATAGAGTTTAGGTGAGGGTCATTTTGACTCGGTTAGGTTTGGGGGGACAGTTAACCTGGGGTCTAGTAAGTGTGCAAACGACCTCGGATAGGTCCCATAGGGACTTATACTGGGGTCGATTGACCCTAGAAAAGGAGGGGATCAACCCCGGTAAGAGGGCAGTCAACTCCGGTTAAGCCTAGGGGCTTAATCGGGGTTGACCATTCCCTTTAATTATGTAATCGACCTCGGTTAAGCCTGGGAGGCTTACTCGACGTTGATCAACCCCTGAGTGGTCACCAAATGACCTTGAGTAGGTCCCCCAAGGGGCCTACCCGGGTCCAAGTGGTTGCGAATTGAGAGAGGGGGAGGCGGCCCCTATAAAACTTTGCTTTTCCATTTTTTTTCCTTGGGCTTTAGCTGCTTTGCTACGTGGGGAGGAGAAATGCTCCACATTTGTGTGTTTGTTTGGTTTTCTCCGTGTTGTTCATCGAGGGAGAAGTTTGCATCCCGCTGGGCCATTTGTACACTTGTGTCAGACATTTTGCCGGTGTGTAGAAAATCCTCATATGGTTGCTTTCTTGCTGCAAGGTTTTCTCTTTCACTCCGAACATCCTTTGGGAATCCTCGAGATTTGGGGGTTTGTCTGGGGCTCATAATGACACTAGGCTTTGTGCCTTTTATTGGTCGTTGTCGAGTTGAATTGTCCCTGATTGCCTCTATTATTTCGAGAAGATGATGGGTCATTTGACCGGGGGTTCTTGGAGTTTGAAGGTGACTCCTTGGAGCGATGGCGCTAGTTTTATGTTGTATTTCGACCGTCACTGAGCCATTTTAATTTAATTTCCCTTGATTAATTCGATAAAAATAGTGGACTTAATAAATACCTCCCACGGAGCGTCCGTCAAAGTTGGAGGCGGGTGACTCGTGCCCCTTGTAATTTTTATTTCCCCGAGTCTTTCCAACACCATGGGATTTCTTGAACTGCATTCAATCAATTTCTTGATATCTTGATCTGTATTTTCTGATCCTCCTGCTCTCTCTCTCTCCAACATTTTCAGCCATGGCTCACTACGGTGGAGATAGACTACTCCAAGAGGTTGGAAAGTAGGGTCTCCGATTGACAGGCCCATGCCATCATTTCCTCCTCGAACAATCAATGTTGAGAATTGTGATTCATTGGATTGTGGCTTGTTCTAGATTGCAGAAGGACTAGTTGAGGGTACAGACTCGAATGAGGCATCCCATATTGCAAAGAGGAATGGTGTTATATATATGATCTGTCACGGGGATATCCATCTCACTACCCACTGGACCGCCATCTTTCTTTCCATTCAAAGTTTTATTCCTCCAAATATGGAGAATGATGATCCACTTTTGCCGGAGGAGAGGCAGTGCCTTGAACGGGCGATATTGTTGGGGAGAGACGATAATTCTCTTATCTAAGCTTCCTGGGGGGTTTTGTGCGACAGAAGCAATACCCTGATCATAAAAGTTTGGGTTTTTTTAGCCATTTCAAGATCTTCAGAGTCCACTCTGCATCTTTATCACGGACTTCTCGACACTTATATGAGTGTCACAAGGTTATAGAGCTTGTTGTGGAGGGCATGATTTTAACACCTTCTGGGGTCAAATTTGTGAATGATGAATATGACCATGATTGTTTACTCGAGATGATATTGACACTCACCCCAGTTGATATGGGAGATGGTCTGGCATCCTTTCCCAATTCCCATAGTTATCAAGGGGCGATTGAATGGCTTATGGGCATTCTTGGTGTTTTCAAAGCGGTGTTGGACAAGGCAAGGATCCGCCATGCAATAACAATCGCATTATCTTCTTATCCCTCTCACACATGACTTCTACAGTGCTTGGCAGAGAGATTTAACCACTGTTGGGATACATTTGTCACTGCATAGGGTGAGACATCTTCAGATCTATGGGGTTTTCACATAATCTCTGGTCTTCCCATTTGTTGGCGAGCTTATGATGAGTTGTCCCTTGATGTCAAGTAATTTCTTGGTATCTTCCTTCGGGAAGGGAAGGGATTCCAACTCTTGCCATGAGCGCCAGCTAGGTCGCCGCAACTTAGGCTCATCTTGACCAATATTAGGTTCTATTTCCGGTTCTCGTAATGTGCGAGAGGTTGATGCATGTATCTCCGCACATGGGGTTGTGGTGGGCTGATCAAATGGTCGCCCATATCAATCACTCCCTGATTGATCAAATCTTCCAAAGTGTCCTTAAAGGCATGGCAATAATGAATAACATGGCCTATTGACCGATGATCGATGGTACAGACATTAGCCACGCTGATGCGTAATGCTTGCCATCTCGTCATTTTCTGACACCAGATGGTCTAATAGTCCTTCACGAAAGCATATGTGGAAAATCTCCATAATTTTATGACGAGGGAAATAATATAACTTCTCTTGTTCCTCATCATGGGATGAATCTGAAGATTCTTCGTAGAGCCATCCTCCTGACCTTGATGGCATCTGGGTAACTGATGGTCTATTTGCCTCTTGCATATGTGTTGGGGTAGGTCCCCTCGCAAAGGGTCCGAGGGAGAAAGTCGCCAATTGTTCATCGACACTTTTCAAGAACTGTAGTAATTCTTGTTGTTCGTGTTGCAGTCGTCTGATCTTTCGAATGCTTCTTCACACTGCTAGATGCTCAGGCATTAGAGAAGGAAAGGATCCATAGCTAGCCTCAGGCTGTTGATTCGATGGTGTGACCTCTGATGCATCTAAATTTGGGGTGGCTGCAACCACGTGAATTACATTGACCGATTGATTCAGCTGATTCTAGGCATGAGGCTATGGAGGGTTGACCAAATGGCCTAACATATTAATCAGATCGTCTTGAATCAATTTATTTGTTTCATTTATGAAAATGTAACAATGTTCAATGGTATGATCCAACATTCGGTGATAACACAGTAGTTAAGGTCATCCGATTTTTCAACCTCTGCGAGCTTTCGTGGCTCCGACAGAGTTAATAAACTTCTCTCTCATACAACGCTCAAAAAGGTTCTCTGTATGTTTCTTTCTAAAAGAATAAGGTGTCTTCATGTGCTCTACCAATGGAGCGGTAGATGTCTTCACCTCAGGCTTTTTGCCCCACCTTTTGATTTCCCTTCTCCCTTATTTCCATTTGCTGGGAAGAAGTTGACTGAATTCACCTCCTTGCTGTTAGTTTGGCGATCCTTGGAGGATTTGCCTTTAGCAAGGGTTTATGTAAGATGGTCAGCGAAGAACATTTCGATTTTCGCAACCACAACGTTTAGTTGATCAAAGCCTTTGATATTTGACCCCAAAAGCTTCTCGCTGACTTCTGTCGCTAAGTCCTTGCGGCATATGGTGATTGCATCTTCAAGTGTTGGAGGGTTGTTGCATCTCATGTTGAAATCCCTCCATCGTTTGATGAAGTCTAATGTTGCTTCATCCTTCCTCTGTCTAAGGGAGCAAAGTTTTACAAGAAACTGTGCTCTCGGCCGTCTGGAACTAGTCGACAAACTTGTTCTGCATATCAGCCCAATCGGCCACTGAATTGAGCTTCAATCTCGAAGACCACTAAAAAGCAGCGCATGTTAGGGATGTGGCGAAGTAGCAAAGAAGATATGATTCTTCCAACGCCAGCTTAGCCATGGCCATTGTATAATAGGCCAGGTGGTCATGTGGCGAGTCTTGCCCGTTAAACTTTTGTAGTTTTGGGGCTTTGGGGCAGTCTGACAGAAGCTTCTTGAATTGATGATGGAGAGGATATGACACATTATATAGATCAACAGTGGTCACGCCCTCGCCATGTTGAGCGAACTTCACCTCCACAATTCTTTCGATCATCTGGCTTTGAGCCATTAAGCCTGCTGGCATGGTAGATGACCGCACGTTTGCTTCGCTTTGCGGAACTTCAAACTTAGCCACTATTGGTATTTTTGTTGCGGTAGTTGAGATGTTAGCAGTGGCTGGGGCGACTTGAGGTTGTTGTTCAACCCCTGTAGGCATTGTCGGAGGTTGCAGGTGAAGCTCCCTTTCTCGCAAGAGTCCTTGCAAGAGATTCCTTAACTTTTGAATTTCTCGTCGGAGTTCTCTGAGCGCGGTGGCTTGGACCTCTTTTCCAAGATCATCTTCATATCCTAGATTGCTATCCTCTTGGACATTGTGAACATCATCTTGGTTTTCTTGTAGTTGCACTTGCCCGGGTTGAGATGTTCTGGCGGCAGAAGCAGTTTAGTTCAGGTGAGCTAGAACCCAAGAGACAATCCTCGATTTCTTCAAGGTCTGAAGTGGTTCATTTAAATCTCTCGAGCTCTCTTCCGACTGTTTGTCAGTAGAGGATGTATAGTAGGTAAACACATTGATAGCATCATTAGTCACCTGGACCACCCTCTTTTTCCTTGGTGGTTGCCTTCCGAGCTTAGGCGTCATCCCTAGTCTGTCAAAAATAGGCAGTCGAGATGTAAAAGCTTAAGCAGAATAGGCCTCCTCCATTTGAGCTGAACTGGCGAACGAAGAAGTGGGCCGAGTTTGTTTATAGACCCCTCAGTGCTTTGCCCATGTGGGCGTAAAGCTCGGGTATGTGGGGATGCCGAGGCTTCGGCTTGGTGCCAATTTGTCGGATTTCGAGCTTGTTAAAAACAAACAGTCGGGATGTAAAAGCTTGAGCAGAATAGGCCTCCTTTGTTTGAGTTGAATTGGCGAATGGAGAAGTTAGTCGAGTCTGTTTATAGACCCCTCGGCGCTTTTGCCCACATGGGCGTGGAGCTCGGGTCTGTGGGGATGCCGAGGCTTCGGCTTGGTGCCGATTTGTCAGATTTCGAACTTGTTGCACGTCCAACATGCGGATAGGTCTTCCTGACCTAGCCCGCCTGATAGCAAGGTCATCCTCTTTGGTGACCTATATTTTCTTCATGCGGAGCTGACGCTCCTCTGTTGGGTTTCCGCTTGACGTTGATTTGGGAATTGCAGATTTAGGCCGACACATTTGCCCCTGGTTTGCTACCAGTGTGTTGGATTTCTTCAGTTCCACCTTGTCTTCTCAAGCTCGTCGAAGAAGCTCAAAGCGGTTGGAGGTGGGTATGGTCGGGACACGCCTATCCCGAATCATGATCGGCTCGCCTCCATCGAGCCAGATGTAGAGGTCTCCAACAATCACTATCTTGCCTGAGCGAGATGTGGCCGTTGTAGGCTTTCTGCCCTTACAGTTGTGATGCTACCCCCGTTGAGCAGGAGCGGCGCCAATGGTAACTTGATTGACCGAGAAAACCCGGCCAATGGTTGAGACTGAAGGCTTGGTGCTATCGACAGATGCAGTTGTCAGTGTCAGCCTCATCTCGTCATAGGGATGATGCCCAAGAAATAGGGCGAGAGCTGACGAACGTTGGGAAGTCGTCGAATACAATGGTGGTTGCCAGGTAGCCGACCTTGGCGTGATTCGCAATCACTTGGGGTCCGTAGGTAATGGCAATCATGTTTGAGATTGTCAATCGCTTAGCACGAGCGAATGAGTGAGTACCTTCCTCTTCTCATCATGTAAAAGGAAAAAGGGACATCAGAACCTTGGTAATGGCATAGGGCTTCTTTGGCATAAAGAAGAAAGGCGGGAAAAGTTTCACCAGGCGTGTTAGTCTGTTGAACATAGAATTTATATAAATTTAAAAAGAAGGAAGGAAAAATATTCATTTGTTGAGCATGAATACACATTTATAAGTTACTTTAGTAGCATGTGCACTCCCAATTCCGTGGGTTTAGTTGATCAGATGATTTGGGTCCACTGACCTCAGTCAGTATTAATTTACATCGGCATAAAGTCCGAACACCCTTGTTTAACTGCTAAAGAAAAAATTATAGTCCTTTCTAATGAGGGTCTGATGTTGAGGGCAAAGTCGTAATGACCATAATTATCTTCCCTAAAGGAAAGATAAAGAGATAGAGGTATGGTTTAAGTAGAGGCATGGTGAATCTGCAAGCCTATGAGGACAAAATTAGGCGGGAGATTGACATTTGAGTGTCGGTATGGATTGAGGGCTATGCCACAATTTAACACCTCTTCGAGGTTAAACAAAACCTTGATAGGGGTACGTTTACAATTTCTGAAGAGTTTAAGGATGTAACGACCCAAGATCCGGATTTCGGAAATTATCCGATACCATTCGAATCATAGCCCGTCACCCACGAGCCGAAAGACTTGGAAGGGTTATTTGGGTGTGTGGAGGTACATTGAAATTTAAAATAATACAGGAAACAACTATATAATTAACCGATTAAATAACAGAAGTTAAATTATATTTTCTATTAACAAATTAATTATAGAGTCCAGTCTAACAAAGTATAGCCTACAGGGAAATGAAACGTACTCTAACGTCGGGTACACCCCCGGCTTTAGCGAGTTGGTAACTACGAACCTCAGCGCTGCACCTCCGACCTCGAGGAGGAATCGCAACACCTAAAAAGAAAGGGGGTGTGTCTCATCTCATTGGCTCCGTAGGGGTCCCGTGGATCCCCACCACAAAACAATGGCGGTAAACAGTAGCGATAACAACAATAACAACATTGAAGGAAAAAGACGACGGAAAAGTAACTATCTAACTTACCCCTATCGGCACGGAAAGGAAACTCTGATCTCACAGTTGGGATCGCCGAACCACTGTAAAATCACGATTATACTACTGAAGGAATATCACGACATCCTTGTCGTGAAGGCCCGTCCTCACAGACGAAAGCCCAACCAAGACCACGCGGTCCAAGGGTATAGTCATGATCTCGCACTCGTGAACCCTACTTTGTCTACGGGTAAGACCTCGGTAACCATACTGAAAAATCTAGACCTCAAGTGTTGGGGAAACACGTGGAAGCTACCCGAAGAACTACGTCTCGCAAACGGGAAACTAAACCTTGAGTCAAGAGAGTCACGTGTTGCGTGACAGGAGCGCTGCCCACTAAAAGTAAGGCCGGATGCGTCCACTAACGACTTAGTCTGCGCCTTAGGTGTCTCCCTACTCACCCCAGGCGGAAATTGAGACATCGTACAAGTAACACAAGGACAAGGGTCTAGTCAGGGTCCTCCTCGTCAGCATGCGTCCGAAGTCCCTGACCACGTGTACACACGGACTGATTGCGCTACGTCGGGCCATCTAGCTGGTTTTTCTCCCCGTCTGGACTCACTGTCAAGTATAGATTTCTCATTCCTCGTCTTGATGACATGCTTGACATGATGAGTGGAGCCACTATCTTTTCCAAGATTGACTTGAAAAGTGGCTACCATCAGGTCCGGATTCGACCAGGGGATGAGTGGAAGACAGCCTTCAAAACAAAAGAAGGTCTGTATGAGTGGCTTGTCATGCCGTTTGGGCTATCCAACGCCCCCAACACTTTCATGAGGCTTATGACAGAAGCCCTTCGTCCTCTCATTGGTCGCTTTGTTGTCGTCTACTTTGACGACATTCTCATCTATAGCCATAACCCTCAGGATCACATCCACCATTTGAGGGAAGTTTGCGAGACTTTGAGGAGAGAAACCTTGTTTGTCAACCTTGCTAAATGTGAATTCATGACAGACCGGGTCACTTTTCTCGGATTTGTAGTTTCAAGTTATGGAGTGTCTGTGGACCAATCCAAGGTCCTAGCCATAGTAGACTGGCCAGAGCCCCAGAATGTCCATGACGTTCGAAGTTTCCATGGGCTAGCCACTTTTTACAGACGCTTCATTCAGGGTTTTAGCACCATTATGGCACCCATTACGGATTGTATCTGTAAGGGGAATTTTGAGTGAATCAAAGCCGCCTCCCAGGCTTTTCGTGCCATAAAGGAGCTCATGACTAAAGCCCATGTCCTCCGCCTGCCAGACTTTTCTAAAGTCTTCAAGATATCCTGTGATGCATCTGGCGTAGGAATAGGAGGAGTGCTTAGCCAGGAAAGTCACCCCGTGACTTATTTCAGTGAGAAGCTTTCTGATACAAAGCTTCGTTACTCCGCCTATGATAAGGAGTTTTATGACATGGTCTAAGCCCTCAAACACTAGAGACACTATCTCTTACCTCACGAGTTTGTCTTATATTCGGACCACGAGGCTCTGGAATTCCTTAGCTCTCAGAAGGGCTTAAACCCTAGGCATGGTCGGTGGGTAGAATTCCTCCAGTCTTTCACATTTGTCCTAAAGCACAAGGCTGGAAATGAAAATAAGGTGGCCGACGCTTTGAGTCGAAGGGTCTCCCTTCTTTCCACTGTTCGGGTAGAGGTCACGTGATTTGACCGCATGAAGGAACTCTATGGAGAGTGTCCTGATTTTGGCCCTGCCTACTCTGCTCTATCCGATGGACCCTCGACAGCCTTTTTTGACTATCTACTCCATGATGGTTTTCTATTTCGAGGGCAGCAACTCTGTGTCCCGAGGACTTCTGTTCGGGACTTCCTGATTTGGGAAATGCATGCTGGAGGTCTTGCTGGTCACTTTGGCCGCAACAAGACCATCCATTCTGTGGAGGAGCACTTCTATTGGCTTGGCCTGAAGAGAGATGTGGCCAAGATTGTAGCCCAGTGTAGGACATGCACGATGGCCAAACAAGTCAGACAGAACACTGGTCTCTACACTCCTCTCCCCGTTCCTGATCGACCATGTGTTGATGTGAGTATGAATTTTATCCTTGGTTTACCTCGCACTACTCACAAGCATGATTCCATCTTTATTGTCGTTGATAGGTTCTCTAAGATGGCCCACTTCATTGCATGTTCCAAAACATCTAATGCATCTAGAGTAGCCCATTTATTCTTTGATGAAGCCGTGCGTCTGCATGGTCTCCCCCAAACTATCGTGTCTGACCGAGATGTCTGGTTCACTAGTTACTTCTAGAAGACACTTTGGCACCTAGTTGGCACCAAACTCAAATTCTCCACTGCCTATCATCCACAAACCTTTGGGCAAACAGAGGTCGTCAATAGGAGTTTAGGGAATCTCTTGAGGTGTCTCGTAGGGGATCATTCGGGCACTTGGGATCTTCTTTTGCCCAGAGCCGAATTTGCATACAACAGTTCGATCAATCGGTCCATAGGTATGAGTCCATTTGAAGTCGTGCATGGCTACAAATCTAGGAAACATGTGGATCTCATTCCCCTTCCCCTCGAGTCTAGGATGTCCAAGTCAGCTGAGGAGTTTGCACAGCATGTCAAGAGTCTGCATGAGTCAATTAGCAGGCAAATCAACCTCAGTAATGAGACTTATAAAAAATTGGCTGATTCGCATAGGCGTCACCATGACTTTCAAGAAGGTGACATGGTTATGGTACGGGTTCGACCCGAACGACTCCCCTCGGGAGCCGTTAAAAAGTTGCATGCCCGTAGTGATGGACCCTTCTCAATTCTGCGAAAGATTAGCTCCAATGCTTATGTTGTGGACTTACCTCCCGAATATGGGATTAGCTTGATTTTTAATGTGGCAGACCTGGTGGCCTACACGGAACCCACAGCGATTCCCAGTGACCCTTTCGAGTCTTCTCCTCCCATTGCGAGTGAGCCCACCCCTGTGCGTCCCACAGCCTCGAGAGTACCGCGCGAGCACATTGAGAGGATACTAGACGAGCAGGTGACCACTACACGGAGCATGGTGTACCAGCTCTACCTTGTCCGCTGCGGGATTGCCCACCTTCTGATGATTCCTGGATCAGTCGGGAAGATCTCCAGCACCTCGATCCAGATCTGCTGGAGCACTACCATAGCAGTGTCCCCCCTTACTCGACGGAGTCGAGTTCCAGCCGTCCCGGGAGGGTTGGTGGGGACACCGAGCCCACTGCCGGGCCCACTACTCGGAGCCGACGCCGCACTACCCCGACACCGAACTTGTGGCTCGGAGACTCGCTCAAAGACTCGGCATACTGAGTAGATATACTTGTGTGTATTTATATGTCTTTGAGTATTGAGTATTTGTACGTGTGTAAAATACATGTTTTACTACATGTATTCACTTTTGTTTTATTAGGCAAGTCTGGTCAAAAAGTTATTTATATTTTAATTTTGTTAAAACCCACAAAGTCATTAGTGGGTTGGTGGGTTTGTCTTGTTAGGCTAGGGTATAAATATAATAGATGAAAATGTGAAGGTATGAGTGTAATGGGCTTTCCCTATGTAAAGGGGGTTTACGAAGGATTGTGATATGATGAATTGAATGAAACTTTGGTTTGTACGTAAGAAGAGTTCCCCTCCTCTTGCATTTCCTTCCCTCTTTCTCCTTGTGAGTTTGAGTGTCGTCCAGTGTGAGACCGTCCGGCGTGAGGCCGAGCTGCGCGAGGTAGCAATCTATCAGTTCCCGTCCGTGCCGTCAGGAGTTGTCGTCGATCCATTTCCACGTCGTCGCCGCGTCAACGACGCTCCTAGAGCTCCAGTTACAACCTCAATTCTCGTGAAAATACAGTTCCTTAGGGACACAGTCAGAGCATGATCACGAGCAAAATCATCTCGCTCCATGACCCAAAACACACCAATTCTCATAGCAATCTTAGCACGCAAGGATACAAGTTTGGCACTATCTCAGTCACAACGAAACTCCAACCATGGCATCGCTGTCACCATCTCGCATACTGAGGAGACGCGACCCACGTCACAAAAATCTACCATCGATAAAATCCATGCTCGGCGGACCAACCAAACATCAGCTTCTTATTCTGCTGACTGACCTTACGCCTCCACAAGGGACAATCATCTCTGAGCCTCAATCAGCTCACACAGTCACCTCGATCGGCTGCCACAATTTTGTCAGCTCCACGTCACGAACGCTCTCACATTCGGCAAGGTGAACGTCAATAATAGCACTATACCAGCTCCGGTACGAACACAAACCTTCAACAGATCCCAGATCTAATTCGGGAGAAAGTACATATTATAATTGGCCACCTAAGGCCTCGCCTGCACATGACTCTCGCCATTCTCAACTCACTACAGCCGGCATCTTCTGATTGTGAAAGTCCATCCATCAGCCATCAATTACTTGTCAATGGGAAGCCCTTACTTGGTTGCCCTTCCTCTTACACGCTCCTTCATTGGGTCCAATAAGCTCATTCTAAATCCCATCGGGTCATCTGTTGACTCTCACACTGACCATTACTGCTTCTCAAGTCAGTTATCACTCGGACACCACATCCGATTTTGATCCTCACGTCAACTCTACCCTTTTAAGGGAGCACGGCGAACTCAAATGACAAGACTCCACATTCCTCGGTCCACATTGATTCTATACTCAGACTCACAGGAAATTCCTCCCACGTTGGTCACCAGACCAAAGCTCTCATCTGATGACGTCCCTCTTGGGACTTCTTTACTCAGGCATCGTCCATTTATACAGTTTCATCGAATTTTCATTACAATTATTCCGAATGGACACCTGCCAATCCCGGCTTCGCTCTCGCTATCGAGTCACAGGACACAATCTTAGCAAATCACGTCACACAATTTCAGAACAGACAAGTGCCGCTTTAACACCATAGGAGTTTGGTTAATGGCGCGCCAAACAACATGGGTCTCCAGACATCACAGATTCTTACCACAGTTGGGTCCTTCTCACAACATTCCGAACTCTTGGACTTAACTGGGACTCTTCCTGGCATTATTATAGCTGACCACTCGGCTAGCCTCACCAGTCGCTCACAGCTACCAACTGGGACCCACAAATTCTCTTCTCGACGTTCACATCTCTTGGACCATAATTCCAACCTGAGGACACAACTTTCAACACAGGTCGAGCACCTTGCTTACCGACTACGACCATCACGTCCTCGTCCTCTGTCAGGCTATTCCTTAGCAACCCCCAACTAGGTCCACCACCAAATACCTGACATAGCTTCCATTGAATGAATAGGGTACTTATCCGGCACACTTGTCGTCATATTTCCTCAACTCTCTATTCCACCAGTGCCACCAACCACAATGTCTCAAGCAATAGCACGACAATCAACATGGCCCACACAACCAGAGCATTCTTACATCGAGGAAGTGATCCTCTCTATTGGTCAGAATCCTCTAACACGCTTACCAAATTTCTGGAATCCTTCTATTTCCTGCCATCATTTCGATCCTGGATCTGTGGGTCATGGGCCCACCACGCTTTCGATGTGCACTCTACACAACACACAATCATCACAAACAACTCGGGATCCGCCATCCCGACATTTCCCAACTCAGTCGGCTAACTCCAAAAATAGGGTGAGGAAAGCTCAAATACCTCGAACCTATAGCACAGACTCTCTCTCTTGGTCTAGCACTCCTCCTGCAACTCCGCAGGCTCTGATTCACAATGCATCAGAAATCACAACGCTAGCCGCGGATTCTCGCGCACACAGCCTCGCTGGCACTCATCCTGCCATAACAGTGCCAACACATCCTTACATGCCAAGGGAATGGGCATGAATTCTCACGGGCAGTCGCACTGCCGAAAACATAGAACACTTGATGGGCCATCACCCCACTAATAAGCAAGGCACTTTCCATATGTATTCCTTGGCATACTCGAGGAGACCAACCAATCCGAACACGCGATGCAGGACCACGGAACTTAGCCAAAACGCAACTCTCTCCGTCCAAGGAGAAACTAACATACCTCCTACAAAGCGGGAGGTCTCCATGCTTGACCTGATCTTGAATCTCACACACGCTGGGAACCTCACCTTCCAGCACCAGGAAAAATCATCACTTCCGTCAGGTCAGCTCCTCCGACAACACTCACCAAGTGTCCCGTCGGACCGCATCGATAGTGTCTCCCGGCACTATTGCAACTCGCCAGACAGCGACTCACCACACCTCGAGCACTAACTCTATTGATCGCCAGCCACACTCTGCCACAACGGTTGAGCTAGCTGTTGCCACGTGCTCCCTTCCTATGCCTATCTCTGATCCCGAAGCCATTAACAGGCCAAAACACTATCGAGGAGCGAAGAAACTCACTAAAAGATGCCATGCTCAAAGGTTGCTACACTATCAATGATGCGGGACGACAATGGGACTTGACTCGGGCTAGACGCGAACCTTGGACTCTATTAGACGACGCGACTAAATAAACGACGCGACCAGCAACAACACAACAATGCGGCACCTAAGAGCTCCAGATGAGGCGAACATGCCCCAAACAAGAAGCGCTAAACTCACAGTCGTCCCCGGTGAGGGAAACGTGACTATCTGCACGGTTGAGAAATCGGCTTTGAGTCTCAGGTGGTCAGCTCACTCTCGTGCTCGGAATGAGTCACAGGACAGGTCTCGCACTCACAACTCACAGCGGTGACTAAATGTTCACTAGCTAGGAAATTACTAACTCACATGCAGCGGCATTAAGAACTTATACTAGCTAAGCAAGTAAGACAAAGTAGAGAGGCGAATGTACCTCCACGCTCGAGATGTGGGAAAGACGTCCCGGCCAAGTTCCGTAACTCCCGATACAATGGTAAAAATTTAGTTACAGTAAAGATTTTACGGCCCACTTCACGCATGGAGGTAAAGGGCTACACAATGGCGCTCGGAGCACCGAACTTGGGTTTGTGGGTAGCAAGGCGGTGGGTTCCGTGCAGTGGCAGGCAGCGGCTCCGATTCTGCGATTTGCTGGCCGGCAGGACAGCGAACAAGGACGTCCAAAGGGACGTCGACCTCCGGCGAGCTTCTGAAGGCGGCGGTTCACCGGGATGTCGGCAGAGGGTCCCTGGTCGACCCCCGGGAGTGGCGGTCACTGTGAGTACTCCGGCGTATTTTTCTGGGATTTATGTAGAAACCCCTTTTACTGGCCTGGCTCGGAGCAAGAATGTGCGCCTCCACGAGAATGGTTGGCACGACTAGATCCGATGTCGGATCGGGGCGAGATTAGCACCGTTGGAAAGAGGACTCAGAGATTTTCAACATACTGAAATTTTAGATCCATCCAACGGCTCTATTGGAAATGAAAACTTCTACAAGGCAGTAACTGGTGCTGGCTCAGAATACAGAACTGACAGGGCAGAACGGGATCTGCCTGTTTCTGGGGTTTGACCGAAAATCAAATGAAGGATTTAGGACTTGGGGATTTTTGTGGAGACAGGGGGAAGGAGTTGATCACGCCATAATTTTTTTGTATTTTTCTGACAACGTTTGAGGGGGTGGAAATTTCAGCTACCAACAGACTGCCTCGCAGATCTGCACACAGGCAGACTGTGAGAGGGGAAAACAAACGACGGGGAGGGGACCTAAACGGACTCTAATCTTCGTGAAATTTAAACTGGGAGTGGGGAAGAACTGGGGGAAGATGCCCTCAAAAGATGAGGACGATCCGACGGTCGGATCTCCGGTACCACCCTTTTTACTGAGATGTTGTCCAAGAATCCCGAAATTCAGGACAGCCGGGTGGAAGCCGGGTTGTGGTGGCTTGATGGCGGCACGAACGGAGGCGGCGGCGGCAGTGATCGATTACAGCATACAGAGGAAGAGAAGGAGAGGAAGATCACTCAGAAATATTAGGATTTCAACCTTAGATCTGATGCAGCAAGGAGGAAGAAGAACTAGAAGAAGGGAGAATGAGGGGGGTGCGCCCATGGCCTTTTTCACATAAAATTCTTCATTAATTCTCCATAAAATGCCACAATAGAGGTCTTATACTCAAACCCTAGACCTTGGCTAATGACCTAAGATACCCTTGGTCAAGGGGGTATAATGGGGAAGTGAGATAAACAAAGCTTAAACAATTCCCCATATGGAGACAAAAGAGGGGGCGCCCCTCTCTCCAAGTCAAAATAAGGGGCTTTGTTATTTTAATCCCCTTGGACCATATTAATCCCCCCTTGGACCAAAATAAATCAAAAATACAAAATACTTGGTCAATATTCTCCCATTGACCCAAAATAATACAAACCAAAATACAACCCAAATACGTATAAAATATAAATATGTATAAAAATACATACTAAAGTATCAAAGCTCTGGTGGAGACTCCAGACTGTCCCCCAGTCATAAAGACGTCGGCGTCGATCGAGTCGTGCTACGTGTCCGGTATCGGCGGCTCGCTGAGTCGAGCCGTACTCTGGCTCTGGTGTCCTCACCAATCAACCTCAGGACATTATTCCCTCGAATCTGTCCTTACTGATACTGAACCATTCTCAATTCTCGGGTCTTCAAAATATCCATCTCCTGAGCTGCTGCCGTGCGGACCACCACGTCAAGAACCGCAACACGATCCATGATTGACATCTAGCAACGCTTATCCTCAAGCCCCAAATCTGTCGTTGAACCTTCACATCTCATCTGCCACCTCGCACGGCGCATCTAGTGTGGTGCATAATGGCCCTCAATTCCACAATTTGGGCCCAAAACTAAGCCACCGTCACATAGTCTCGAATCAAATCCAGAACTAACACAGCTCGCTCATAACGCAGGACTAAAAACTTATTTGGACATCTCTGCCCATCCCTGCCTCGAAATCTGCAAAAATAATCAGGACTGGCAGGTCATCTTCGACGTCACAGAGCATGATAAGAATGTCGGGCTCGACAGCCAACAACTCACCAGGAAGATCCTCCACTCGTCCGAGCACATCTCTGGATCAGAACATCCATTCCACCACCTCAAACCATGACCTCGACGTCTCAGAGGCTGGCTAAGCCTCACTGAGGTGGCCAAAACGACATTAACACCTCTGGAGTACAGTCATGGCCACCTAACTACAAACTATCCTCGCCAGCCACCTGATCTCGCCGTAGATTCCTCGAATGCTACACAACAAACTCGCACCTATCGGTAAACTCTGCCCAACTCAGCACAACCGGGGCCACCACCTGCTGGGGAAGATAGCTCTCTATCATACTCCCCAGGCCACCGCCAGCACTCCTACAATAACTAGATCTGCCTTCACAGCATCAACACCGCGCACTCTAGCTCTTACGTGAGAAGCAAAGCGATAAATAAACACAAAATCCTATGCCAACTGCTGACTGTATTGGACCTTTTGGGCTCTAAAACACTACAATTATCTCAAATTCTCATGTATGCCTACAACCATGCTCTGATACCATCTGTAAGGATCCAAGATCCGGATACCAGGAATTACCTGATACCAATCGAATCCTGCTCCGCCACCCACGAGCCAGAAGACTCAGAAGGGTTGTTTCGATGTGTAGAGGTATATTGAAATTTAAAATAATGTAGGAAACAACTATATAATTAAATGATTAAATAACAAAAATTAAATTATATTTTCTATTAACAAATTAACTACATAGTTCAGTTCAACAAAGTACAGCCTACAAGGAAAAGAAACGTACTCTAACGCCGGTACACCCCCGACTCTAGCGAGTTGCCAACTACAAATCTCAGCATTGCATCTTCGAACCTCGAGGAGGAACTCCAACACCTGAAAAGAAAGGGGGTGAGCCTCATCTCATTGGGTCAGTAGGGGCCCGCGAATCCCCACCATAAAATAACGGTGGTAAATAGCAGTGATAACAACAATAACAACAGTGAAGGAAAAAGACGGCGGAAACACAGCTATCTAAGCTACCCCTATCGGTACGGAAAGGAAACTCCGATCTCACAGTCGGGATCGTCGAACCACCGCAAAATCACGATTACACTACTGAAAGAATATCACGACATCCTTGTCGTGAAGGCCCGTCCTCAGACGAAAGCCCAACCAAGACCACGCGGTCTAAGGGTACAGTCACGACCTCGCAGTCGTGAACCCTACTCTATCTAGAGGTAAGACCTCGGTAACCCTACCAAAAAACCTAGACCTCAGTGTCGGGGAAACACGTGGAAGCTACCCGAAGAACCACGTCTCGCACACGGGAAACTAAACCTCGAGTCAAGAGAGTCATGTGTCACGTGACAGGAACGCTATCCACTAGAAATAAGGCTGGATGCATCTACTGACGACTTAGTTCGCGTCTCAGGTGTCTCCTTACTCGCCCCAGACGAAGACTGAGACACCATACAAATAACACAAGGGCAAGGGTCTAGTCAGGGTCGTGCTCGTTAGCACGCGTCCGAAGTCTCTGATCACGTGTACACACGCTGACTGATTGCGCTACATCAGGCCCTCTAGCTGATTTTTCTCCCCGCTCGGACTCGAGCCGCCACAGTGGGAGGCCCTATGGCAACCAGCCCCACACCCTCTCTCTCTGGTTTGCTCTCCATCATTCCCAAGTGGGTACGCACACGCGTGCGTAGGAAAGCTACGACTAGTGGGGAAAAGTCACTGGACGGAGGAACTCTCAATAGAGAGGAAACCACCGGAGTACTAATGGGCTACGCACACACCCATTCGTAATAATCACGAAGTATCGGGTGGCTCGGTGTCACCAGTCTCTGGACAGTCAATTAGACCTACCAATCCAACGGTCCTTGAGTCACGCGACTCGGGCCAAGACCGTTGTATAATACGGCTCCATGCCGCCAATTTATTCTAATCCAAGGGTCAGAAACCACAGTCAAAAGAATCCTTAAGGCGGCTCATAACTGTCGAGTTCACTCCCTTTCCAAGGGAGACCAAGAAGCCCCCAACCCCAGGCTGGGTCACAGAACGCTCGGCCATTGGCCATACGCATGGCCCACACATAAATCGCTTTCCGAAGAAGTTAACATCGTGCGGGGACAGTCCTCCGCACCTACACAGGTACACGGTGACTCGATCTAGCACAACAGGAAAGTCTGGAACACAAGGGGTCACCGAAACCCTCTAAACAACACATGCACACTAATCGAGGATTATGATACCTCCGGATACCCAAAAATACGGTCTCGGTCCCCACAGGGTGTCCGGATCATCCACGGGGCCAAAGGGTCCCAGTCAGGTCGACCGGAGGCCAAAACGGGCGAAGATAAGGTATTTAGGTCGACCTGCCCATTGGGTCGGTCGACCGACCCAGTGGGTTGGTCCATCGGACCACACCAGCCCACCTGTTGGGCATGCGTCTGTCGACTAAAATCCCAGGTTGGTTGACCGAACCCTGCCAACTTGCCTTGTTCCGTGGTAGACGCGCCATCGGTCAACCGATTTCTCGAATCGGTCGACCGATTCCGATGACGCACTTGCGGGAGCTCCACCGTAGGAGCTTAAACCACACCCCACTCAACCCCTTTGATGGGGGACAACAAGGGGAAACCCTTCCCCAACCTCCTTAGCACCGGGAGGTCCCATTCAAACCCCAAAAATTCTGTCGAATCGGTGAAATCGTCACTCACTCCGAAAACATGCATTTTAACCCCAACATAGAGAGAAACCCACTCTCGGCCTCACCTCGGCCTATAAAATGCGGGAAAAGAGAATGCACGGGCTAGAGATCCATCTCCCTACCTCCATTGACGATTTTTCGCACCGTGGACGCCAATTCCACACGAAATCGCCTCTTGAATCGTCGTCGGGTTCAGGAATACGCTTCACCGCGCCACCGGCCCGTTCCTCACTCCATCCTCACCGATCGTCGCCCAACGTGCCTCGCCATCTCACCCACGCCCTTCCGCCATCGGCCGCCAGGAGAAGGGAGGGAGAGAAAGAGAGAAACGAGAGGAGAGAGGGAGAGAATGAGAAGAGAGGGGTGGGGTTTGGATTAAATAAAAAATATTTTGGGATTTTTTAAATCTAGAAAAAAAATTCTTGCGATCCTCGAAAAATGCACAATGTGTCTCCAACGTCCCGGAGTCCAAAAACACATCGGTTCATCCTACACAGGAGTCCGAAGGTCAGATAGCCAAAAATTTGATTTAATCACAAAACACGATCTGGGACCTACGAAAGCGCTCCAAAACTCATGGATCCTGATCTGAAAAATCTGGGGCGTTACAAATGACACCTTGAATTCTAGGGACATTTTGATAATTTTTGTGCTCCAAGGGATATTCTGGTAATTCTTTGGTAACAATCAAGTATTTGAGCAATTTGGTATTAAGCTCGAGTGTGAGAATAAGTTGAGACTTAGGAGGGATGCAAACATCCCTTGTTGAGGGGATACATCCACAATTTAACTAGGAGCCAGGGTATTTCTACAATTCTTTGGAATAAACAAAGGATATTTGCCTAAATTTATACAAGGTTTTGTCAGTAAATTATAAATTTTATTGGACTTTTCCGTAAAAATACGGACATAGTCACAATTTGAGAAATTTGTAAGATATTTTTACAATTACAAGATATCGAGGGGGTTTCCTTATAATTTTTAGAGTATTTTCATAATTTTTGATTAATTCAAAAAATACATATTTATACTACCAAAATATACAGAGAATTACATAACATGTCCTCTAAGGGTATAAGTGTAGGACCCGAGATATTTATAAATCATACCCTTGAGTGGGCCCTTTACAAGCACACAAAAATCTTGGGCGCGCATCCTTGCTTCTTCTCGTCGCCGTTTGTCTTCGCGCCCCCCCCTATGTTGTGGAATCCATGGGATATTTATAGAGTTTAGGGGGGGCACTTGGACCCGATTAGGTCCCCGAGGGAACTTATCTGAGGTCAAATGACCTAATAAGTGGGCAAACAACTTCGGATAGGTCTTGTAGGGACTTAACCGGGGCCGATTGACCCCAAGAAAGGAGGCGATCGACCCTGCATAGGTCCATGGGGCCTAATCGGGGTTGATTGACCACAAATGAGGAGAAATCGATCCGGTTAGGTCCCAAGGACCTAACCGGGGTTGATTGATCGCTTTAATTGGGTCGTCGACCCCAGTTAAGCCCGGGGGCTTAACCGGAGTTAACCGGTCCCTTTAATTGGGCGGTTGACTCTGGGTAAGCCTCGGGCTTACCCGGGGTCGATCGACCCCCGGGGTGGTCACCAAATGACTCCGGGTTGGTCCCCCAAGGGGTCTACCGGGTCCAAGTGGCTGTGAATTGAGAGAGGGGGGAGGCGGTCCCTATAAAACTCTACTTTTCCATTTTTTTCCTTGGGTTTTCGCTACTTGGTCACGTCGAGAGGAGAAAGGCTTCTCCTTTGTGTGTTTGTTTAGTTTTCTCCACGCTGCTCGTCGCGGGGAAAAATTTGCATCCCGTCTGGCCATCTCATACACTCGTGTCAGACATTTTGTAGGTGTGTAGAAGATCCTCATGTTGTTGTTTTCTTGCTGCAAGGTTTTTGATTTCACTCCAAACATCCAATGGAATCGCCGAGATTCGGGGATTTGTCCAAGCACATAAAGGCACCGGCCTTTGTGCCTTTTATTGGCCATTGTTAAGTTGAATTGCCCCCGATTGCCTTGATAATTTTAAGAAGATGGGTTATTCTACCGGGGGTTCCCGGAGTTTGAAGGTGACTCCTTGGAGCAACAGTGCTAACTTTGTGTTGTATTTCGATCGTCACAGAGCTACTTTAATTTAATTTGCCTCATTGATGCGAAAAAATTACCTCGATTAATTCGAGTGATTTCAACACTCACTCGTGATAGATTGCTCTAGTTCCTCCCGGGGATCCAACAGACCTATTGTCTGTGGTTAAGAAGATGAGGCCTAAGATCACCTCTTTATAGGCTGCATCTATTCTCAGAAGGTGTGGGAGGGGTTGGCTAGGAGAGCCCGTTGTGTACTTGGCCGGCAACGTGAGGTGCACCACTGTATTGCGTCCTTGGGGAGGAGGTGGCCCATAAGAGGAGATTGCATCGTGTGGTGGTTGATCCTACACGTCACTCTTTGGTCACTGTGTGGCGAACAGAACAATATGATCTTTAGGAGGGAGTCGAGAGCGGAGGACTCTTATTTCTTTCATTTGTCCTAGAGTGTGGAACTGGACAAAGTTGTTTTGTAATGTAAATTTCCTCAATTATCCTCTTTTTGTTTTGTTGGGGGACTAATGTGTTCCACACCATCTTGGTGTGTCTTTTGTACTAGGATTTTTGGGAGCGCCTTAATTATATTTGTATATTCTCTTTTCATTTAATACAATAGTGGTATTATTCATTTTCAAAAAAAGAATCTCTAGAATAAGATTTTTTATAATCACTCAGAAAGAAAACGGATAGTGGAATTCGATATTCTATAATATCAACTCGTTGGCAGAAAGTATAGGTGATATGGATGGGTGGTAAAAATGATATAGTGGGAGCTCCCACCTACTCCCGGAAACTTCACCACCTCTGGCGGTGGCTCCTTCGTCGGTCTCTCCGACGGCCCATCCACCGGCGTCATCTCCGGTGGAACGTCAGGAGGGGGGAATTCCCATCGGGATCTCCCCCCCCCTCTCCCTTCCAGGTACGTTGCCCCGCCGTGCCCCATCTCCTTGCTTCCCCATCCCCCTCCCTCCCCCCGTCGTCGATCCCTCCCCTCCCTCCGATCCCCCCTCCATCTGGGCCGGCTCGCTGCCTCCCCCACCCCCCGCCATCCACTCCCCCCCCCTCGCCTCTCTCTTCCTGTTCTCACTCCTCTATCTTCAGTCACCCATTTTCCCCTGTCGTCGCCTCCTCTCCCCCTCTCGCTAGCCCACCTCTCCCCCCGTCGTGTTCCCCTTCCCCCTCTTCACTTGCTTCCTACTCCCTCCCCTTCCATCCTCTCCCCCCCTCTCCCCCTCCAAGTCGTCTCCCGCTGATTCGCCATTCCCCCCCCCTTCCCCCCGCTCCCCTCGTCGCTCCTCTTCCCCTACCGCCCCCCCCCTTGCCTTCCCCTCACCCCCTCGTTTCTGGCACCCTCCAACCCCTCCCCCGTTCATCCCCCCCTTTTTCCGCCGCCTCCTCCTCTGGTTAGTTCTCCACCCCCGACCATCCCTCGGCCGGACAATCCCGCCCCACCTCCTCCATCACCCTCTTCCACCGTCCCCACCTCTAGTAGTCCCCCGATACTTTTGAAGCATACCGTCTCTTCCTCCACTTCTTTCCCATTCCATGTTCAGCACTCCCTTTTGGCGATGGGCGCTTCCTCGAGCACTCGACGAAACAAGGGTCTGTTCCGCGTTGCAGGTCATGGGTTCTCGTCCTCGGTTTCAACAAGACTCGAAGATTCTGAGCTTACTCCCCATGCATCCCACGGGATGCTGGTCACCCGAGCTTCCTTCTCACACTGCCATCGGTTAGAGCGGTTCGGCAGCCTACTGCTCACCGAGGAAGAAATCCGTCACTTCCAAATGCGGCTGCCTCTTCTTTGGTGTCTCCAGGAGCCTACAGTCATGTGGGGCGTATGCAATCTCTACAGTTCTTGTTTTTCTTCATGTTTTCTTGATGGGATGATGACGGTATGTGTCAGGCATGGCCGCTTATGTACGGTTCTGTGTAAAGTTTGTCCATGTACTGTAGTTGTCGTTTGTTATGAACGAAGATCGTATGTTCTGTCCAACAAAAGTAGTAGTAGTAGAAGTAGGCAACGATTGCATCAATGTTTAACAAAGACGATGAAAACGATAGCGGTAGATGACAAAAGTATTAGACGACTGGTGGACTCAGATAACAATAGAGAAGTGATGATAGTAAGTGATAACTACGTTCAAGTCCCTAAAAAATATTATATAGATTTTGGATAATCTCTTGGGGCATGTTTGTTTCTCGAATAGCGCCGCTGAATTACTCATCCCATGAGAGAGAAGTTTGTGAGGCCCACTGAAGCCTCTCACATACAGAAGAGTTATGCGGGGTCGAATATCTCATTCGACCGAAAAGGGTCGAACGAGTTATTCTACCCGATTAACAAAGGAGCCTTTAATGTCTATTTGATTGGAAGATCTTGGTTAGCCCCCATTTACTTAGAGCTTATCTTACTTTTGCTTTAATTGTGAAAGAGAGTGATTTGAGTTAACTAGGTTATTCTCCACTACTGAGCTTGGACCCAAATTTTGTGTTCCGATCTAAGAGATGGAATTCATATTTTTAGTTTATTCTATAGTAAACTAACTCACTGGTCATGAAATAAAATTGGCATTCAACCTGTCGTGACACATCCTATAGAATAAGAATAGGATTTCTGCGTATAAATCATGGTTAGATAAAAAATTATAGATTTATCATTCCTATATTTTTATTTGCAAACGTCTGATTAAAAATATTGATATTGTGCAATATTTTTATGTACAGAAAAACCAATTAAAATAGTGCAAAACGACCATTTAGTGATCTTCTCACATAATATAATTAATGTCTTAATGATATGTGTGTAAATATAAATAATAGAATAATAAATTTGTAATTTTTATTTTAACAATGGTTTGTATGCAAAAGCACCAACATGAATACATCAGCCTATCTCCCAATAGTCGTATTTGACGTAGCTTTCAATTGAAATTATTTTTAGATTTCTATCTTTTTCAAACTAGCTATTTTTCTAGGCTTTGAAATTAAGCATGTATGCAAAATTCTGGTTATTTTTTTGTCTTGACTTCTAACTAAATTAAAGGTTTCTAGTTTAGTATAACAATGAGGTTGTTGGAAAAACTGTGACTTGCTTGAAATTTGTTATTGCTATTGTCCACTCAATTTGTTTCATATTGAGAGTGCCACTAACCTAAAAGTTTTGCTAACCATGCCCTAGAGAGTACACCATGTTAATATGACCCAGAATTATGTGTTCTCAATTTGGAAGAAATATATATATATATTTATTTTTGTATAAGATTTGACAAATTGATACGGTATGTCTTGTATTGTACGTATCAGATCGTATCAGGCGGTGACTAATATAATCGGTACGTGATACGTAATCGGTACATTATTAATATTATTTTAATTGAGCCCATAATTAAATGCATGAGCCCATTTTTGCACTGGAAAACCCAATACATCAACAATGTAAATTCTTTACTACTTCCAAAGATTTGACAATTGACAGCATTTTTCAGCATCAAGCCTTCGAGCTAGTTGCCATCTCCAGGAATCCCAACTGCAAAAGTTTTTTAACTTTCAAACTAGTCGGGAGTTGAAATGATGAGAGGTGAGATAGGAAAAAAAATAGTACATATCTTTCATATCCAAATAACTGCAAAACCTAGCTCAACATTCACTTGGAAGTTACACTGGTTGATAGTCTGATGACGGTGACATCCAAGCACCTCACAAAAAAAAAAAGGGGAAGGGGGGGAGAGGGGAACAAAAGGAAAAAGAAACTCCTGTAGTTTGGCAACTGAGAGAGAGTCAAAATTATCCCGATTATGGTGTCAAAAAAATCTGTTTAGCAACCAGATTATTTGAAGGTTGGAATATCTAGTGAGATCACATAAAAAATTCCGATTTCTATTTGGCGTCACCCTTAAAATAGGGGGGGGGGAGGAAGACTAGACATCCCATCACAACTTCAAAACTTCGCTATATTCTAGTCAGTTTTTTGTCAAACAAACGTTCATAAGAAGATGGATGATCAACCAAACAAAAAGTTAGTTGAACATCAAATTTTCTGTCTATTGTCAAATATTATTTGCTATTTTAATTATTGGGGTTGGACAAATGCAGCATTGGCATGGCACTATTGTGAAGAAGGATGCCCTTTTTGTCGTTTTGTGAAGTCTGATAGGTCTTCAACCTAGCTACTATATAGAGCGCGGCTTCTAGATGGTTTGGCTCGGGACTGTGTGGGAACGTTGAGGTCTTGAGTTCAATTCTACTTAGGGGCGCAGGGTTGAACTGGGATTCCGCGGGCCCTTGCGCTCCCCATGGTTGGATCCTCAAGGTGAGTTTGACCTTCGATCTCTCCTCGGCACTCCACTAACTCGAATTGCACACGGTTGCGACTAGAGTTGAGGTCGAGTAAGTGGAAATCCGAGATGAGTTTGACCTTGAAAATCAAAAAAACCTAGCTACTATATATATCCAAACGCAAACTTAAATGGTTGATTATTAGTCTTGGTCTGCCATCAAGTGGCAATTAGGGGGTCATCACATCAATAAATCTCGTTTAGGCCCCTCAAATATAATAATGTGCCCTGTAAGGTTTGTGAGAGAAGACATTGAGAGACAGAGAGGGCTAACAACCACCCTGCAAAAAAAGGTGTTCCTACTTGACATAAATCTATGTATGAGTGGTATGCATCATGAATGTGAAAGATTTGAACAAAAAAAAAAGATTGCATCAATCAGGAACTGGGCAACTAGCAGATGGCTGGAACTTAACACAACTGTGGCATTCCCATATCATAAGTTCCCACAAACATGACTGAACCCCAACTTTCTTGGTGACACTTTTTTTGTGGGGAGCAAACTAAGTGTCACTCCTTTTCTTTGTTTGTTTCCCAATTTCTTTCACCTGTCCATCTTTCCATCTACTTTATGAGCATGGGTGTATACTATAAATTAGTATAATTAATCTCACATCAATTCATATGAAAGAGCACTTGGAGTTTATGATGTGATGTTTGTAACACAAGACAGTAATGGGCCCAAATAACAACATGGGGGTTTTGGTTTCCTGCACCGGTGTACGGAATGGTTAGATGAGAAATATTCGTTGTAGGTGCGCCACATCATCTTGCAATGTTCTCTCTCATTTCCCAATGTTTGCACGATAATGAAATGGTTGAGTGCATCCACATCCTAGGAATGAAATATGCTATGTGACTAGGACATAATGATGCCTATGACCAATCGCTCTCCGTAGATTGTGAGACCATAAAGAGAACATTACCCCTTGTGATGAGACTTTTGGATCTACACTGATGATGGCCTTTCATAAGGTGGAACGGTAATAGTGATATAGATAGAGGAACCCCTTACTTGTTTGGGGTTAATGAGATGTGCAATTGAATGTAATTGAAGAATCGTTTTCATGTGGTTTTGTTCGAGATTTGTTTAGGGATTAAATTTCTGAGTTATCGATTACATATTGAGTCCCCCTCGTACAAATATAATGGCCCGTGGGAAAAAAATAACAATATTTTGTGCACCGAATTAATGTATGAGTTAGCGTTTACATATTGAGTCCCTCTCCTACAAATATAATGGCCCGTGAGAAAAAATGAGTAATATTTTATGCACCGAATTCGGTGTCTAAAATCATGTCATTATATAACGCCCTCTCTCATTGATCTAAAATTAGATGAAATGATCATTTTTTCACAGAAAATGATGTTCGCGTCAGACTCGTACGGTCCACTTTTTCGCGCATTAAATGCGTAGTGCACTCGACGAGAAAATATAGGATCAAAATATTTTGTAAGATTGAAATATTTAGTATAGGATTCAAATATTTTGTTAAATTCTTGTAACAAAATATTTTGTTCGTATAGTAAAATATTATTTTTACAAAAAATTCATTAATTTATTTTTGTAGTCAAACAAAATATTTTATTCATTTAACAAATGTTTCATTCTTTTAACCAAATATTTCATTCATATAATAAAATATTATTTTTATAAAATAATTTTTATTTTATTTTTATAGTCGAACATACTATTTTGTTAAAATAACAAATGTTTAATTCTTGTAACAAAATATTTCGTTTACATGTAAAATATTTTAATTCTGTAAAATATTCCAGTCTTATATTTTCTCGTCGAATTAGTACTCCGTATTTAATGCGCAAAAAAATGGATTGTACGGGTCCGACGCGGATGTCATTTTCTGTATAAAAATGATCGTTTCACCTGATTTTTGAGCCAACGAGAAGTGATGTTACGTAATGATACCACTTTGTACATCGAATTCGATGCACAAATCATTACTAAAAAAAATATCGGTCCGGAGATTTTTGTCACTCTTTACGCCTTTGATCTGATCTATTTGGATCCTATCCTAAAAGCAACGTTCTTTTGTGACGTGGTCTCCATTGTTTGGCCCGATGGCCGTCGTCATAATTAAGTTGCACAGAACCTTAACTTGTTATCAGTTCTATACCATTATTTTGGATGTCAGCTAACTAGGTAGCATTAAGATAATACATTAATAAAGCTATTTATTATACCATATTTTTTATTTTACTTTTATCTCTATTTGATGTGAGATTGTTCAACCATGTCTCCTCACATTAATTTTATCACGTAGACAGTCACAAGTATGAAGCACTGCATGATCTAAATCACAATAATCATGAAATTTATTACTACGTTGTGTTTATCGGGTTATCCAACTCACAACTTTGAGACACGCAATGGATGCGGACACCATGTTGTCTTTTATTTTCTGTTTTTTAAAGCCTTGTTACCACTTAATGCATGTGTGTTCTAATAAAGCCCAACTCTGAACCTTTTTCCAAATCTTTGTTACCACTTTTTTTTCTTTTGACAAGTTACAACATATGCCTATACAGAAAAAGATTTTTTTTCTTTTCCATTCGTGGCGATTTTGTTCATTTCATTTTTTTGTGTGCATCTTCTTTTTCTTCGGACCCAAAAGAAAGGTTTTCCTCGAGCCCATTTATTTCTTTTCGATTCATGTTCTACTCCAGATAAATATCTATCCGAATTTTATTATCACATATAGGGTTTTAAAGCGTATCAGTCGACCTGATCTACGAATCTATTCTAATTACCTACGAATTATTGAGATTTTAGGCGGAACGGAGATTGCTATTCTTTTTACAATTCTTTTTTCTTCTGTCGATAAAGATAATTTTTTCAAATTAAGACTGGGTGGAGATTCAAATGGGACTTGGTCGATCGAGGTTAAGGAATGAGCAATATTTGTCGATAAAAATTCTAATTTTATATTGAAATAAATAATTGGACGAGCATGTTGTACAATTCAAAAGAGAACTACAACCAAAATTAAATAAATACCGCTTTGCCAGACAAGTCTACTGCATCGGCTTTAACATTGAATAAAAACTTACAAACCGGACCAGGGGGCGATAACCCACGATCCATTAATTATCGGACATTCAGTTGATATCTAGAGTCTACCATTGCAACAACGAGCTGCTGGCCATGATAATTAGCTTAAAGCTAATTAAATCTTCCATGACGGATTTAGCATGTCTGTCTAATCGCCCTGAAAAGTTAATTTATCCTATCATAACAACACTTAGCAACCACTCTTTTGAATTCTTTAAAAGTTGGCATCCAAAGTTTATCCAATCATAATACCTACATTTTACATCCTTTAACATTAGGCAGATCAGTTGTCTTATAGGGTGTCCGGGAGTAATTTTTTTCTTAAGATTAATTTTTTAAAAAATATATTATAATGTGATTTTTATCGTATTTTTTAAATTTATAAAATTTAACTTTTAACATGTTTGGTAAAATCTAAATAATATTTAAGAGAGTATGAAATTTCTTCGTTAAGAGGTTGTTAAAGAGAGAGAGAGATAAGTGATAATGGTGTGTGTGTGCGTGTGAGAAAGAGAAGTGGTTATGGGAGGGAGAGAAAGAGAGATGACGTACGCGTGTGAGAGAGAAAGAGGTGATTATGGAAGAGATGATTCTTTTGAAAAAAAAAATAAGGAAAGAGTCATTTTTTATTTTAAAAATTTTAATGAAGAGTTAACTCCCTCCCTAAAACTTAGGATGGATGTTCTAAACATGATTTACTCTACATTTTTTCTTGAAATAAATTTTAAGAGAAAAAATATCTAAAAAAATGTAACCAAACATCCCATTAACCACGTATTCAAATCAAATGATCGAGATAGGCTGATGATCTCTTTATTATTAACTCGTAAGGAGAAAGTAAGATTAAATTATATTTGTTAGAATAATTTTATAGTACTCATTAGATTGAAATAAAATATATTTTAAAATCATGGAACGTGCTCCATCTAATGTTTTAAAAGAATTAAATCTGACAATTTTATAATCCACTAACTAACATGATATGATAATTATCCATAGTTTCGTTAATCTAAATCATATGTATTCTATATTTGCTATTGTTAAACGTTATAAAAATCTAAGGGCCAGTTTAGATGCAAAACATAAATGCATTCAGGTTTATCATAAACTCGTTCTTTTCTCATAACTATAGCTTGGATGCTTTAAAATAGACTCATATGTGTTCATAAACTCAAAAAACAAAAAATCTTGTTGTAGATACATTTTTCGTAAACCTGCTCTGAAACGATTTAATCATGTCAGAGATCACTTTTTCTATAAATGAAATTTAACGTATACTAACCCATGATTATGTAGAACAATCAAACATATACAAGTTCTTCCCAATGTTATCGGAATCGGATTGAATCGATCGGTCAGATTGGTCCAACCGTGAATCGATCTAGGAATCGATTTGATTAAGATCGATCCAATCTAATGTTAAAGAACTAGACGAACCGCGGTTCGAATCGGTGAATCGGTTCGATCAGTCTAACCCGATTCACCTTTTAAAAAAAATAAACGTAAAAATATTTATATATTCAAAATAATATTTATGTAGGAACAAAATTATCTTATTATTATTTATCATTTTATTTTAAATATATTTAAAGTTTAAAAGTTTAAAGGGACATGGATGTCAATTGTGAAGAGTGAAGATCAATGGAATATTACAAAATTTTAAGGTCAATTTATTTAACTATGTTATTATTAATTTTTACTTGTATAGTTACGTAATCATGAATAATAATTTTAGATGTATATTTTTTTATTTTGATCATTATACCTTATTTCTTATTATCTTAAGTTATAAAATCGGGTCAAACTATGTATCAATATTACGATGATGTCACGGTTCAAACTGATTCGATTGGGCGGTCTAATCGATTCAAACTGAATCAGTTCATTGATCGATTCAGACACCGATTCGATTATGATAACATTGGTTCATCGAAAGTGTCCATGATAAACAAATTTATGTGAAATGTGTTTATGATACACGTGTCCGTGAATAAATTAATAAAACTTAACCTACCAATTCCTTGGTGGGAAAACATTAAGGGCGAGTTTGTTTGCGGAGTCGTCGGTCGAGCCGCATAATCGATGAGAGAGAAATCTCTCGTGGGCCCCGCCTCCCTCTCACACTCATCCGCGATAATCAATCCCAGGTGACTTAATCGACATTTCGAGGTCCATTAATTTACCCCCACCCGATTATCAAAAGAGGCTAATTGGGCAGCTCAATGACCCCATAATTCAATTATATGAGATCAGCATGCTTTCCGTGGCGTAGAACTGACGAGATATTTTGGAGACGGAGAAAGAGAAGCACCCACAGATCAGCATCTCAGTCCCATCCGTCTGCGAACTCACCCACTGGCACACACGTACGCACGCAAAGCACCACCACACGATCACGCAAGCGCACCGTCTGATCGGTGATTGATGGCGACGCGTCGTATAGGACCACCACCGCGCGTGCCCCCACGTGTGAGGTCGCGGTCCTCGAGCCGACCGGTTCTCGGTTGGCACGTACGGCGCGCAGTCGACCGGTCCCCATGAACCGTCGCTTTTTTGTGGAGGCACGGTGTCCCCGGCCCGAGGGACAGCGGTCCTTGTCGGGGGCCGCGGTTCACCTCTGGCAACACCAAACTTGGCCCGGCTCGGTCACGATCTCACGAAACCCACGGTCACGTGACCAACTCCAAAATCCAAATATGTGGAGGACCATACATGCCTTAATACGGATTAAGGAACCCCATAGTCAAGCTTTGTTGGGTTCTACTTTTTTTTAAAAAAAAAATTCTGTAAAATCTTTGATCTTCCAAGATTCACATATTCCATCAAAGGGGCTTGTGAATACATTTATATTTGTACGGAACAAACGACTGCACTTCAATTAAAAAATAGCATGTTAATTAGGGTCTTGCTTGCCGTATGGACACTAAATTGCCGCGCGCCGTCCTACTAAATTACTTTAAAGAAGATCTGGTCCAACTGCCGCCCATCTCCCGCCCACTGCCGAGCCCACATGGTGGCCAACGTGACCAGTGGATCCACGGCAGCGACCACTGACCGGGACTCTTCCTCCCTGGCTGGTTAAAAAATAGCACAACAAGGGAATCCTCCCATGTTAGTTTATAAGCCAAAAACATTGTACTGTGCCGCAATCTTTTTCAAAATTTGTCACGCCTTTGAATATATATATATATATATATATATATATTTGTATATATATCTTGGATCTCTGGCATGGTTGTTCGGATCCCGAGAGACAGCAACATTTGATACTGCCGCCTCCAATATTTTGGCTCCTTATATGCATGAGTTGCACCGAGTCCATCATGTTATACCACCATTAATTATATTTATGGAGGCTAGCTAGCTGCTGGGTAGCATGCACTGGCTGCCGCGTAGGGTTTGGCTCCTGTCCTCCATGTGATTGGGAGCACCTCCTTCCTCACGTTGTGTTGGCAAGAGAAGGTTGTGCTTCTTTCTAGTCCTTACAAGTGATATATCAGGATGTCCACCAGGTCCCTAGTTTGGCGTTAATCAATCATAATATTATCGGAGTTGCGTCCACGGATGTCCTCCCCCAGCTGGAGCGCTTTGGAATCTTCTCTTTGAATGAATGGTGGGTCACATGTGGGTTTGGGATCATGCATGGCAATGGCAATGGCAATGCATCCACACAGGAAACTACGCATCAGACTACAAGCATCCCCAACTGAAGTTGGCAATCCAATTTAAGATGAATACATCTGATCTGCTTATAATGTTCTTAACGTAAGAGGGTACTCGGTCAATAGTCATCTTAGTCCAAAGAAGTTTGAATGCATGATGGATAACCTTTCATTCTAATTATCTAGTCATATATATATATATATATATATATGTGTGTATATTATATATATCTCATCGGCAGCTAGTTGATAACTTACACAGGTCCCCATGTCTATCAAATATCTGTGTCTGCCACATAACTTACACAAGACAATATTATCGTGAAATACGTATCTCCTTAATCACTATTCCTGTGTTTAAAGATAGAGGATCAAGTGACAACGATAAGAAGATGCTGAGTTGTCTCTTGTCTTTAAACACCGGGTCGGGACAAGATAATGCTGAACTTCTTTTGTGTCTCTCCGAGAGAGAGAGAGAGAGAGAGAGAGAGAGAGGGGCTTGGGCATGCCTTTCCAGTATGGTATTATGACAGTGCAATCCAGTGGGTCATATATTTCTATTTTATGATCCAAATCCATGACATACTTAGATGTCACTTTTGTGCCCTCAAAAAATATTGAATATTTTTTGTTGGTAATAATAATAATAATAATAATAATGGGCTTAATTAATATGGACAAGTTTGCACATTATAGAGTTTAAAAAGGATTTTTCACACAATACGTACCAAAGTAGTTATAAGAAGCATAATAATCATAATCGCATCAAACTTTCTCAACGTCAGTTGCTCATCATGCATCTTATCCAGCCACTTCCTCCTGTCAAACAATATTGTTTTCATGAGTATAAGCTTTAAAAAAAATTCTCAAACAGTATTTCCATGAATCAGATTGCATTATTATATCGAATTATCTTATTCTTAGATTTTGTCCCCTGTTTCAATTTGTCTTTTTTTCCATTTTGATTCAACCATATATGATTTTTAATTTGCCTCCAGTTGACAAGCACACCATATTTGAACTTCATAGCCGTAAAGAAAATAGCTCAAAGTATGTAGCTTGCAATTCTCAAAGACCGAACTTGAGGCGCGTCTCGGTGATTCACTCACCCCCTCCCCCCATCTCGATGGGGGAGGTTGCGAGTTTGATCTAATTCCTCCTCCTCAACGTGTAAAGTCATTAAAGTCAGATCCCTTGTATTCTTGAGCGCCCTCTGCACCGTCGTAGGAGTAATATGTAAAAGAAGAAAATTGGGAGCATTATCTGCACTACTACCCTTGCCGTACTTGATCTCTCTCTCTCTCTCTCCTTAATTTTTTAAGTGCCCAACCACTAATTTTTTCTAGAGAAAAAAAAAGGAGAATTTCTCAGAGGCCACGTGTCGTTTCCCTTGGGAAACCGGACAAACAAAAGCCCCCGTCGACGGGGCCGTCCATCGACGATCCCCAAAACACATCATGATATGCTCCACATTGGGCCAATCTCTTCTGTTTAGTTTGCCGTGTTGTTTTCTATTCAGGTAATGATGGATGTATCTAGAGATCGGAGTAGGCTCCTCCTCACCCAGGTGCTGTCCCCATCTTATAATTAGTGATCGGTGATGATGATGATGTGCATGCATATATATACTGGGGCAGGATGTCCAAAGTCTCTAGCTAGCTTGCTTCGCATTTGGCCAAGGGGCCACTTGTTATCGAACACGGCAATCCAACATTAGGATGATCAAAGTGTGTGTATATATATATATATATACATACATAGGTCTCTATCTTGGTTCAAAGTAGAATGATATCGATGTATGCGTAACTATCTTGGCTAGTAGGACATCGCACCGGCTCTAGATTATCAAAAGTTAAGTTGTTCGATCGATGTTTAATTAGTGACATCAATCAGACGTGAACTTTACTAAATTAGATTAATTAGTGGAACGTCCTAGCTAGCAATCGAGTCGGGTGTTAATTATAATGATTGAGGAGGAGATCCATGCATCTTAACCACGTAATCCAATACATACATGGCCATATTTTTTATCGGATAAAATTGTAGATTTTTAATATAAAACTTAAAAAGACTTGAAGATCAAAGCTTTAATTTGTGTGAAGGGTGATTAGGTGTGATGTATGATATCACATGCAGAACTGATCTGGAAAATAATACACATTAATTTCATGTGTCACACAAATGCGACATTTTATATCGTTTTATAGTGTCTTACACCAAAAATAAGTAGACCCTCGATGATATTAATTACAAAACGAGAATGAGATCACCTATATATGTACTTAATTTGGTGCTCACTCAAATTTGCATGATCCTCATATGTAGGTGTAACACAATCTCTTGCAATAAGGCAGTTTAGAAAAATTGTTTAGAGGGTAATGAACAGAAAAAAAAAGTTGTGTTGCCGTCGCCATGGTTGACTTAAACTGACTTGTACACGATCGATGAGAGTTGATCGGGTGGCTCTTGTCGTATCATGATAAACTTGCGTCATGATATAGTACGAGCTGGCCCGAGTCATTTAAAATGATCGATTATACGATCTGGTCTAAATAAATTTGCCCGACATATTCGTACCGTATCAAGACATATCTAAGTAGCCCCATCACAATGATCGACAAACCCTACCTATACATCGTGCATGTGAAGGTGTAGATTCTCACGAGTATCAAAGCATGTAAGTGATCCGATCCTCACAAAAATGTAATCCGCATGCAGGTGACTTTTCAAGAGGAGAGCAGACGATACCTCTTCGTTGTTATATATATATATATATATATATATATATCTGATACATCACATAATTTATTAAGACGATGACGTCCCCATTTCTCCTCGCCCAACTTCGTCGGGTGTTTCGTGGGGGCGTTCCACTCAAGTTCGATCGAGACAAATCTGATCACCACGGAGCTGCAGAGCACGAGTGGAACTGATCGACAAGGATGGCTCGTGGGCCGTCGGGCATGGACCACACATATTGACATAACGGCACTTCCAACTCGATCGAGCTGAGCGTATATATAGAGAGAGAGAGAGAGAGCAATATATATTTGCACTTGTTGGTACCACTTGGCTAGATGTTAGTATAGTTTTGGCTCGGTCAAAGCTCGTGTGACGGCCCTGACGAAGTTCAGCACCTCGTTCACACGTATGCTTTCCACGAACATGAATATATATGTCGACGCACGCACTCTTGATAATTAAATAAACATTTGACGTAAAGTTTCTAAACAAATTAAGTACATTGTGAACGAGATCTACGTACGGATTTATTTTTTAAGAAAAAATTAAAATATTTCTTTAGATTTTTTAGGCCGTCCGATCTTGAGATGGTCTGTACCGATGAATGGGGGAAAAGGTGGGCCCCACGTCCCCAAATTTTTCAATAAAAAAAAAAACCTGCTGCATGCCTAAGGTAAGGTTTGCAACAAATTTAACTAGGTGTGGAACAATTGTTTCTCCGCAACCATTGCTCTGACTTTCGGCATCTCTCTACGGCCCGCTATGGCCCACAAAAATTAGAAAGTCACGAAATTTTTAGTAATAAGTCCCTAAGATCTTATCTAATTACATATTAATCCCCAAATTATTGAGACATAGATATAAGTCTTTACGATCATTGCCATTATATAAAAAAATCTATGTCGCTCGTCTCAATGGCAGTTAACCGAACTATAGTTAACTTAACCCAAGGTTATATGAAAATACCAAATTACCCCTCATTAGTGTGGGCACAAGAGAGAGAGAGAGAGAGAGAGAGAGAGGATCGCCTCCCCATCAGACGACGCGAGAGAGAGAGAGAGGATCGCCTCCCCATCAGACGACGCTTCCGTCCACGGCGATGGACCCAAGGGCAAGGATGTTGACCTCCTCCGAAAGGAAGTACGTAGCAACCTCAATGGAGCCAGCACCGGACTTCATGTCATTCCCGTCTCCCCGTGAACATCGGATACTTGGGTGCCCCCGTGACGCGAGACGACCGAGTCTGTGATTTTTTATTTCTTTATTTCTTTTTTTATTTTTAAAAATTGTTTTTATTCCTCTCTTTTCTTTTTTCTAGTTTTGTATTGCTCTCTTTTTTTGACTCTATTACATTATCAAAGAGAAGAATGAGAGAGAGGAGCAACGACTACCAGCGGGAAGAATGTCAGCGACCGACGAAGACTGTGATGGCGGGGGTGGTCGCGGCTGGTGGCGAACGGGATGTGGCAGGTGGTCCCCTATGGCGGTAGGTGTGAGGGAGAGGGGAGAGGAGAGATCAGCAGTGGGATGGCATGCTCCGTGTATTGGGGTCATTGAGGCAGTTGGGGACCATTGCAACGGCAGTGGCATTCGCAGTAGGTGGCGAAGGGGGGCGGGATCTTCTCTACAACTGCAGTTGTGAGGGGGAGGGGAGAGGAGAGAAGGTGGCTTCGACAATCTCTGACAGTGAAGTGGGTGGGTGTGGCTAATTTGTAGGGACATGGGCAGCGGTGAGTTGCGGGGGAGGTGGAGTATGGCTACTGTTGGTGGCTAGGCTTGGAGAGGAGGGCAGCGGAGCAAGGGGGCATCGGCAGCGACGGCGGTTGTTGTAGGGCAAGTGGAGGGTGGGTGTGGCGACTTGGGCAGCGGATTTCCTTCTGCTGTTGTTGGAGCAGATCGGGGTATGATGGATGTCGGTTGTGGTGTGCAGGGAAGAAAGGAAGAAGATGAAGAGGGTGAAGGAGGAGGATAGGGTTGTGGGAGGCAGGGGCTGTGGCGCCCCCTTCCGGCGATCCCGTATCGTGTCCGGGGACGTCACAGCGGATGTACGGAGGTGTTGTGAGCCGAATATTTGCAAGGCGCTAAAGGCCAAACCATGACATATTCCAAAAGAAACATAACCAGACCATTTCCATAAGATAAACACTCATAATTTACATCGTATATAGAGTACTACACTTCTCTACTCAAAAGTCATATTTACATTCATTATTCAAAAGAAAATTTAATCTATTTATTCTACGCAGCGGAATCCGAATCCAAATTAAACCCAGGATCAACTTCCGACCTACTGTCCGAAGGAGTCAAGACGCACACTGGTCAATTTCCTGAAATAGTTAGGCAACAGAAATAAGTCCACAGACTCAGTAGGCATTAAAACCAATCACATGCTTATCATATACTAAACTGTGCAAATCCATGATAAAGCTAATCACAATTTCAATAGATTGTACATATACTATGAATGCGAAGGAAATATAATAGAGCAAAGTAATTTTCATATTTATAAGTAAATACGTATAACAAATCTTATCTGACTTATATATAAATGGCATAATACATATCTTAGCTAAATCAGAGCTTATACAGATGAACTTATTTTCAGATCATATCAAAGTCATATATCAAATCTGAGCTTCATATTATTTGGCAGCATATATTGGACAGGCATCCCGTCACTAAAAGCAGTAGCAAACACATACCTAGGCATCCATACGTCGACATAAAGACAAATGGTCTAAACGCTGGAGCCTGTCGGCCTTGATCAACTACGCAGGATCGGGAGTTAATACTCCACCATTCCCCAGATAATTTTCTTATTCTGAGTTCCGAATTTTTCAGAAGTCAGTTTGTCCTCGTAAATGGGCATAATTCCGTAGCGGAAGCTAACTACGGTTTGTCGCCCCACACCTCCTTAAAGTGACACAGTCCATATGCTTAATCAAATTTTTATTCTTATTATGATGCTTATTACATAGTCGTCTCAATACTTAAAACTTGCCATTGAACTTTACAAAATAACTGGATCGTATTTTAATATTATTAACTACATATATATAACATTCGAAGAGATTAGAGTAGAGAGAGAGTAGAGAGAGAAAGTAGAGGGAGAAAGTAGAAAGAGATTAGAGAGAAATTAGAGAGAGATTAGAGAGGAAAAGAATGGTAACTAAATAAATAACTGATTCTAAACATAGATCATTGGGTTAAATAAATCAATGACTTAAATCACATTTCAAATAAAATCAAATCGAATAAATGTAAATAACAAATAACATGCACTCGGTTTATCATGCCTACCTTTAGAATAGACTTCTAAATTGACTTTGTATCTCACCCGAGCTTCCGTAAAAATCTTTGCGTAGGAAAAGATGATTTTTCCGTTCCAGATACGTGAAGAAGGGCGAAATTGTCCAAATAAGTTTCAAATCCTCCGTCCAAACTTTTTATTAATTATTTATATTATTCTGATGATGTATTATCTTCTCCGTTTATTAATAAAAGGATGAGAGTGGGAAGAGAGATGAGAGAGAAAGTAGAGAGAGAAATTAGAGAGAGGAAATAGAGAGAGAAAGTGGAGAGGGTAGAGAAAGAAAGTGGAGAGAGTAGAGAGAGAAGTAGAGAGAAAAATTAGAGAGAAACTAGAGAGAGAAAGTGGAGAGGGTAGAGAAAGAAAGTGGAGAGAGTAGAGAGAGAAAGTAGAGAGAGAAAGTAGATAGAGAAACTAGAGAGAGAAAGTGGAGAGAGAAAATAGAGAGAGAACTAGAGAGTAGAGAGAATAGAGATAGAAAGTAGAGAGTAGAGAGAAAGTATAGAGAATATAGAGAAAATAAAGAGAGTATAGAGAGAGTAAAGAAAGTGTAGAGAGAGAAAGTAGAGAGAGAAAGTAAAAATAGTAGAGAGAGAAAGTAGGGAAAGATTAGAGAGAGTAGAGAGAGTAGAAAAGAGAAAATGAAAATAGAAAGAGAGGAGTACAGATGAGAGAGAGAGTGTGTGTGTGTGTGTGTGAGAGAGAGAGAGAGAGAGTGGGGAGGAGATAAGAGAGGGTTGGAGGGGGATGAAGAGAGTTGGGGGGGTGTTTGTGGGAGAGGAAGAGGGGGAGGGGTGGTTTATATAGGGGGGAGGGGAAGAGAAGATAAGAAGGAGAAGGAGGAGATAAGGAGGAGGGGAGGGGATAAGGATGAGGAGGGGGATAAGGTTGGAGGGGGGTTACGTGGGGAAGGGGAAAAAATGTGAGTTGTTATTTTTTTTTAATTTGGATGGATTTTTATGTAAAAACCCACTAAATATTTATCAATAACAAGAGTTTAAGGAACTAATTTATTCTATCATATATTTGACCTACCAAATGTCAAAATTTGAAAAAGTGTTCAACATGAAATTTGTAGATTTTTGAATTCTCTATCCAACGGGTCTAATATTGATCATATTCTGACATTCCTATAAAAAGTTATACATTATTAAAGTAAGATGACTATTTAATTTACTTAATAAGATTCGTTAAATAATATCGTTCAAGATATTAGACTTTAATTAAGGTAACATAAAATTTATATGGACTAACTATAAGATATTTAACTATCTTTAAGTTTCGGACGAATTCGGGTGTTACAAATCTCTCCCCCTTAAATAAATTTCGTCCTCAAAATTTAAAAATATACTCAATACGTACCGAATAGCTGCGGATATTTGTTCCTCATATCATCTTCCATCTCCCAAGTGGCTTCTTCTGTTGAGATACCTTTCCACATTACCTTCACCAGTGGAATTGTCTTCGTTCTCAACACTTGTTCTTTTCGATCGAGAATGCGGACTGGCTTCTCCTCATATGTAAGATCTGGCTGAATTTCCAACTGCTCATACTCTATAATATGCGATGAGTCTGGCATGTATTTTCTTAACATGGACACATGGAATACATCGTGAACTCCTGACAATGATGGTGGTAAAGCCAGTTGATATGCCACCTCACCAATCCTTCTTAAGATTTCAAATGGTCCAACATACCTCGGACTGGGTTTACCTTTCTTGTCAAATCTCATTACTCCCCTAGTAGGCGAAACCTTTAAAAATATGTGATCTCCGATAATAAATTGTAGATCTCTCCTTCTTTGATCAGCATACCTTTTCTGCCTACTCTGGGCTGTAAGTAATCTTTTTCTAATCAACTCAACCTTTTCTACACAATCCTGAACAATCTGTGGCCCAATCAATTTTCGTTCACCAACCTCATCCCAACAAACAGGTGATCTACACGGTCTACCATATAACGCTTCATATGGTGCCATTCTTATGCTTGCATGATGGCTGTTGTTATATGCAAACTCAATTAACTGTAAATGTTCATCCCAACTGCCTTTCCAGTCTAAACTGCATGCCCTCAACATATCTTCTAGTGTTTGAATGATTCTCTCTGATTGTCCATCTGTTTGAGGGTGAAAAGCTGAGCTAAATTTTAATTGTGTACCCAGTGCGTTCTGTAAACTCCTCCAAAATTTTGCTGTAAACCTTGCATCCCTATCTGAAATAATAGATACAGGCACACCATGAAGTCTTACAATTTCTCTAATATATAAATGGGCTAAATCCTCTAACGATTGTGTCTTTGTGATTGCCAGAAAATGGACTGACTTAGTAAGCATGTCAACAATTACCCAAATGGAATCATGTTTTCTCCTAGTCAATGGTAATCCCATCACAAAATTCATAGTGATATGCTCCTATTTCCACTGTGAAATTTCCATCAACTGTAATGGTCCTGCTGATTTTTGATGCTCTGCTTTTACTTGTTAACAAGTAAGACATTTGTTTACAAAATCTGCTATATCTTTCTTCATGCCAATCCACCAAAACTGTCTTTTCATATTTTTGTACATTTTTGTACTGCCTGGATGAATAGAATATAGTGATTTATGTGCTTCAGTTAATAGGTCTTTCTTTATTTCTTCATTCTGAGGTATACATAATCTTCCCTGAAATCTGATTGCCCCGTCTGCACTTTGAGTAGATCTCGGTGTGCCAATCAATTTTTGTAACTACTGATCATTCACTTGTGCTTGCACAATTCGCTCAACCATTACAGACTGAATAGTTAGTTGGGCCAGAAATAAGTTTCTCCCTTTGCATATCGGAGAATACTCCACTACATAAGATGTCATTTTCCAAGTTTGGCGCAACTGGATTGCCATTAGCCTCTTCCTGCTGAGTGCATCTGCTACCACATTTGCTTTTCCTGGGTAGTAATTTAAGGTGAAATCATAATCCTTCAAAAATTCAATCCACCGTCTTTGCCTTAAATTTAATTCTTTCTGAGAGAAAATATATTTTAAACTCTGATGGTCTGTAAATACTTCAAACTGCTCACCATACAAATAATGACGCCAAATCTTCAGAGCATGTACCACCGCTGTCAACTCCAAATCATGTGTTGCATAATTCATCTCATGGGTATTTAATTGTCTGGATGCATAAGCTACTACTTTGTCATTCTGCATCAGGACACATCCTAGTCCTTTTCTAGAGGCATCTGTATATATCATAAATCCTCCTGACCCACAAGGTAAAGTAAGCACTGGGACTGTTGTTAACCTTCACATTTATCTGACCATTCAAAAGGAACTCCTTTCCTAGTCAATTTGGTCATAGGAGCTGCAATAGAAGAAAACCCTTTAATAAACCTGCGATAGTAACCCGCAAGACCCAAAAAGCTCATAATCTCACTGACATTCTTCGGCCTTTCCCAATGTAAAACTGCCTCAACCTTAGCTGGATCAACAGACACTCCATCACCAGAAATGATATGCCCTAAGAATTGGACCTTATCCAACCAGAATTCACATTTACTGAATTTCGCATAGAGTTAATGTTTCCTTAAAGTTTCCAACACAATTCTCAAATGTTCTTGATGAGTTTCAACAGTGGGAGAGTAGATCAACACATCATCAATAAACACAACTACAAATGTATCCAGATATGGTTGGAAAACTCTATTCATCAAATCCATAAATGCTGCTGGTGCATTAGTTAACCCAAATGGCATAACCAAAAATTCATAATGCCCATATCGTGTTCTGAAAGTAGTTTTTGAGAAATCTTCTTCTCTTATCTTTAGTTGGTGGTATCCAGATCTGAGATCAATCTTTAAAAATACCGTGGCAGTTCGTAGCTGATCAAATAAATCATCAATTCTTGGCAAAGGGTACTAATTCTTAATGGTCACTTGATTCAATTTCCTATAGTCAATACATAATCTAAGTGACTCATCTTTCTTTCTAACAAACAGAACAGGAGCACCCCAAGGTGACACACTTAGTCGAATAAACCCCTTATCTAGTAGTTCTTGCAATTGTTTCTTCGACTCTGCCAATTCGGCTGGTGCCATTCTATAGGGAGGAATGGAAATTGGTAAAGTACCCGGTGAGAGTTCAATAGTGAACTCCACCTCTCGGTGTGGTGGCAAACCCGGAAGTTCATCAGGAAACACATCTGAAAATTCCCTGACAACATCAATATCTGAGATGATTTTCTTATTTTCATTAGAAGGAATAGCCACTATACTAGCCAAATAACCTTGACATCCACTTCTAAACAATTTCAAAGCTTTAAGTGTTGAAACTAGTGTTTTACTAGAACGGTGCCTTGGACATTGATAGTGAAATGTCTGCTCCCCAGGTTTTTAAAAAATTACTTTCTTTCCATGACAATCTAGAAGGGCAAAATTTATATCTAACCAATCCAATCCCAAGATGACATCAAAATCAGTCATTTCCAGCAGATACACACATGCTGGCATAATCCTCCCCTGAATCACCACATCAATGCTAGGAATAACAGAAGTCGTTCTAGCTATCTCCCCAGTTGGTGTGTTAATGGACATCTCATCAGTGTTCACAATTTGTTTATCTTTCAATAATTCAGCAAATCTCAGAGAAATAAAGGAATGTGTAGCACCCGGATCAAATAAAACTTTTGCATGCATATCATCGATAAGAAGAATACCTTCAGCTACTGCATTGGCATCTCGGGTGTCTTCCCTTGTTAGTGCATATACTCTGGCTTGAACTCTCCAGTGATGTTGTGGTTGTTGATCTTGTCTTGGCCTTGTGAGACAATCCCTTATCATATGTCCTGTCTGACCACATGAAAAATATTTACCTGCAGCCCGCCAACATTCATTACCTCTATGCTGCATCCCGTACTATTGACAAGCTGGCATATTATCTCTCCTAACTGGTTGAACTCTCTCTGAAAAAGTCATCTTTGGCTTCTTACCTTTCCTCACAATTGAACCAAGATTACCCCTTTTTGTATTATCCCTTTGTCTTTCCACTAAGAATTCCTCATACTCAGTTTCTGCAATAAAAGCAGTCCTCAAAGCTGCTGCCATAGTCTGAGGCTCAAGGATTGCAACTCTACTTCTAATGTTACTTCTCAAACCTCTAACAAATTTCTTCACCCTTCTAAGCTCATCTGAACAAATATGAGGGGCATACTTTTCCAATTCAGTAAATTTTACTTCATAATCAGCAACTGACATACCTCCTTGAGTCAATTTTAATAATTCAACTTCTTTCATATCTTTCAAATGCTGAGGGAGAAATTTTGCATGGAAGATATCAAGAAATTCGTTCCAGCTAATCTCAATCTCTCTATCTCTAAAAGTGGTTCTAAGTGCAGACCTCCACCACTCGTCCGCACGGTCCTTCAACATAAATGTAGCTAATATCACCTTATCCTGCTCTGCACATCTAATGGCCGTGAAAATCTTCTCAATTTCTCTCACCCAGTTTTCCATAATCTCCGGGTGACTCTCCCCCTTAAAAGAAGGATGACTCATATGTCTGAATTTCTCCATCAGGGTAGCGCCTGCTGCCCTATTCGGTTGCTCTTGCACACGATTTTGTATTTGGGCTTGCATCATTGCATGAGTTTGGGCATGTAACTGCATAGTCTGCACTAACCCTTGAAAAGCTTGTGTGAACCCTCCTAAATCTAGCACACCCTGAATAGGTAACGTGCCTTGCCCACCGGGAGCAAGCTCGCCATGAATTGTTTCCCCGACAACTCCTTGTGATGTCCCATTTGAGGGCGCAAATTCCTCAGGAGAAGTATTTACGTCAACCCTAGCACTCTCTGCCATCTCCTGCGGGGGGAGAACTAATCCGAATTAGAATGATTCTAGGTTTGACATCAGAAAAAATAAATTCCTACGATCTTATGGTATGGTGTATAAATTTTGATGGCTGCAAATGACTCCAAGCCTCACAACATTGCTCTGATACCACTCTCTGTGGCGCCCCCTTCCGGCGATGCGTATCGTGTCCGGGGACGTCACAGCGGATGTACGGAGGTGTTGTGGGCCGAATATTTACAAGATGCTAAAGGTCAAACCATCACATATTCCAAAAGAAACATAACCAGACCATTTCCATAAGATAAACACTCAAAATTTACATCGTATATAGAGTACTACACTTCTCTACTCAAAAGTCATATTTACATTCATTATTCAAAAGAAAATTTAATCTATTTATTCTACGCAGCGGAATCCGAATCCAAATTAAACTCAGGATCAACTTCCGACCTACTGTCCGAAGGAGTCAAGACGCACACTGGTCAATTTCCTGAAATGGTTAGACAACAGAAATAAGTCCACATACTCAATAGGCATTAAAACCAATCACATGCTTATCATATACTAAACTGTGCAAATCCATGATAAAGCTAATCACAATTTCAGTAGATTGTACATATACTATGAATGCGAAGGAAATATAATAGAGTAAAATAATTTTCATATTTATAAGCAAATACGTATAACAAATCTTATCTGACTCATATATAAATGGCATAATACATATCTTAGCTAAATCAGAGCTTATACAGATGAACTTATTTTCAGATCATATCAAAGTCATATATCAAATCTGAGCTTCATATTATTTGGCAGCATATATTGGACATGCATCCCGTCACTAAAAGCAGTAGCAAACACATACCTAGGCATCCATACGTCGACATAAAGACAAATGGTCTAAACGCTGGAGCCTGTCGGCCTTGATCAACTACGCAGGATCGGGAGTTAATACTCCACCATTCCCCAGATAATTTTCTTATTCTGAGTTCCGGATTTTTCAAAAGTCCGTTTGTCCTCGGAAATGGGCATAATCCCGTAGCGGAAGCTAACTACGGTTTGTCGCCCCACACCTCCTTAAAGTGACACAGTCCATATGCTTAATCAAATTTTTATTCTTATTATGATGCTTATTACATAGTCGTCTCAATACTTAAAACTTGCCATTGAACTTTACAAAATAACTGGATCGTATTTTAATATTATTAACTAAATATATATAACATTCGAAGATATTAGAGTAGAGAGAGCAGAGATAGAAAGTAGAGGGAGAAAGTAGAAAGAGATTAGAGAGAAATTAGAGAGAGATTAGAGAGGAAAGAATGGTAACTAAATAAATAATTGATTCTAAACATAGATCATTGGGTTAAATAAATCAATGACTTAAATCACATTTCAAATAAAATCAAATCGAATAAATGTAAATAACAAATAACATGCACTCGGTTTATCATGCCTACCTTTAAAATAGACTTCTAAATTGACTTTGTATCTCACCCGAGCTTCCGTAAAAATCTTTGCGTAGGAAAAGATGATTTTTCCATTCGAGATACATGAAGAAGGGCGAAATGGTCCAAATAAGTTTCAAATCTTCCGTCCAAACTTTTTATTAATTATTTATATTATTCTGATACTATATTATCTTCTCCGTTTATTAATAAAATGATGAGAGTGGGAAGAGAGATGAGAGAGAAAGTAAAGAGAGAAATTAGAGAGAGAAATTAGAGAGAGAAAAATAGAGAGAGAAAGTGGAGAGGGTAGAGAAAGAAAGTGGAGAGAGCAGAGAGAGAAGTAGAGAGAAAAACTAGAGAGAGAAAGTAGAGAGAGAAAATAGAGAGAGGAAATAGAGAGAGAAAGTGGAGAGGGTACAGAAAGAAAGTGGAGAGAGTAGAGAGAAAAATTAGAGAGAGAAAGTAGAGAGAGAAAGTATAGATAGAAACTAGAGAGAGAAAGTGGAGAGAGAAAATTGAGAGAGAACTAGAGAGTAGAGAGAATAGAGATAGAAAGTAGAGAGTAGAGGGAAAGTATAGAGAATATAGAGAAAATAAAGAGAGTAGAGAGAGTAAAGAAAGTGTAGAGAGAGAAAGTAAAGAGAGAAAGTAAAATAGTAGAGAGAGAAAGTAAGGAAAGATTAGAGAGAGTAGAGAGAGAGTAGAAAAGAGAAAATAAAAATAGAAAGAGAGAAGTAGAGATGAGAGAGAGAGAGAGAGAGAGAGAGAGAGTGTGTGTGTGTGTGTGTGTGTGTGTGTGTGTGTGTGTGTGTGTGTGAGAGAGAGAGAGAGAGAGAGAGAGAGAGAGAGAGAGGGGAGAAGAGATGAGAGAGCGTTGGAGGGGGGATGAAGAGAGTTGGGGGGGTGTGTTTGTGGGAGAGGAAGAGGGGGAGGGGTGGTTTATATAGGGGGGAGGGGAAGATAAGATAAGAAGGAGAAGGAGGAGATAAGGAGGAGGGGTGGGGATAAGGATGAGGAGGGGGATAAGGTTGGAGGGGGGTTACGTGGGGAAGGGAAAAAATGTGAGTTAGTTTTTTTTTTTGAATTTGGATGGATTTTTATGTAAAAATCCACTAAATGTTTATCAATAACAAGAGTTTAAGGAACTAATTTATTCTATCATATATTTGACCTACCAAACGTCAAAATTTGAAAAAGTGTTCAACATAAAATTTGTAGATTTTTGAATTCTCTATCCAACGGGTCTAATATTGATCATATTCTGACATTCCTATAAAAAGTTATACATTATTAAAGTAAGATAACTATTTAATTTACTTAATAAGGTTCGTTAAATAATATCGTTCAAGATATTAGACTTTAATTAAGGTAACATAAAATTTATATGGACTAATTATAAGATATTTAACTATCTTTAAGTTTCGGACGAATTCGGGTGTTACAGGGGCGGACGACGTAAGGGAGATGGGGCGCAAGCAATGGTCGGTGGTGACCTTGGTGGAGATGGGGGTGACCCACAAAGGCGAGGGCGGCGGTCTGGCGATGGTGATGGGGTGTTCGTGAGCGAGAGAGGAGGGAAGAAAAGGGAGGGGATGAAGGGGGGGTGGCATGGCTTGGAGTTTAGTGATGAGAGGAGGATGCCAGTGTGGGAAATATGGAGGGCCGAGTGAAAAGGGAGGAAGAAGAAGGGAGGTGTCTATAGTGGACGGGGAGGGAGGAAGAAGGAGATGGGGATGGTTGTAATCGGGTTTGGTTGGGGGCCTCTCACCCTATCTCTCTCTCGAAGGCAGTGCAACCTTGGGGTCTCTCACCCCACTTCTATGGGAGAGAAAAGAGCTCTCACACCTCACAAGGTTTTTTTTTTTCAATTCTTCGTTGCTTCAAAATGGAGAGATACAACTCTTTAAAAAGGGAAACTCTCTAAGACTTCCTTGTAAAGGAAAAACTCACCTAGGGAAATATAAGAGACCTACCATTTCTTAAAAATATAAGAAAACTATCTTCCTAGAAAATGCAAAAGATTTTTTACCCTATAAAAGATTATATCATGTGAAATATAAATTACCCCAATGACACATGCACTAGTATAGGGAAAATAAAAGACTAATAAAATACTAGAGATATTAAATAATGAACATCTTTCGCATATGGGTCGGAGTCTTGATAGTGCCACCTCATCTGCATCCGGTTGGATTTCTAAGGTGGCCTGGTATCGTCACCACCTTGCCTATGAAAAATAGAAAAAAGGTCGTATAGGAAAAAAGTAAAAAAAGCTCTCTTCAAATGCTCCAAGTCTCAAAATCTTGATAGGCATGAACAAGAACAAGCGCCCTATGGTTCACATGTACATCTATCTATAATGCAGTAACTAACTATCAGTCCGACGGCATCCCTATTGGCGAGGTTCAAAATGTCGGAGCAGGAGACCATGCCGGGGCACCTTGCCTCGAGGACCTTCTTGATCTGGTCGATGAGCTCGAAGCCCCTCAACCCCTTGTTCTGGGGCACAGCCTACTCCGAGGCCTTCCTGTCACGCCCCGAACAAGGCGGAAATATCGGGACGTACAGTTAGGGACACGCTGGCAAGAGAGGGAACTAAATCTAAAATGATACACAAGTGTGAGCGACGTCACGCGGTTCGGGGAAGAGCGGAGAGAGGACGCGGAGCGCGCGCGGGCTCCTCTGTTCTTTCTTTTGGTGTTTGTTTGCTGCAACACAGAAATAAGAGAAGAGAGAGAAGGGGCCACCACGGGAGATTGCTCCGGTGGGGCGAGCGGGACAAGTGTGATATAGCAAAATATGGGGTTTAAACGGCCATAGCGGGAAGTGACTCGCCGCGGCCTCGGGGGGACGGGAATGGTGCAAAAATTAAATAACAAGAATTGAAACGGCCATTGGGGAAGTGACTCGCCGCGGCCTCGAGAATATGAGCAGATAATAAGATGACAGAATATAAAAAGAATACAAAGAGCGGGAATTTAAACGGCCATTGGGGAAGTGACTCGCCGCGGCCTCGAGAACACAAACAGATAAGAATATAACGTATAAGAACGTGAATTTAAACGGCCATTGGGGAAGTGACTCGCCGCGGCCTCGAGAACACGAATAGATAAGAATATAACATATAAAAATGGGAATTTAAACGGCCATTGGGGAAGTGACTCGCCGCGGCCTCGAGAATATGAGCAGAATATAACAGAGTATAAAGAGAATATAAGAACGGAAATTTAAACGGCCATTGGGGAAGTGACTCGCCGCGGCCTCGAAAATAAGATGTGATCGCCAGGGGCCGAAAGACCCCAAAATAAGAAAGTGATCGCGCCTACCTCAAGAGCGGGAGATGGCGGGTTGCTTCTTCCTCTCCCTCCGGCCGGCCGACGGAGAGGGCTTTCCTCGGCTACCCTTGCAAAACAACGACAAACAAATGACAAGTGGATTAGAAAGATGGAGGTGTAGTATTCAAATCCTTGCGATAAAAATAACGAAATGATGGCAAGACACACACCTGGTTGGTGTTATCTTTTAAACCCCTCTCGGACTCGAGTAGGAGGAAAATGAGATGATGGATGCAAGAAGTATAAAAGAAGAGGCGCCCTTATGAAGGGGGATAGAGGATGCGAGATGATGAATGCAAAAGAACTACGAAGAAAAAAGGGGAAGAAAAGGCTTATTGGATGAGCCGAGGGTGAAATCCGGCGGAGCTCCGGCAGCGTGGGGACGACGTGGAAGCGCGGTGGATGAAGACGACCTTCCTCTCGCGAGCGTGAGCACCCGAGAAGCCGGCAGAACCTCCACCTACAAAAGAACCCACGGGTTAGAAAATGACTCCGTAGCCTCTGGGCTCCGGCAGCCTATCGGATCACTTCTAAGCTCTCCAGAACTGAGGGGGTGGGCCTCTATTTATAGAGCTCCGGAGGGTGGAGGCGTCCAGGACCCTGGACACCTCCATCAGGGCCGAAATAATATTTTATTCTATTTTTATTATTTTTTTGGAATACTTTTGTGGAGGCGTCCAGGGTCCCGGACGCCTCAAGCAGGTCCACCGAAAACCGACGACGGCCGCACGCGGTTTGGCACAACGCGTGGTTTTGTGAGCGGCGCCTCGTGATTCAGAAATGGGCGCGTCCAGCTGACCGGACGTCTCTATAATTTGGCTTTTTTCACACACGACAAACCGTCGTTCGGTGGGCGGCGCCCATGAGGGTTTTGATGGAGGCGTCCAGGGGCCTGGACGCCTCCAAAATTATATTATTTTTTATTTTTCTTTTGTCTTTTATACCAGGGCTGGCATTTTGATTTTTTTAATTTGTTTTTATGGAGGCGTCCAGGGGCCTGGACGCCTCCATTAATATATATTTTTTATTTATTTTTTGTCTTTTTATGCCAACGGGCATTTTATATTTTTTATATTTGTTTTTATGGAGGCGTCCAGGGGCCTGGACGCCTCCATTAAATTATTATTTTTTATTTAGTTTTGGGCCCTGAGAAAATAAATAAAATAAATTAAAAGATGGGGGCGTCCAGGGGCCTGGACGCCCCCATAAAGACCCACCCGGGTCCTCGACAACGTGTTGGCGGCTGCCCGGCAGATACCCTTCTTGGTTCCAGAACCTCTGATGCGTCTGACTGGTGTTGATGCCGTCCGAATGCCGTGACGAGACGATTCCGGATGCCGAAAAGGGCGAAGAAGACCAAGAAAAGGAAGCACTCGAGTGATTCAAAATGCGTAAGCCGTCGCGGGGCGTTGTATAGTAATATGAGACTTTCTCAGGAGACGTCAGGAATGGCGTGTCTACAGCTGCCCCGCCTTGGCGTCTGCTTTGCAAGGGAGCGATACGTAGTGGAATGGTATCGAAGTGGAGTGAAATGAGTGGGAGCGGACTGATAAGTTGATGCCAAGGTGTGATGAGACACGCTTTTGACGTTACTGTTTGGAATCTTTCCTGGAGTTTCAATGAGGCGACCTTGAAGAAGGTCTTTCAAATATTGACGATTGCTTGGACGGAGATCAAATAAGGGAGGGTGAGATGTGCGCTCAGGCACGAAACAAAAGGAGACCAACTTCTCGGTGTGGAAGTACCTGGGTCATAAACCGGAGGTTTCACCTTTGGGGAGCGGTTACCAGCCAATGTGGAAGTGCTGCGGCCAAGGTGGGTCAAAAAAGGTAAAGGAATATCTGAGGGTCTGTCCAAACAAGGGTCTCCTTTGGAAGAGCAGCGTCGGGGCTGTCTCAAGGAAACTCAGTATTTCATTCGGAGTGGAATATCTCATATTTGTGGGAATTGGAGCACAACGGCTTTCACAATCGAATCACTTGAATGATCTTCCGCAATAAATCAAAGTCCTATATGAATGCATGCTGGGTTCAAAGAAAAATTTAAAACAAACTAAAATAGAAAATAGCCAAGGATAATATTGTCAACTTGTGAAGAACGGGTCAGGATACCGACCCGGTGAGCTGATACTGGGCTGGGGCCCGTTTATCCGCGTACCAACTCACTGAATGGAACCGTCGTCCCCATTCTATCACAAATTGACGGCCTATCCGTACAACCCAAATTCTTCCGGGATCATCACCGTTTTTGTTGAAGGGGAACTCAGATCCCAGATTCGTTCGGGCCGCACGGTCCTCGGCATGTTCTAGTAGCGTACGTATCATATACTACGATGCATGACATGGTGGGACCAACCAATGAAAGGTGGGACAGGAGATAGGACAAAGACGTCCGTTAGTAAAACCTGCACAGGCCAGCAAAGGTTAGCAACATCATAAAGTAGCAGAATCATAGCAGAATCGCACCACAGTTCAAAGGAGATCCAGACAAAATCCTGATAGCGACCGCTGATGTGACATGTTCTGTCCTGTAGCGATCTTCCCTTCCTATAAGAACTCCCCTTAGGCTAGTTCATTCAAATGCACCAAGGTGGGTTTTGGAAGCTCAGGAGAGGAAGGAGAGGAGAATCTAGAGATTTCAGGATGGAAGGAGAGTCTTCCCGCGTTATGAAGAGGAGCAAGCCTAGCAGCGAGATCAGGCGACTCTCCGACCTCGAGGGTCATCTGAGTGGGACGATCATGTCGCATATGGTAAGCTGACTCTTTTCAAATTTTCTCCACGTGAACCTTCTTCTTACTTCCTTCATTTCTTATTTCTTTCCTCTTCCAGCCATATCCACTCTTCCCAGGCCCGAGGAAGTTTTCCAAACTGCCATGGCTTTCAAAGCTAACTTCCAATATCTCCATTGGCATGAGGGCCATACTCTCGAAGTGGCATTTGCAGGGGCTCCTTATTCACGCCAAGCATTACGAGAAGATTCGTATGGACTGGGCGGCTATGGGCGCACTAGTGGAGATCTGGCATCCCCAGACCCACACTTTTATCTTCCCGACCTTCGAGGTGACCATCCTCCTCGAGGAGGTGGAACTTCTGCTCGGATTGAAGAAATTCAAGAGTGACGGGAAGGTGAAGGCTATGCGGATGCTGACACGGGGGACTTCTGAAAGCGTCCTTGGAAGCTTCATGCCGCCCGACGCAGCCAGAAAGGTCCGTACTCAAAAGGGGATCGATCTCCAAAAGCTTGCGGAGTGGGTCATGGACGCCCTGAGAGGGTCACCAGACGATGACTATTTGGAGGGAATCATGAAGGGGTTCACCATTTGTCTGGCGGGTGCTCTCTTGTTCCCTTATACCGACAACATGGTGGAGGAAGACCAACTGGGTGCTATCTGCGGGATCTGGCGTGGAAAGAGGGTGGGACCCGCCGTCCTCGCCTATCTTTACAGCGGTCTTACTGCCTCGAGCATGGGTAAGCCTCCATTTGGTTGTGCACTTGTCTTGAATTGCTGGCTGGATTTGCATTTCAAATTCGACCACCGCGAGGGAATGCCAACCGCTTCGAAGCTCTTCCAACAAAGCCCTCTTCATCACATAGCCGACGTGTTAGGCTTCGGTGGTACCGTAGTGAACCGCGTTCCGTGGCTGAAGAAACGTGAAGACTGGCGGTCTCACTTTCGCACCGTGACACAAGGCTTCTTTACTTGCGCACCGGCATGTTTGCTTTCGCTAGATCTCCTCATGAGGTCTTCTCCCGAAGTTGATCTTCAACTGATCGGCGCGACCGAGTTCGTCCTTTATAATGCGCATCGGTGCTGCCTCCAGATTGGCATCCCACGCCATTCGTTCCCGCCACCGACTGGCATCGTTCCTTTGAAGAAGAGGGAGTTGGGCACTGAAGCGGACGCGAAGGAAGCGAAGGCCATTAAAGCTCCCTGGAAGACAAGTGTTGCGGGAAAGGCATTAGCGCACGTGGTGGAAGAATGCGAGCCGTGGAGGGCTTATGTAACCGAACTGGGGAAGTTAAGGCCTAAGGCGCCTAAACCCCTGATGTAGCTCATTCTGCTTTCTGATGGAATAAAATCTGGCATTGGATGTTTCGGACCCCGTCCCCTTAATTATTATCTTTTTTGTGATTTTTCTTTTTCTTTCTTTTTTTATTTGTGCTTTGGATTATATACATTCTCTAACCCCTTTTTTCTTTTTATTATATTTTTTATTATTTTTTATTATGGGGGCGTCCAGAGGCCTGGACGCCCCTATTTTTTTATAATTTTTTTTTCAATAAATGTTTTTTGGGGGCGTCCAGGGTCATGGACGCCCCTAATTTTTTATTTTTTTATTTTTTGATTTTTTGTTTTGGGGGCGTCCAGGCGCCTGGACGCCCCTAAGTTTTTTTGAATTTTTTTAAAAAAATAAAAAAGTGGGGGCGTCCAGGCGCCTGGACGCCCCAATTAAAGCTCAATCTATATATAGGGGGGGCTCCCCCCCCCTTACTCACTTACTGTTCATTCAAACGATCCGGTCAAACCAGACAGACCCATTCTTCGCCCCAATGGAGTTAGGAGGCCCGAACCGAGGTGGAGACAAGCGTAAACGACTGGCTCGTCGTCCGAGGAGACTGAGAGACGATGCTGAGGAGGCCGTAGCAGAGGAGATTGCTGCGGAGGAGGAGATGGAGGTGCCGCTTCTGGCCGCGGAGGCCGCTGCGGATGCTGGTGACGCGGGAGAGGACGATCACGACCCGGTAAGTACTTCGGAATTCTCACTCTGTGGTTCAATAGGCTAAAACGGGCGTGCGAGAGGCTGTGAGAGAAGGCCGGGTAGTGAGAGAAGGAGGCGTCCAGGGGCCTGGACGCCTCCACTTTTTCTTTTTCTTTTTGTTTATTTATTTATTTACGTAAATAATAAAATAAAATTAAAAAATAAGGAGGCGTCCTAGGCCCTGGACGCCTCCATAAAAATATACATATTATTAATAAATTTTGTTTTGGGTTTTGTTTTTCTAAAAAGGAAAAAAAGTAAATTGGAAGGAGGCGTCCAGGGAGTTGGACGCCTCCACAAGAAAATATAAATATTTTAAAAAAGTAAAAATAAAATAAAAAGAATAAGTAGTATATATACAGTGTTATTGTTTATTACTGTTCATGATGCTGATGTGTTCTTTGTTGGTTTTGTGGTTTGCAGGGCGTGATGAAGGGCCGGATTAGCTGGTCCCTGGTGGTGGCAGCATACCGTGGGCTGCCGGATTTCCAGAGGGCGCGTGTGGACGCCATGGGCTTTGGAGCTTTCCTTAGGATCGAGCCCTTCCGGCTCGACCTTCCTCTTATCCAGGCATTGAGGGAGCGGTGGCACGCACCGAGCCGGGCGTTTTTGATGCCCTGGGGGCACATGGTGCCGACACTAGAGGACGTGGCTCGGATTACCGGGCTACGGGTTGACGGAGAGGCAGTCAGCGGGGTCACCTACCCCGACTACCGAGAGAGTGCCCTGGACCTGCTGTGGTTAGAGACGAGCGTGACTGATAGAGACAGCAGGGTAGTCGGCCGAGTGGAGATCATGGAGGCGCTCGGATTCGTCGACCCGCGCCAGCGGGTTAGCGAGACTGGAGCGGAGTTCTTGGCTCGACTGGAGGGGGATGCTCGTGCAGCTTTCACCCAGGATCCGAGCGAGAGGGAGCTGGTGGACCTAGATCTTCGGAGGTTTCTTTTCTTCTTCCTGGGCCGCCTTCTGCTGGGGACGAAGGGGGATGGCATCCACTGCCGTTTCCTCGGGATCTTGGCGGATCTGGACAGAGTGGGACACTACGCGTGGGGAGCGGCTCTGCTTGCCCATTTGATTGCTGATCTCTCCCAGACTTCGGAGAAGGAGACGACAGTCAGTGGCTTCGCACCTTTCCTCCAGGTAAACATTTTATTTATGCATTCCCACAGTTAAATATGCAATTATTGTACTAATGATGTATGATGGATGCAGGTGTGGAGCTATTACTATTTCTCGATGGGGAGGGCTAGGCATGGGAACAGGAGGGCCGTGCCTCTGGCGCGGCAGTGGAGGCCGGTCGTGGTTGCAGCACCCCACGGCTACCAGCTGGCGTCACTTCGTCGGGAGCTGAGCGAGTATCCCGAGGCCATGGTATGATGCGTATGATTTTTTTTGTGTTTATGCGTGTGACTGAATAGTAACTAATATGATGTATGTATGGTGATGCAGGTGGTGTGGAGGCCCTACCTGGGCATGGGCGACGCTGGCCAGCCTTGGGTTGTAGCGGGTCTTCCTCGCTTCAGGCGGGACGTGTGGGTCCATTGCCTGAACGAGATTGAGCCGCTGCGGCTTAGACTGGTCATGAGGACGTTGGGGCTAGCCCAGGAGTGGGTTGATGTAGATGCGCCGGCCCGCATTGGGCGGAAGACCAAGGGGAAGGCGAAGATTATGGATTGGCGTACGCGCTTCCCAGCACAGTACCAGGACTGGCAGCAGGGCGGGGTCCCAGTGGTGTCCCATGTACAGGACAGCACAGATTACATGAGACGATATCGAGCTACGTACGGGGACCGCCTCTCCCTCGGTGGTATGGCAGGGGTAAGTGTGAAATGAAAATGCTTCACCCTTCTATATTTATATGCATGTGGTACTGACTTATGTGCAATGCAGGATGCTCGTGACAACATGATCGCCGACCTGCGGGCCCAGCTGGCGGACGCCAGGCGGCAGTTGGTGGCCATCCGACAGGAGTTGGAGATCCTGGTGAGTCTATGCAATGCATTTTTTGTGACCTGGATTTTTGATGCTTAGCCTTTGACTGACGTTTGCCCCGTGTTTCAGCGGGCCCACCAGACAGCGGCAGCCGGGATGGCTGGTGGAGCGGGTTCCAGTTCGCGGGGCCCTCCTCCGGAGGTTTCTGCCCTCCAGGAGCAGCTGGCGCACGCGGTGGCTCGGGCTGAGGAGGCCGAGCGTGACCGCGAGGCTCGAGTGAGTGTTTGCTTGGCCCCGACCCTTTTCTAGCTGCTTTCCTTCTATCACTGTTCTCTTACGGTGCATGCGTGCTTTGACAGGTGGCCGAGATTCGGGAGGCCCTGGCCCGTGCTGTTCGTGCTGAGCAGGAGCGCGATGCCTGGGTGGCAGAGCGCGATGCCTGGGTGGCAGAGCGTGACGCCCGGATTGCGGAGCTGGAGGAGGAGCGTCGACGGGAGGCTGAGGAGCTCCCTCGTGACGTGCTGGATCTGCGGATCGCCCTCGAGCTGTCGAGGAGAGAGGCGATGAGGGAGAGAGAGGAGAGGGAGAGGGATAGGGAGAACGTGGAGAGAGAGAGGGAGAGCGTGGAGAGAGAGAGGGAGAGGGATAGGGAGAGAGAGAGGGAGGAGCGACAGCGGGATCAGACCGAGAGGAGGGCTCTAGAGGCCCAGCTGCTGGAGCTCCGATTGAGTCTCGGCACGGCGGAGGGGAGGCTTCGGGAGAGCGAGGAGCGGTACCAGAGGGCGAAGGAACGCGGGGCGCGACTTCGTCAGTCTGGTTCTTTTTCCATGGGCAGCTATCTGGTCTCTTCGGCCGAGGAGCGTCGTCGCGCCTTCGAGGCTGGAGTGCCACCGCAGGGCGAGGCGAGCACGGCTTCTCAGGGTTCGCAGAGGCCCCCTAGGGATCCCCGGCAGAGGAGGGAGGAGAGAGATGACCAGGAGGGTGGTGGTGAGAGTTAGAGAGTTGCTTGTACACGTCACCCTTCTCACTGTATGATGTACTTTCGGCTATTATATGAAATGGAAATGGCTTTTTTGTGTTGTGTGTACCTTTCTCTCTCCCACACTTTCTTCTTTGCACTGAGTTGTCCTTTGAGGCACGCTCCGCGAGACCTTGCCCTGAACAGCGGGGAACTACGCTTTGCACGGGGGGATTTTGTTTCCTTTTCCCCCTTTTGGGCGCGTCCAGGCGCGAGGACGCGTCTTAATCCTTGATTTCAAATTTAAAGCGACGGGTGGTCTTTCTTCTCCCGTGCCTTACCCGCAAACGAGCCCGCCTTCTGCCGAAACTCGCTTGCCCCTTTTCTCGTCTTCCTCCTCTTTTGATCGATGGAGTTCGGTGGGCCTGACCACGGTGAAGGTGGAGAGGGACGCGGGACCCCTCGCCCAAGGAGGGACGCGCCCGAGCACGGAACGGCGTCCATGGAGGAGGAAGGGCCGCTCCGGGCCCCCGAGGGACCTGAGGGGCCCGATGGCGTGGGAGGAGGTGAACACGGTTCGGTAGGTGCTTCGATCTCTTCCTCTTTTAATTCATTTTGGGTTTTGAAGCGAGCCGCGCGAGGGGGAAAGGGTTCGGCGAGTGTTGCACTCAAATGATGGACGCGTCCTAGACAGGGGACGCGTTCCTTTTGACTGATGTGGGACCCCTTTCTTGGTGCAGGACATGGCAAGGACCCTGGGTCTGGCCGATGAGTGGGCGAGTGCGGACGAGCCGAGCCGCGTCAGGAGGGAGAGTCGCGGCAAGGCGAGGCTCGAGGAGTGGCCCGTACGTCTCCCTGGACAGCAAGGGGGTATACTGGTGCAGGACAGTGCCGACTTCCTGCGGCGGCAGAGAGAGAGCTACGCGGGGCTTCCCCAAGCTGGGGACACGCGTGGCATCGGCGGCTCGCGCGCCCAACTGTCAGAGACTAGGCGGCAGCTGGCCGTCGCTCAACATGAGTTGTCGCTCCTGGTAAGTTATGTGCCGCACTTTTAACTTCAGATTTTGGAGTTTCACTGACGGCCGTTGTTTATTTTGTTCCAGCGTGCCCAGCAGACAGCGACGGTGGGAGTGGCTGGCGGATCTTCCAGTTCCTCGGCCCCTTTTCTCGAGATTGCCTCCCTCCGGGAGCAACTTGTCGGTGCGGTGGCCCGCGCGACCCGGGCGAAAGAGGAGCGTGATGCCTGGGTGGCGACTGTAGCGGAGCTGCGGCATCGCGGTGAGGAGAGACCTTCTCCAGACATCCTGGAGTTAAGGGTTCTTCTGCAGATGATGAGGAGAGAGGCAGAGAGAGAGAAAGCCGAGAGAAGGTCCGAGCGACAACGGGATCTGACCGAGAGGAGGGCCTTGGAGGCCCAAGTGAGGGAGCTCCAGCTGGGCCTTCAGGCCGTCGTGCAGAGGCTAGGAGGGATGGAGGCGCGCTACGAGAGAGCGCGAGAGTTCGGGGAGCAACTCCGCCAGTCCGGTCGCTTTGCCGCCAGTGGCTTCTTTGCCACGCCAGGGGAGGAGCAGCGTGTCACTGCTGCGGAGCAGGCGCCCAGAGGCGAGGCAGGTGCTACTGC